>BDMV01000001.1:28132813-28150985 GCA_008326285.1 Oryza officinalis | reverse complement strand
GAAGGAGAGGAGAGAGGGGACTGGGCCGGGAGGCGGCCCGAGGAGGAGGGGGGAAGAAAGCAGGTCGAGAGGGAAACGGCCCGAGTAAGGAGGGAGGTAAAGTAGACTTTCTCTGAGAATTTGGATTGGAAGGATTAGGGTTCGGATTTGAATTCCGATTTCGGGATTATCTCCGGGATTGAGACGAGAGGGGAAACACGAGATCCAGGCACACAACCAGACTCAACCGAAGAGCAAAAATTTTCGCAAATAGAGTTTTTAGAAATTAGTTTTCTCGCTAATGCCGCGACAAAACGGGCGTTACAGAGAGATTCCATGAAGTTCAACAGGTTGGTCAGTGACTCCGAGACACCTCTATACGCTGGATGCAAGGCAAAGCACACCTGTCAGCTACCTTGAACCTAATGAAGCTGAAGGCAAGTAGTGGATGGACAGACAAGAGTTTTAGGAACTTTTGGGAATATTGAAGGCCATGCTTCCTGAAGAGAACACATTGCCCGAGACGACATATGAAGCAAAGTAGGTTCTGTGTCCCCTGGGGTTAGAGGTCCGTAGAATTCACGCTTGTCCAAACGACTGCATATTGTACCACAAGCAATATGCGGACCTAGATATTTGTCCTGTATGCAAGGCTTCTCGATACAAGCGAAAGAAAATTGCGGGGGAGGGAAAGAAGTCAAAGCGGGGTGGTCCGGCGAAGGTTGTGTGGTATCTACCTATCATTGATCGCTTCAAGAGAATATTTGCCAACCCCAAGGAAGCAAAGTTAGTGCGTTGGCATGCTGAAGATACAAGGAATGACGGTTTGCTAAGGCACCCTGTGGATTCGATTCAATGGAGGAATATCGATCGAATGCATAAAGACTTGGCTGCCGATCCCTGAAACATGAGGATATGTCTGTGTACGGATGAGATGAATCCTTTCGAAGATATGAGCAGTTCTCACAGTACTTGGCCCGTTCTTATTGCGAACTATAACCTCCCATCATGGTTGTGCTTCAAAAGGAAATATATTATGTTGTGCTTGTTAATCCAAGGTCCGAAACAACTGGGCAATGATATCGATGTGTTCTTGGAGCCTGTTATCGATGATCTTGAGATTCTTTGAAAAGAAGGTGTGGAAACTTGGGATGCATATGGTCAGGATAACTTCAAGCTTCGAGTTCTATTGTTCTGCACCATTAACGACTATCCTACACTAGGTAATCTTTCTGGACAAACTGTGAAAGGAAAGAAGGCTTGCTCTGACTGTATGGAACATACACGCAGTAGGTGGCTGAAGAAATCAAGAAAGATGGTTTACATGGGTCATAGGAGATGGCTCCCGCTACACCACGCCTTTAGAAGAAAGAAGAAAATTTTCAACGGTCGGAGAGAACTTGGAACTGTTCCCAAGGATTTGTCTGGAGACGAACTCTACGACATGATCAAAGACATAACTAATGAGTTTGGGAAGAAAAGAAAACGTGGCAAGGCAAATGATAAGGGTATGTGGAAGAAAAAATCCATATTTTGGCGGCTACCATACTGGAAAGACCTTGAGGTCTGACATTACATTGATCTAATGCACGTAGAGAAGAACTGTTGCGATAGTTTGCTCGGGCTACTGCTTAATATGCCTGGAAAGACAAAGGACGGGTTGAATGCTCGCCTAGATTTGCAGAAATTGAACATTCGCAGTGAGCTTCAGCCTGTTACGGATGAAGAGACAGGAAGAGTGTACCTCCCACCAACTTGCCACACATTGTCGAAGGATGAGAAGATCGCAATGCTATCATGCCTGGCTGATATTAAGGTTCCTTCGGGCTATTCAGCAAGGATCAGTAAGTATGTTAAATTGGAGGATCTAAAACTGGTTGAAATGAAGTCTCACGATTGCCACGTGCTAATCACACAGATCTTGCCAGTTGCTATCAGAGGCATTCTACCACCCAAAGTCCGTCACACGATCCAACGACTCTGTGCTTTCTTCAATACAATCGGTCAGAAGATTATAGATCCCGAAGATCTAGATAAGATGCAGGCTGATATTGTCAATACCCTGTGTCACTTGAAGATGTATTTTCCACTGTCTTTCTTTGATATCATGGTTCATCTCCCTGTTCATCTAGTGAAGCAAACAAAACTATGTGGTCCAGCTGTTCTAAGGGAGATGTACCCGTTTGAGAGGTATATGGGAGTTCTTAAGTCGTACGTTCGAAATAGAGCAAAACCGGAGGGAAGCATCATTGAAGGGTACACGACGGAGGAGGTTATTGAGTTCTGCATCGATTACATGGCCGAGACTGATCCTATTGGAGTTCCTGCGTCTCGCCACGAAGGAAGGTTGGCAGGCCTTGGCACAACAGGCAGAAAAAGAATTGTACCCGATCAGGCATCGTATGCGCAGGCTCATTTCGCTGTGCTACAACATATGGCCGAAGTAACTCCATACTTTGAGGAGCATCTAGCGAAGGTCCGACAGGAGAACATGGGTCGATCAGATACGTGGATCAACAGAAAACATAGTACTCGCTTCAACGAATGGTTCAAGAATCGTATCGCACGGAGTACCGATGGCCCAAGTGAGATAATACGAAGGTTGGCAAGGGGCCCAAGCTGGGATGTCGACACATGGCAAGGGTACGATATCAATGGATACACATTCTACACCGTCAAACAAGATGACAAAAGTACAGTGCAGAACAGTGGAGTCCGTATAGATGCATATCAGGATCAAGCTGGATCGAACACATACTATGGCCGCATAGAGCAGATCTGGGAGATGAACTACAGGAGCTTCAAAGTCCCTTTGTTTCGTTGCAGCTGGGTGAATATCCGCACTGGAGTAAAAGTCGACAGGGAAGGATTCACTTTAGTGGACCTGGCCAAGGTTGGATACGCGGACGAACCGTTCGTCCTAGCGAAGCAGGTCGAGCAGATTTTCTATATACAAGACCCCGCTAACAAGAAGCTGCACGTCGTTAGGGATGGCAAACGAAGAATTGTTGGGATTGACAACGTCGTCGATGAGGAAGAATATAACCAGAATCTTCATGTGAGACCTCAGATCGACCTTGACGATGATCCCGAAGACGAAGTGGCATACGCTCGTTCTGACCATTCGGAAGGCATATCCTTGTAAACAGAGTCTTCGTAGTACTGTAAATTGCAAATAGATATAAGTAATGAAGTATTTTGTACCGGCGCCTAATGATCTGCATATTTTAAATTCATGTGTGTTTTAAAATTTAATAGCAAATTTACACTGTTTAAATAAGGCATAGGTTAACTATAATAATTTTTTAAAATTTAATGGCAATTTTAAACTAATTTAATAAGGCATATTTTAATTTAACAGAAATTTTACACCATTTAAAAATGTAATAGCAATTTTAAATCGGGTATAAGTTAATTATAAATGATTTTATAACTTAAATATCATTATTAAATACAATTAATAAGGAATATTTTAATTCTATAGTGGGATGAGCTTATCTCTATTGGGCATATAAATAATGCCCGTCAGAGATGAGGTTATCTCTATCAGGCGTAGTAGTTCTGCCCGTCACGGATGTATGTCATCCGTATCGGGCTTGTTAGTTATGCCTGTCACGGATGTGTGTCATCCGTATCGGGCTTGTTACTTGTGCCCGTCACGGATGTGTGTCATCCGTATCAGGCTTGTTACTTGTGCCCGTCACGGATGATTGTCATCCGTATCGAGCTTAGTACTTGTGCCCGATGGTGATGACCTACGACTAGGTTTTCTACCGATCCAGATCTGACTCTAAGTCTCACTATCACTCCTTCACGTCTCTGCCTCCTCCCTCCAAGCGCCTCCTCACCGACCACCGCTGCCTCCTCCTCCTCGCCGCCGGCGCCTCCTCGCCGTCGCGGTCCTCTCCTTAACGCGCCGCCTCCTCCTCCTGGACGCCGCCACCTCCTCCCTCTCACTCTCAATCTCTATCCTGACTGCCGCCTCCTCCTCCTAGACGCTACCGCCTCCTCCTCTTCCTGGACGCCGCCGTCTCCTGGACGCCGCCGCCTCCTCCTCCGCCACCTCCGCCGCCGCCGCCTACCCCTAGTGTTTTGAAGGTTAAAGTGGTTTCTCCTTTTTTTTCCCTATTTTCCTTGTGTGATTGATATGAGAAGATATCAGAGATGAGGTTATCTCTAATAGTGGATTTGTTAATGTCGGTAAATGTAACGCCCGTTTTGTCGTGGCGTTAGCGGGAAAACCTAATCTGCTAAAAACCCTAATTGCGAAAGTTTGCTCTTCGGTTGAGTCTTGTTGTGTGCCAAGGTCTCGTGTCTCCCCTCTCAGTTCAATCCCGGAGAAAACCACGGAATCGGATTTCAAATCCGAGCCCTCAAACTCCCCCTTTCTTTCTCTCTGGAAAAGTCTGGTTTACCTCCCTTGACCCGGGCCGATTTTCCCCTTCGGCCTTTTGCCCCTCCCTCTCCTTCCCCTCGGGCCGTTGCCGGCCCAGCCCCTCTCGGCCTGTTTTCTTTTCCCCCTCTCTCCTCTTCCTTCCCTGGGCCGCCTCCCGGCCCAGCTCTCTCCCGCGTGCCGCCTCGGCCCAGCCGCCTGCCCGGCCGCCTTCATTTCCAGCTGGGCCGCGCCAGGCCGCTCGGCCCGTGCACGCCGTGCACGTGCCCCGCACGCGTCGAGCCGAGAGAGCCAGCGCTCTCTCTCCCCGCGCGCGCGCCCTTACCCAAATCGGCTAGGAGGCAAGCCTCCTTTTTCTTCCCCCTTTCCCCCTTTTTCCCGACCGGCCGGCGTCACCGCTGCCGCCGTTGGCCGCTAGCGCCGGAGTGCGCCGGTCCCCTCTCCGCGCCCCAAACCGACCTCCGTGAACCGCCTTTCTTCCCCCCCGACCAAACCGACCTAGCGCCCTACAAACCCCCCCCCCCCCCCCCCCCCCCCCCCCAAAAAAAATAAAAAACTAACGGCCAGTTGTTGGCAAAGTAACTTTGTAATCACAGTAATCCAAATTTATTTTTCTCAGCATATGTTCTTTTTCTACTTGAGGAATATATTCAATATGCATGTTCTTGTCCTGATGAATGTGCATAAAGAGGATTAGTACATCGTAGCATCTTGCACATGCCATGAAGTCATGGGATGATCTGCTGTTCATTTCTGATGCAGTCATGCAAATATCTTGTTTATTTGTTAGTCTTGATTTAGTGATGACAGCTACAGTCTTTTTTTTTCTATTTCCGATTTTTGCAGAACTTGTGCTGGATGCAAAAACCCAATTGGTCATGGACGTTTTCTTAGCTGTATGGACTCAGTATGGCATCCTCAGTGCTTCAGGTGTTTTGCTTGCAACAAGCCCATCTCTGAGTATGAGGTATTACAGCCTATTATATCACCATTAACCGTCCTTACAATCAGATATAACGATTGATACTTATTTTCTTCTATTTCAGTTTGCTATGCATGAAGATCAGCCATACCACAAATCATGCTACAAAGAATTTTTCCATCCAAAATGCGATGTCTGCAAGAACTTTGTAAGTGGATGCATTCCATGCTCAGGATGTGCATGGACGTGTTAGTTGGAGTTACATTCCTGATCTGTCTTGAATTGCGACTGTTGCATTTCATCCACAGATTCCGACGAACAGGAATGGGCTGATCGAATACCGAGCACATCCATTCTGGATGCAAAAGTACTGTCCTTCCCATGAAGATGATGGCACTCCTAGGTGTTGCAGTTGTGAAAGAATGGAGGTCAGTACAGGGATCTTGATCCTCAATGAGACCAGTTTCCCCAGCTTGTCACTTCTTGTTCCTGGAAAGAAACCAGCTAGTTCTGACTACCATTTGGAAAATAAGAATTTAAGTTTGTTTTGAATCTATGCGATCATTTAATCACCAGTTTACATAGATGCAGATAGTGCTATAACTGGGTTCCCATATTCCCATTCTTATTATTCATTTCTCAGCAATAGCCTGCAATTATTGCTAGGTTCTTGAAAAGCTGGCTCAATGTAGAATTCAACAGAAACTTCTCAAACATTCTAAAAGCAAACAAGTAACTTCTGTGTCAATATCTGGCTCAGCAGCAGATGCTTTTCTAACTGTCTAACAGCTAGCAAGTAACTCCTGTGTCACTAGTGGTTATTTCAATTAATTATGTAATTACTTCTTTTCTCTAGTGATCAGATGTGCTTAACTATGTGACATTTATATGGCACTTATGAGTTTCAGTGTTCATTTGTGGATGAATTAGTAATTCATTTCTTTTCATCCTTCTGAAATTCAGCCAATGGACATCAAATACATCACATTAGATGATGGGAGGAAACTCTGCTTGGAATGCCTCAATTCTTCAATAATGGATACACCAGAGTGCCAACAGCTGTATATGGACATTCAGGAATTTTTTGAAGGTCTGAACATGAAAGTGGAGCAACAAGTTCCAATACTCTTGGTTGAGAGACAGGCTCTGAATGAGGCTTTAGAAACTGAGAAAAATGTAAGTGGCATGAACATGAGAGTCTTATTATGTTGTGTGTGGAATGTTAGTATATTTCGAACTTACGAGGTTTTCAATTTCTGTCATCTCAGGGGCATCATCTTCCTGAAACCAGGGGACTGTGTCTTTCTGAAGAGCAAATCGTCAGAACGGTGAGTTTAAATTCTGTCATGTTACTGCATAAATTTGATAACTTGACAGACACAAAAATTACAATTTGCATGTGATGAATAATGTAATGCATCCAGATCTTAAGAAGACCAATAATTGGACCAGGAAACAGAATTATAGATATGATCACAGCACCATATAAGCTGGAAAGACGGTGTGAAGTGACTGCAATCCTGATATTATACGGGTTGCCAAGGTATATTGTATAGGTTTTAGTTTTCCTTAAGTATTGACCAAAGTTTTTCCTGGACTCTCTCACAATCAACTCATGTTACATCAGAGTCTGAAAAAACTGAAGATATCACTAATCACTGTTCTTATAACGTGCTGCAGATTACAAACTGGCTCAATTCTTGCCCATGAAATGATGCATGCTTATCTACGTCTGAAAGGTACATTTACTCTGCTGATTGTTCTGGCTAATAATCATGTGCACCTCCATTACTTCATGCCACCTCCATTTTCCCTTTCCAATCAGTGTTAGTGACATCTTTCTATTGTTTTTTCTCTAGGATTCCGGTCTCTTAGTCCTCAGGTTGAAGAAGGCATATGCCAAGTTCTCTCCCACATGTGGCTCGAGTCAGAGATCATCTTTGGTTCTAGTATCGACATATCATCCACCTCAGTGGCATCGTCATCGTCATCGTCTTCAACTCCTACCACATCAAAGAAGGGCGCAAAGACCGAATTCGAGAAGAAGCTCGGAGCATTCATCAAGCATCAGATCGAAACGGATTCATCTGAGGCATACGGAGACGGTTTTCGAGCTGCCAATCGGGCTGTCGATCGCTATGGCCTGAGAAGTACCCTTAATCATATGAAGATGACAGGGTCTTTCCCATATTGATCATTCCTCAATTGTGAGGAGGGATGCATATTTAGAGATTATTGAAGTTACATATACCCCATGATAGTAGTATTAATTTACAGTAAATTGAGAAAAGAAAGAAGAGGACTGAATAGTACATAAATTGCACTAATACTTTCTTGTTGTCTTTGAAATAATACATGTAAGTCTTCCTACAGAGAGGTTTTATAGTTTTTCTCACAGTGAACACATCCTTGGAAAAAAACAGGCAATCAGAAGATAATTTTGCTGAATGTATTTATTTCATTGACTCCAAGGATTTCATTTTTATTTTTGAAGGAATGAAACCAACGGTAATGTATAAATATTTAACGTTTAGGATAAGATTTCATCAAACTTTTCTCAAAATGTTTTATCGCAACATAATAAACTTATTATATTTCATAATATTATTCTAAATTAAAATTGACGGTCAAATTTCAAAAAATTAATCAAATCTTGTACAAAACGTTAAATACTTTCCCCTCACAAATGCAGGGAATTATGACAAAAGTACACTAGAAAATGCTAATATTTGTAGTCAAGTTTATACGCTAGAAATGCTTATATTTGTGGATAGATGAAATATTTGTCACTGGAGGAGCAAGAATTTTCTCCTCAAAATATTGCGAACTTTTCAACCATCGGATTAAAATCCAACGTCTCACGGCGCCTCCACGTCTTCCTGCTATCTGTGACCCACTCCGTCTTCCTCCCCGGAAGTGTCGCGCGACTCGCGAGCTCCCGCCGCCGCCGTCGCCGTCGCGGCCTCCCACCTCTCTCTCTCTCTCTCTCTCTCTCTCTCTCTACCCCACCCCGCTCGCCGCCGGCGAGGCCCGAAGGCGATCCCCAACACTGCCGCTTTACTCCCCCCCTCCGCCACCAACTCTCCCTTCCCCTTCATCGTCCTCGTCTCCGGTGCCCCTGGCGGCGCATCCCCCATCTCCGGCGGCTCCCGTTGGATCGTGGGAGGGAGGACTGACCAATTGTTCTACCGGTTGGGGGAGGGAGGAGCTACCATTCGTGATCCGCCGCCGGCGACTGGGCGTCCCCGTCGTCAGATCCGGCTTGGCCACCGCGGCCTCCGGCACTCTGAGTGGCTGCTCCGTGTGAGTGTCCCTGCTGCTGAAAGAGAAGCCATGGCCGCGGCGAGCGGACCGTGGCTGCTCGCCATGTCGTTCGTCGTGGCTTGGGTCTTGGGCATTGCGGCCGCCTCGTCGTTGTCGCCTGGGCAGGTACATGTGGGGGATGCTCTTGGCTCATGCTGATCTTTCTGCAGATTTATGCGGAATTTTTGTGCTAAATTGTTCAATTGGATTTGGCTGCGCACTTGAGAATGGATCGCCAAGTTCGTCGCGTCGACCAATTCGTTATTCACTGAAATGCTGCTGCTATCATTAGTGCTGATTAGAATACAGAAAACTGTGGAAATGGTAAAATTTACTTCGTGGGAGTGTCTTTCCCGTTGATAATGTAGTTAGTCCCAAAATTGAGCAGGAACTTTGAAGGTATCCCATGTTAGATTTAGGTTGCTGTAAGTGACTTAAATGGTATGTAGTGCAGTGGTAGTTCACTGTACCTTGTTTGCGATATAAGATATGCCTTGCTATTAACTATGTAAGTGCTGCTTTGAATATTTAAGTGCATTTTTGCTCCTAGTTAGCTAGTTGTCTAATGTTCGCATGGGTGAGTACTAATTATAGTACTGAACAGGCAGGTACCAGCCAGAAATTCAACAAGTGTATGCTGTGCTCTAGGAGATATGTCGCTGACTCATACCTTGATACCTTGACGGACCATCTTTCTCAACATCGTGACTTGACTGAAACATCTGATTCTGCTGACTTATGCAAAGGACTTGATTATGATCTTGATGCGCCCATGCTTACAGAATTGCACTGGCAACTGGTTGGTGAAGGTTCTCATCGCCATCTAGTTTATCATGTGAAATTTGCTAACTGTGCAGATGCTATGGTTAATTTCCTTGATAGCTATGATGCCAATCTGGTGGTAATAGAAAATCTCCCGAATGGTGTGTTTGCTGACCCATTTGAGCTACAACATTTTGTTGAGCGGAAAGGTGATTTCTAACTACGAAAATTGAGGTAGACCATACAACTGCAATATTCTTCTCTTTGCTTCAAGTTTGTTTTTTATGCTGCAGTATATCTTGATGTTGCTGTTTTCGGAGACACCAACCTTGAACTGCCTTCAGCTCTATCCAACCGGTCATCTGTGGAAATCCATGTTGATCTCGCACCATGTTCATCGATGAACTGTAACCTTGTAATAGACCTGCCTCTCCATGCTAGATACCCGGTAAGGTTCTCAATGAACTTTCTGAAGTAATTACTTGGTTCTGCTTTATTCATATAAAACATTCTCTACAATTCTACATTGCTTTTTTTCCTTTGTTTGAGATTCATTTGCTATTCACATGTTCTTTATAAATGATAATAGAAGTGATACTATTCATGTTTACCTTCTCAACTTGAGAATTTTTTTTTAATCTGAAATATTCAACACCTCATGTGTTTATTAGCTCCATCTTTCTTTTATGGTAACATTTTGCCTCCATAGACACTGATAAATACATCATGGCTACATTTTTTTCTCTAATTCACAGGTCATATATTACCAGTGACCTTTANAATTTTCCCAAATTTCCAGACCATTTTGTGTATTAAGTCCCTGTCCAGGCATCAACCAGGGTACACAAAACGACAAATCAATAAACAGACCCAAACGTAAATAAAGCGATAAATACTTACAGAAGAGGCACTTAGTCCTCACACCGAAAAGAAAACAGCAGCGGAAAGAGGCGATCCTAGCGGGGCTTCAGCTCCACTCCACAGGCAAACTCAACTGGGGTCTGAGCCTTGGTCCTCTAACTTCATCTTCAACTCAGAAGTACTAAACTTCTGAAAAGGGGGAAAAATAGCAAGATTGAGTACAACCACCGTACTCAACAAGCCACACCAATGATGCAGACGTGCACAGGGAAGACAAAGGGAGGCTTGCGGCTATTTGCAGAAAAGCAGTTGAAAACCTTTATACTTTAAAAACAGTAAAACAGTTGTTTAATTAAGGCAATATTAATTCTCCACTGAACAACGCTACCCCACGTTGAACAGGCCCAACCAATCCACCTGAACTACACCAGTTCATTGAGACAAATTATTAAGGGTGAGACTAATCATGGTGAATCTGGTCAATCGCCCATAACCGCGGGCACGGCTATTCGAATAGTTTTACTCTGAACAGAGGTGCGCAACTGTACCCACAAGACACGATCCACCGAATGTCACCGTGCCATGCCTGACACGTTACCATGCGAGTGATCGTGACAAGATCCTTCACATAACCCTCCCTAACCAATCGTCCCCACCACGGGTTTCGCCCCCACCTTTAAGTCCAAGGTAGGCAGCCCCCCCTCGTGCCACGGTGAATCCGGCAGCTGATCAACGGGTATGTCCCCCGCCGACCCAACTCCATCACGCCCACCCTCGTCTGGTACGTCGGCTAGAGACGGGTTATGCTACAGATCCAGCAGTTGCCCATTCTTGCTTGTGGTAAGCACTGTTATTCTTCCAGGGTTTCCCATGAACCGGTCCTTAATTGCTATGGGCGCGACAAGCAAAACCATGCACCCACAGCCCACCATTAAGTCATATTTTAGTTAGATAATTACGACCAATAAAACATGGTCAGATGTTTCGAGCACACGGCTCAGCTAGAAACCAAAAGTAGAAGTATAATTATCCCATCAAATGAGCTAGTGGCAATTAAGCATGGCTAAGCATATATAATTCTAGCAAAGTCAACATAAATGACATAAGCTAGTCCAATTATCACCCACATTTAACAAAGGACGGTAAACAAGTAAACATGGCACAAGCGAACGGATAGGTAAACCCTATTCCCATGTAATTAGCAAAACATGCACTTTATTTGCAAACGTAAAACATTTCACAAAATAGGTACAACATGCTCAAGGGGGAATGTGCGACTTGCCTTGCTTCTTCAAACAATCTTCCGAACTCTTTTCCTCGCGAACGCGAACTTCCGAAACGGCGGAATCTACACGCTGGCACACAAAACGAGGAAAAACTCTAATAAAAACCAGATAAACATTACATAAAAGTAAACAAACATGTAGAGCTCTATTTTAGCTGAATTTTGCAAGTTGAATGGCTCAATTTGGAGTTCGTATGAATTAAATATGAATTTTAGAAGTTTTGAGCCATTTAAATGATTTTCTGGAAATTAAATCGATTTATTGCGCAATTATTAATTAATTTTACAAAGGAAAGGACTACGCTGACATCATCAAAGGGGAACGGTGCCGGAACGGCGGGTCCCATGTGTCAACGGGTCAAGGGCGGACAATCCACGGTGGACCAAGTCCACGCACGCACGGGTGCGGACGCACCACGTGGCACTGACGTGGCGACCACGACGGACGAAAGGGAGAAAGTAGCGCCGACGTGGACGCCAACGTGGCGAAGCCGCGGGCGGCCACGTGGTCTGGGTGTGGACCGGATTAAACAAAGGGGGCCCACGCGTCGGCGACACAAAAGTCGGCGAACCGGAGAGAAAAAGGAGGTGAAAAGGACTTTGCAGGAGAAAGGGGAAAATTAGGCTGAGAGGGAGGTTAACTGGACTTGAGGAGATAAGCTAGATTTTCTCGGGAAAAAGTTAAAAGGGCCGAGGGACGTAAAGTAGACTTTTGTGTGGATAAAAGATAATAGGCCGACAGCCCAATAGAGGAGAAAGGGCGAGGAGGGAGCAAACATGGACTTCTCGCGATGGGCGGCGGCAATCGGGCCGAGCGGGGTAATGGGCCGGCCTGAGAAAAGAGGAGGGGGACGCAAAATAGACTTTTGCAGGGAGATGGGCCAATCGGCCCAACGGCCGCTGGGCCGGGAGAGGAGAGGGGCCGGCCCGAGTGTGGCCTCTACGGCCCGGGGCGGGCGGCTAGGGTTTGGCCAAACCCTAGGCCGACCCGGTGAGGGCATGGCGGCGGCGGCTACGGCCGTGACGGCGAGGCGGCGGCGCGGCCACCGGCGGGGACGGCCGGCGAGCGGCGACGGCGGTGGCGCTGTGGCGGCGGCGGCGTGCGACGGCAGCGCACGGGCGGGGCGGCGCATCGGTGGGGAAAGAAAGAAAGGGAGAGAGAGAAGAGCTCACCGGGCGGCAATGGCGACGGAGGCCGGCCGGAGGAGGCGGCGGTTCGGACTCGCGGTGCGGGCGGCCTTCCGGCGGCTCCCGGCGGACGCGCAGGGGCGGACGGGGGTCGGCGAGCGGCGGCGGGGCCGATGGTGGTGGCGGATTGGCGCGGCGGCGGCGCTAGCGGCGGGAAGCGGCGGCCGGAGCGGTGGCGGGCGGCGGCGGTTCGGGTTCGCGCGGGGAGCACGGGAGAGGGCACGGCGAGCTCGCGGGAGTGGGGGAAACGGTGGAGGGGAGCACGGGGGTGCTTTTTGTAGGCGCGGGTGGAGGATCGTGGCCGGAGATGGCCGGGAATCGCGGCGGAGTGGGGGGGTGGCGGCGAAAATGGCGGCGGGCGGTTGTTGGCTTGCCCGGCCGGAGGAAGGAGGAGGGAGGCAAAGCGGACTTCGGCGCGGGCGCGGCCAACGGGCCAAGTTGGGCCGGAGGGAGAGAAAGGAGGGAAAAGGCCGCGTGGGCCGCGGGGAGAGAGAGGGGTTTTGGGCCGGAAACGGCCCAAAACAAAAGGAGACCTTTTTAATTGGTTTTTCTTTTATTTAATCAATTAAATGAACTTTGTGACTTTAAAATTATTTCTTTAGCTCCAAAAATTCACGAAAATTTTCGGAGAGTACTTTAGGGCACAGGGAATATTACAAAAATATTTCCGGCCAAAATTTTTAAAGGAAATTTCAATTTCCCTCACAATTTCACTTGATTAAATTGCTTTAAATTTTTATTAAATTTCTGGAAAATGTATTATTTAACGATTTTTAATCCCGATCGAAAATCGGGGCGTGACAAATCTACCCCCCTTACAGGAATCTCGTCCCGAGATTCGGGAAATGGCTAGAAAGAAAACAAGGTGTGTGGTGTTGGACTGGCTTGCAGACTTCCGCGGCTTCTTTTTGACTTCGACCTGGCTGATTGATCAACCCATCTTGAGCGACTGGCCCTGTTGGCATCCAGCTCGATGTTCCGTTTCTTTGCCAAAACTGCACTGGTTGGTTCTATCTGTTCTGACCCTGATCTGGGTTGCAGTCAAACACAGAGTTTACTTTGGACTACATAGTTGACGTTTACAATTTTTGATGAGCTGAGAATCGACTTTGTTGACTTGAAACCGGTGGGGTTGTTCCTGAAACTTTGAAACTGACGTTCGTAAAACCACGGACTTTGAATTTTGCTCTGAACTGCTCTTGACCTGAACGACAAGCATTTCAAGAAGCGGCTTGGTCTGCCTTTTACCTGAACTGCGAAGGCCTTAAGTTGTCGTTGTTCTCTGGCTGAACGGTTGACTGGCATTTTGGGTGCGACTCGAAACCCAACCTGTTAACTCGAGATTGGTGGAGCTCTACTAAAATCTTGCAACTGACTACCTTGATTACCATCCAATCGGTTTCTCTTGGTTGAACTTTCAGACGAAACGGTTATGAGGTAAACCAGATTTTACTTCAAGCCTACCTTACCAAGGTAGTTGAGCTTTCGCCGGACTGAACGATTAAGCCGCTAGCCTTGAGGATATCCAAGCTTCTCTGATTTCCACGGAACACTGCTCTGTGAATCTGATTCTTCATCAATCAATCGAAATGAAGCACTGACATCGCACTTTCATTCCGGGAAAGCTTAGAACATAATATCCAGTCGACGATGGGTAGTCCCATATGAAAGTGACTTGCTCACCTTGACATTCTGGCCCTCTGTTGAGTTTTCCATTAGACCTAACTGCTGACATGACTGTTCTGCTTCTGGCCAGACTATGGTGGTCAACTGCCTGAACGGGTTGCTTAGTTGATGTCCTTGGAATAAGCGTTGTTCACTTAACAGATCCTACCCGAGATGTTAACTCATTCATACAACATTTCACTTTGTCGCCTATCCTTTGTTGGGCCTTCCAGGTCGATAAGCCATAGGCTTTACAGTTGTCACTCCATAAATACTGAAACTGATCCAACTTTTGAAACTGACATTGATGTTACCAAGGGTTTCTGTTTTTCGGATCGCCCAAGTTCACTTTAAGTCCTTGAGTAGAGATGAGCTATCCAGCAAGTTTCTTTGCCACCTATTTTGTTGGTGATGTGTTCCTTTTCTTTTGGCTCGACGTCTGCATTCTCTTACTTTAAGCAGAGGTGGCGGAACAATTCCTTGTCGTTTTCCTAGAAACATTGGGATAATTTTCGAAAACTGCAATGGTTGTCTTGAACTGAAGGTAACCATTCTTGATCCTTATTCACCACTAGGGTGCAGTTGCATCTACTGTTCTCTTGGGGACCTCTAAGATTGAGAGGATGGATATTTTTCTCTGACGCCAACTTGTCAACTTGTCACTACCAAATATTTCATCATTCTTCTCATTTTATTGAGGTGCCACTTATACTGTCCTTCGAAAAGGCCTCATCATGTCGAGTGTTACTACGGTCTGACCAACTTGACCGACTTGTCATTTCCTGGATTGATTATTTTCTTTTCCCGGCTAGCGATTACGTCTTGAGGGTCTGACCAAATTGTAATGAGCTAGTAAAAGAAACTCTAGGTTTCTTAGTGACGTTGTTAGATGCACATCTTCACCTGTCATAATTCATCTTGACAATCCAAACGCGGATTGAATTACTCAATATTCCCTTCTTATTACCTGACTGCCACAAGACTTCTGGGTACCTTATGACATTGACAGGTACACAAGTGAATCCACCTTTTGGATAAACGAGATGAACCATATGAAAAGGAAATATTGCCTGACATATACTTTATTCAATAATCCTTCTTTCATTACATAGCTGCAATGAAGTTTGTATGTACAAGGAAAAACACTTGAAGACCAAACACTTGTGAACCGTGGCATGCCTAGGGTGGTGCTGCCTTTACTCCTGTGATTCAGGCCGTTTTGCCTTGATCTGTAACACCGCTTTACTCCCTCGCTTGCTAGCTGGTGTTTCAACGATAACACTGCTTTTCTTGCAGACATTCCTTGGGAAGCTAACAACCTTCTGGGTAGCTGCGGTTGGTAGGACTTTCTTGCTTGGGGTGTCGCCAATCTGCGATTGGTTGCCGGCCACGGGGATTGGAGCAACGTGGGGTGCATTGCTTGGATTGTTGGCAGCCACACGAACTGGTGCTGGAGACTCTTGCCGGGGTTGCGGTGGAAGGATTGTTCTGTCTTCTTGCAATTGGAGCGGGTTGTTGTTCTGGCGTTGCTTCTCCTGCGGTGACTGGCTCCGAAGCTTTGGGACGATTGCCGATGAATTTGGAGTCTTCCCTTTGGTGGCCTTGACAATGATCCGCTGTGGTCGGGGTTGCACAATCAGGTGACAGTTGGTTTCACTTTTCTTTTTAGCATCCTTTAGCTGGATCTGACCGTGTGGTGCCGAGGCCGAGGCAATTGGGGAAGCTAGGGTGTCGCAGACAGTGCCGGTACCTTAAAGGTATTGACGTTTTGGCATTGGACAACCATCGAATAAATGGCTTGCATCTCCACAGTTGAAACAACGATGGACTAATCTCTTTGGTCTCGGGAACGGACACTTTTTGAAGTAATGTCCTAGCTGAAGGCAGTTGTAACAGTTTCCTCTGGGTTGATCACACTGCTTGTCCTCTTGGGGCTGCACACTCGCAACTGGGACAGGGGTGAGTGGAGACTCGTGACCCTTGTTGGTGGTACTTTTGCTACTGCTGATAGTCTCAACCAGAATTGGAGCTGATTGCANGAGCTGATTGGAGATCAGGAGCGGTGATGTTGCTGGCGACTGCCACAGGTTGACGAACAGGTTGGAAGGGCGTCCTTTGATCTTCCTTGGTCTTAGCTGGGACCACATTCAGTTGGCAGTTCTTAGGCACATGATCTGTTCCCTCACACAAGAAACATGTGATCTTCCTCGTAGGGCATTCATCCGGTAAGTGGGTGTCTTCACCACAGGGGCAAGTGTAGGAACATGCGTTAGTAGTATGTCCAATTTCTCCGCATCTGGTACATGCTTTGAACCCCAATTCTTTTTCACCTTTTAGGATCTCACCATCACCTTCATCGTCATCATCAGAGGACACTTCTTCGAATCCATCTGTACCGGGCTTAGGCGGACCATACAGCCTAAGGTGCTGAGTTAGCTGATGGGCACCATGGGAGGTATTTCCTCTCAGATGCCTAGGTATCCTTGCCGCATCTTCTGGAGTAAATTCTGAACCAGTGATGGTCAGGTTTCTACCATCGTACATCTTCCACACTAGTGTCTTCCTCTTCTTAGAGTTTGATGGTGGCATACCATAGTTTATGCAGGCAAGTTGACTTGGACGTTTTTCTTCTCTTTGGCACTGTGCCTCATCATCGGTTAGTGTTTTGGTATACACGTTCCAGGGACAGTTGGTCGCGCAATGACCTTGTTCCACACAATCCTCGCAGATGACGTTTGCTTCGCTCCGGTATGAGAGTGATAGAGGTGCACTTGTCTGGTGGGGTCTCGGTGGCATACCGGCAGGAGGCGTAGGTGCTTGTATTAGAAAGTACTGACTTTGGCTCTGACTCAGACTCTGGGATTGCATCTGAGTTTGCATTTGTTGTTGTTGATACTGTCGTTGCATCTGCTGCATCATCATCGCCAATAGTTGCGTCTGGTTAGCCACCACTTGTGCTAGGGTTGGGTCTCCGGACGGTGGAGGCGGAATGTCCATGGGGTTGCTTGGAGTTACTCCATGAAACTGTTGCGGTCCTGATCCACTGCCATTGTTTCTGACGTTGACCATCTGTTGCAGGTAGAGGAGGGAAATGAGATAGGTTGAACTAAAGGCAAGACCTTAACCCACTTAGCTACTGATCTGATGTGAGTACACTCTTATTGTTCAAGTTGATTAGGCAAACAACCTAGTATGGTCACATCCCCACCACTGATGTAAACCATACACCTACACACAACAAACAACACACGATCTACCCACTACCGATACTACTCTTCCAGGAAGGATTGGGTTTAGGTAGCTCCGGGAAAACTTTGCTTGACTCGAGAAACGCCGACTCTGGACAGCTTGTCTTGATCCTTGCTTGGAGCTCGACTCTTGGCTTGTTTTTCAAGAAGCTCTCAATTGGTGCTCCGGCTGAACAGCTAAAGAGTTGGAGGGGAAAGGAGAGAAATCTGATAAACCGTTTTGCAAAGAACTCCTGAGGGAGAGAAGAGATATTTTCGCAGATAAGGTTTTCACAAAACTTGTCCTTAGGGGTTCGACCGTCTGGCTTGACCTACAGTCGAGATGGCTCTGATACCAACTTGTCACGCCCGGAAATTTTCCCAAATTTCCAGACCATTTTGTGTATTAAGTCCCTGTCCAGGCATCAACCAGGGTACACAAAACGACAAATCAATAAACAGACCCAAACGTAAATAAAGCGATAAATACTTACAACAGAGGCACTTAGTCCTCACACCAAAAAGAAAACAGCAGCGGAAAGAGACGATCCTAGCGGGGCTTCAGCTCCACTCCACAGGCAAACTCA
>BDMV01000001.1:28061567-28089631 GCA_008326285.1 Oryza officinalis | reverse complement strand
TCGCTTATCCAAAGGTTGTGCCAAACAAGGTGAGGAATGTGTTTATTCACAAAGTTTCTAAACTTTTCCCCTGAAAATGTTGCATGCTCCATGACGTAGCACGCATGAGTGCCACTCCAGGGCTTTGTAGAATGTCTCCATTGCCAGACATGTGTCGAAACGACATCTGTTAGGATGGAAATGCATGACAACATGGAATTTGAAGAGAGTTTTTTAGCACGTCCAATGTCGTTCTTTCCCTACCACGCTACCACAAATTAGTTCCCAAACCTGACGTGTTTGGTGTAGAAGGGCCCTCAACGGACCAGATTAACTTGTTGTTGCGTTATTTCCATCGAAACTTCAAGGACATTGCCTTGAAATGTATCGCTTATTCAAAGGTTGTGCCAAACAAGGTGAGGAATGTGTTTATTCACAAAGTTTCTAAACTTTTCCCCCGAAAAGGTTGCAAGCTCCATGACGTAGCACGCATGTGTGCCACTCCAGGGCCTTGTAGAATGCTTCTGTTGCCAGATATCAGTCGAAACGACATCCGTTATGATGGAAATGCATGACAACATGGAATTTGAAGAGAGTTTTTTAGCCCGTCCAATGTCGTTGTTTCCCTGCCACGCTACCACAAATTAGTTCCTAAACCTGACGTGCTTGGTGTAGAAGGGCCCTCAACGGACTAGATTTAATTGTTGTTGGGTTATTTCCATCGAAACATTAAGGACATTGCCTTAAAATGCATCGCTTATCCAATGGTTGTGCCAAACAAGGTGAGGAATGTGTTTATTCGCCTACTTTCTAAACTTTTCCACTGAAAAGGTTTGATGCTCCCCGACGTAGCACGCATGAGTGCCACCACAGGGCTTTGTAGAATGTCTCCGTTGCCAGATATCAGTCGAAACGACATCCGTTAGGATGGAAATGCATGACAACATGGAACTTGAAGTGAGTTTTTTAGCCCGTCCAATGTCGTTCTTTCCCTGCCACGCTACCACAAATTAGTTCCTAAACCTGACGTGCTTGGTGTAGAAGGGCCCTCAACGGACCAGATTTAATTGTTGTTGGGTTATTTTCATCGAAACTTTAAGGACATTGCCTTAAAACGCATCGCTTATCCAAAGGTTGTGCCAAACAAGGTGAGGAATGTGTATATTCACAAAGTTTCTAAACTTTTCCCCTGAAAATGTTGCATGCTCCATGAAGTAGCACGCATGAGTACCACTCCATGGCCTTGTAGAATGTCTCCGTTGCCAGATATCAGTCGAAACGACATCCGTTAGGATGGAAATGCATGACAACATGGAATTTGAAGAGAGTTTTTTAGCCCGTCCAATGTCGTTCTTTCCCTGCCACGCTACCACAAATTAGTTCCTAAACCTGACGTGCTTGGTGTAGCAGGGACCTCAACGGACTAGATTAACTTGTTGTGGGGTTATTTCCATCGAAACTTTAAGAACATTGCCCTAAAACGCATCGCTTATCCAAGGTTGTGCCAAACAAGGTGAGGAATGTGTTTATTCGCCTACTTTCTAAACTTTTCCACTGAAAAGGTTTCATGGTGCCCGACATAGCATGCATGAGTGCCACTCCAGGGCTTTGTAGAATGTCTCCATTGCCAGATATCAGTCAAAACGACATCCGTTTGGATGGAAATGCATGACAACATGGAATTTGAAGAGAGTTTTTTAGCCCGTCCAATGTCGTTCTTTCCCTGCCACGCTACCACAAATTAGTTCCTAAACCTGACGTGCTTGGTGTAGAAGGGCCCTCAACGGACCAGATTAACATATTGTTGGGTTATTTCCATCGAAACTTTAAGGACATTGCCTTAAAACGCATTGCTTATCCAAAGGTTGTGCCAAGCAAGGTGAGGAATGTGTTTATTCACAAAGTTTCTAAACTTTTCCCCTGAAAAGGTTGCATGCTCCATGATGTAGCACGCATGTGTGCCACTCCAGGGCCTTGTAGAATGATTCTGTTGCCAGATATCAGTCGAAACGACATCCGTTATGATGGAAATGCATGACAACATGGAATTTGAAGAGAGTTTTTTAGCCCGTCCAATGTCGTTGTTTCCCTGCCACGCTACCACAAATTAGTTCCTAAACCTGACGTGCTTGGTGTAGAAGGGCCCTCAACAGACCAGATTTAATTGTTGTTGGGTTATTTCCATTGAAACATTAAGGACATTGCCTTAAAATGCATCGCTTATCCAAAGGTTGTGCCAAACAAGGTGAGGAATGTGTTTATTCGCCTACTTTCTAAACTTTTCCACTGAAAAGGTTTCATGCTCCCCGACGTAGCACGCATGAGTGCCACCCCAGGGCTTTGTAGAATGTCTCCGTTACCAGATATCAGTCGAAACGACATCCGTTAGGATGGAAATGCAAGACAACATGGAACTTGAATAGAGTTTTTTAGCCCGTCCAATGTCGTTCTTTCCCTGCCACGCTACCACAAATTAGTTCCTAAACCTGACGTGNTTTAGAAACTTTGTGAATAAACACATTCCTCACCTTGTTTGGCACAACCTTTGGATAAGCGATGCGTTTTAAGGCAATGTCCTTAAAGTTTCGATGGAAATAACCCAACAACAAGTTAATCTGGTCCGTTGAGGGCCCTTCTACACCAAGCACGTCAGGTTTAGGAACTAATTTGTGGTAGCGTGGCAGGGAAAGAACGACATTGGACGGGCTAAAAAACTCTCTTCAAATTCCATGTTGTCATGCATTTCCATCCTAACGGATGTCGTTTCGACTGATATCTGGCAACGGAGACATTCTACAAAGCCCTGGAGTGGCACTCATGCGTGCTACGTCATGGAGCATGCAACATTTTCAGGGGAAAAGTTTAGAAACTTTGTGAATAAACACATTCCTCACCTTGTTTGGCACAACCTTTGGATAAGCGATGCGTTTTAAGGCAATGTCCTTAAAGTTTCGATGGAAATAACCCAACAACAAGTTAATCTGGTCCGTTGAGGGCCCTTCTACACCAAGCACGTCAGGTTTAGGAACTAATTTGTGGTAGCGTGGCAGGGAAAGAACGACATTGGACGGGCTAAAAAACTCTCTTCAAATTCCATGTTGTCATGCATTTCCATCCTAACGGATGTCGTTTCGACTGATATCTGGCAACGGAGACATTCTACAAAGCCCTGGAGTGGCACTCATGCGTGCTACGTCATGGAGCATGCAACATTTTCAGGGGAAAAGTTTAGAAACTTTGTGAATAAACACATTCCTCACCTTGTTTGGCACAACCTTTGGATAAGCGATGCGTTTTAAGGCAATGTCCTTAAAGTTTCGATGGAAATAACCCAACAACAAGTTAATCTGGTCCGTTGAGGGCCCTTCTACACCAAGCACGTCAGGTTTAGGAACTAATTTGTGGTAGCGTGGCAGGGAAAGAACGACATTGGACGGGCTAAAAAACTCTCTTCAAATTCCATGTTGTCATGCATTTCCATCCTAACGGATGTCGTTTCGACTGATATCTGGCAACGGAGACATTCTACAAAGCCCTGGAGTGGCACTCATGCGTGCTACGTCATGGAGCATGCAACATTTTCAGGGGAAAAGTTTAGAAACTTTGTGAATAAACACATTCCTCACCTTGTTTGGCACAACCTTTGGATAAGCGATGCGTTTTAAGGCAATGTCCTTAAAGTTTCGATGGAAATAACCCAACAACAAGTTAATCTGGTCCGTTGAGGGCCCTTCTACACCAAGCACGTCAGGTTTAGGAACTAATTTGTGGTAGCGTGGCAGGGAAAGAACGACATTGGACGGGCTAAAAAACTCTCTTCAAATTCCATGTTGTCATGCATTTCCATCCTAACGGATGTCGTTTCGACTGATATCTGGCAACGGAGACATTCTACAAAGCCCTGGAGTGGCACTCATGCGTGCTACGTCATGGAGCATGCAACATTTTCAGGGGAAAAGTTTAGAAACTTTGTGAATAAACACATTCCTCACCTTGTTTGGCACAACCTTTGGATAAGCGATGCGTTTTAAGGCAATGTCCTTAAAGTTTCGATGGAAATAACCCAACAACAAGTTAATCTGGTCCGTTGAGGGCCCTTCTACACCAAGCACGTCAGGTTTAGGAACTAATTTGTGGTAGCGTGGCAGGGAAAGAACGACATTGGACGGGCTAAAAAACTCTCTTCAAATTCCATGTTGTCATGCATTTCCATCCTAACGGATGTCGTTTCGACTGATATCTGGCAACGGAGACATTCTACAAAGCCCTGGAGTGGCACTCATGCGTGCTACGTCATGGAGCATGCAACATTTTCAGGGGAAAAGTTTAGAAACTTTGTGAATAAACACATTCCTCACCTTGTTTGGCACAACCTTTGGATAAGCGATGCGTTTTAAGGCAATGTCCTTAAAGTTTCGATGGAAATAACCCAACAACAAGTTAATCTGGTCCGTTGAGGGCCCTTCTACACCAAGCACGTCAGGTTTAGGAACTAATTTGTGGTAGCGTGGCAGGGAAAGAACGACATTGGACGGGCTAAAAAACTCTCTTCAAATTCCATGTTGTCATGCATTTCCATCCTAACGGATGTCGTTTCGACTGATATCTGGCAACGGAGACATTCTACAAAGCCCTGGAGTGGCACTCATGCGTGCTACGTCATGGAGCATGCAACATTTTCAGGGGAAAAGTTTAGAAACTTTGTGAATAAACACATTCCTCACCTTGTTTGGCACAACCTTTGGATAAGCGATGCGTTTTAAGGCAATGTCCTTAAAGTTTCGATGGAAATAACCCAACAACAAGTTAATCTGGTCCGTTGAGGGCCCTTCTACACCAAGCACGTCAGGTTTAGGAACTAATTTGTGGTAGCGTGGCAGGGAAAGAACGACATTGGACGGGCTAAAAAACTCTCTTCAAATTCCATGTTGTCATGCATTTCCATCCTAACGGATGTCGTTTCGACTGATATCTGGCAACGGAGACATTCTACAAAGCCCTGGAGTGGCACTCATGCGTGCTACGTCATGGAGCATGCAACATTTTCAGGGGAAAAGTTTAGAAACTTTGTGAATAAACACATTCCTCACCTTGTTTGGCACAACCTTTGGATAAGCGATGCGTTTTAAGGCAATGTCCTTAAAGTTTCGATGGAAATAACCCAACAACAAGTTAATCTGGTCCGTTGAGGGCCCTTCTACACCAAGCACGTCAGGTTTAGGAACTAATTTGTGGTAGCGTGGCAGGGAAAGAACGACATTGGACGGGCTAAAAAACTCTCTTCAAATTCCATGTTGTCATGCATTTCCATCCTAACGGATGTCGTTTCGACTGATATCTGGCAACGGAGACATTCTACAAAGCCCTGGAGTGGCACTCATGCGTGCTACGTCATGGAGCATGCAACATTTTCAGGGGAAAAGTTTAGAAACTTTGTGAATAAACACATTCCTCACCTTGTTTGGCACAACCTTTGGATAAGCGATGCGTTTTAAGGCAATGTCCTTAAAGTTTCGATGGAAATAACCCAACAACAAGTTAATCTGGTCCGTTGAGGGCCCTTCTACACCAAGCACGTCAGGTTTAGGAACTAATTTGTGGTAGCGTGGCAGGGAAAGAACGACATTGGACGGGCTAAAAAACTCTCTTCAAATTCCATGTTGTCATGCATTTCCATCCTAACGGATGTCGTTTCGACTGATATCTGGCAACGGAGACATTCTACAAAGCCCTGGAGTGGCACTCATGCGTGCTACGTCATGGAGCATGCAACATTTTCAGGGGAAAAGTTTAGAAACTTTGTGAATAAACACATTCCTCACCTTGTTTGGCACAACCTTTGGATAAGCGATGCGTTTTAGGGCAATGTCCTTAAAGTTTCGATGGAAATAACCCAACAACAAGTTAATCTGGTCCGTTGAGGGCCCTTCTACACCAAGCACGTCAGGTTTAGGAACTAATTTGTGGTAGCGTGGCAGGGAAAGAACGACATTGGACGGGCTAAAAAACTCTCTTCAAATTCCATGTTGTCATGCATTTCCATCCTAACGGATGTCGTTTCGACTGATATCTGGCAACGGAGACATTCTACAAAGCCCTGGAGTGGCACTCATGCGTGCTACGTCATGGAGCATGCAACATTTTCAGGGGAAAAGTTTAGAAACTTTGTGAATAAACACATTCCTCACCTTGTTTGGCACAACCTTTGGATAAGCGATGCGTTTTAAGGCAATGTCCTTAAAGTTTCGATGGAAATAACCCAACAACAAGTTAATCTGGTCCGTTGAGGGCCCTTCTACACCAAGCACGTCAGGTTTAGGAACTAATTTGTGGTAGCGTGGCAGGGAAAGAACGACATTGGACGGGCTAAAAAACTCTCTTCAAATTCCATGTTGTCATGCATTTCCATCCTAACGGATGTCGTTTCGACTGATATCTGGCAACGGAGACATTCTACAAAGCCCTGGAGTGGCACTCATGCGTGCTACGTCATGGAGCATGCAACATTTTCAGGGGAAAAGTTTAGAAACTTTGTGAATAAAACTTTTCCCCTGAGAATGTTGCATGCTCCATGACGTAGCACACATGAGTGCCACTCCAGAGCTTTGTAGAATGTCTCCGTTGCCAGATATCAGTCGAAACGACATCCGTTAGGATGGAAATGCATGACAACATGGAATTTGAAGAGAGTTTTTTAGCCCGTCCAATGTCGTTCTTTCCCTGCCACGCTACCACAAATTAGTTCCTAAACCTGACGTGCTTGGTGTAGCAGGGACCTCAACGGACCAGATTAACTTGTTGTGGGGTTATTTCCATCGAAACTTTAAGAACATTGCCCTAAAACGCATCTCTTATCCAAGGTTGTGCCAAACAAGGTGAGGAATGTGTTTATTCGCCTACTTTCTAAACTTTTCCACTAAAAAGGTTTCATGGTGCCCGACGTAGCACGCATGAGTGCCACTCCAGGGCTTTGTAGAATGTCTCCGTTGCCAGATATCAGTCAAAACGACATCCGTTAGGATGGAAATGCATGACAACATGGAATTTGAAGAGAGTTTTTTAGCCCGTCCAATGTCGTTATTTCCCTGCCACGCTACCACAAATTAGTTCCTAAACCTGACGTGCTTGGTGTAGAAGGGCCCTCAATGGACCAGGTTAACTTGTTGTTGGGTTATTTCCATCGAAACTTTAAGGACATTGCTTTAAAACGCATCGCTTATCCAAAGGTTGTGCCAAACAAGGTGAGGAATGTGTTTATTCACAAAGTTTCTAAACTTTTCCCCTGAGAATGCTGCATGCTCCATGACGTAGCACACATGAGTGCCACTCCAGGGCTTTGTAGAATGTCTCCGTTGCCAGATATCAGTCCAAACGACATCCGTTAGGATGGAAATGCATCACAACATGGAATTTGAAGAGAGTTTTTTAGCTCGTCCAATGTCGTTCTTTCCCTGCCACGCTACCACAAATTAGTTCCTAAACCTGACGTGCTTGGTGTAGAAGGGCCCTCAACGGACCAGATTTAATTGTTGTTGGGTTATTTTCATCGAAAGTTTAAGGACATTGCCTTGAAACGCATCGCTTATCCAAGGGTTGTGCCAAACAAGGTGAGGAATGTGTATATTCACAAAGTTTCTAAACTTTTCCCCCGAAAATGTTGCATGCTCCATGACGTAGCACGCATGAGTGCCACTCCAGGGCTTTATAGAATGTCTCCGTTGCTAGATATCAGTCGAAACGACATCCGTTAGGATGGAAATGCATGACAACATGGAATTTGAAGAGAGTTTTTTAGCCAGTCCAATGTCGTTCTTTCCCTACCGCGCGACCACAAATTAGTTCCTAAACCTGACGTGCTTGTAGTAGAAGGGCCCTCAACGGACCAGATTGACTTGTTCTTGGGTTATTTCCATAGAAACTTTAAGGACATTGCCTTAAAACGCATCGCTTATCCAAAGGTTGTGCCAAACATGGTGAGGAATGTGTTTATTCACAAAGTTTCTAAACTTTTCCCCTCAAAATGTTGCATGCTCCATGACATAGCACGCATGTGTGCCACACCAGGGCCGTGTAGAATGTTTCTGTTGCCAGATATCAGTCAAAACGACATCCGTTATGATGGAATTGCTTGACAACATGGAGTTTGAAGAGGGTTTTTTAGCCCGACCAATGTCGTTCTTTCCCTACCACGCTACCACAAATTAGTTCCTAAACCTGACGTGCTTGGTGTAGAAGGGCCCTCAGTGGACCAGATTTACTTGTTGTTGGGTTATTTCCATCGAAACTTTAAGGACATTGCCTTAAAACGCATCGCTTATCCAAAGGTTGTCCCAGACAAGGTGAGGACTGTGTTTATTCACAAAGTTTCTAAACTTTTCCCCTGAAAATGTTGCATGCTCCATGACGTAGCACACATGAGTGCCACTCCAGGGCTTTGTAGAATGTCTCTGTTGCCAGATATCAGTCGAAACGACATCCGTTAGGATGGAAATGCATGACAACATGGAATTTGAAGAGAGTTTTTTAGCCCGTCCAATGTCGTTCTTTCCCTGCCACGCTACCACAAATTAGTTCCTAAACCTAACGTGCTTGGTGTAGAAGGGACCTCAACGGACCAGATTTAATTGTTGTTGGGTTATTTTCATTGAAACTTTACGGACATTGCCTTAAAACGCATCGCTTATCCAAAGGTTGTGCCAAACAAGGTGAGGAATGTGTTTATTCACAAAGTTTCTAAACTATTCACCTGAAAATGTTGCATGCTCCATGACGTAGCACGCATGAGTGCCACTGCAGGGCCGTGTAGATTGTTTCTGTTGCCAGATATCAGTCCAAACGACATCCGTTATGATGGAAATGCTTGACAACATGAAATTTGAAGAGAGTTTTTTAGCCCGTCCAATGTCGTTCTTTCCCTGCCACGCTACCACAAATTAGTTCCTAAACATGACATGCTTGGTGTAGAAGGGCCCTCAATGGACCAGATTTACTTGTTGTTGGGATATTTCCATCGAAACATTAAGGACATTGCCTTAAAACGCATCGCTTATCCAAAGGTTGTACCAAACAAGGTGAGGAATGTGTTTATTCGCCTAGTTTCTATGCTTTTCCACTGAAAAGGTTTCATGCTCCCCGACGTAGCACGCATGAGTGCCACTCCAGGGCTTTCTAGAATGTCTCCGTTGCCAGATATCAGTCGAAACGACATCCGTTAGGATGGAAATGCATGACAACATGGAATTTGAAGAGGGTTTTTTAGCCCATCCAATGTCGTTCTTTCCCTGCCTCGCTACCACAAATTAGTTCCTAAACCTGACGTGCTTGGTGTAGAATGGCCCTCAACGGACCAGATTAACATGTTGTTGGGTTATTTCCATCGAAACTTTAAGGACATTGCCTTAAAACGCATTGCTTATCCAAAGGTTGTGCCAAGCAAGGTGAGGAATGTGTTTATTCACAAAGTTTCTAAACTTTGCCCCTGAAAAGGTTGCATGCTCCATGACGTAGCACGCATGAGTGCCACACCAGGGCTTTGTAGAATGTCTCCGTTGCCAGATATCAGTCGAAACGACATCCGTTAGGATGGAAATGCATGACAACATGGAATTTGAAGAGAGTTTTTTTGCCCGTCCAATGTCGTTCTTTCCCTGCCACGCTACCACAAATTAGTTCCTAAACCTGACGTGCTTGGTGTAGAAGGGCCCTCAACGGACCAGGTTAACTTGTTGTTGGGTTATTTCCATCGAAACTTTAAGGACATTGCCTTAAAACGCATCGCTTATCCAAAGGTTGTGCCAAACATGGTGAGGAATGTGTTTATTCACAAAGTTTCTAAACTTTTCCCCTGAGAATGTTGCATGCTCCATGACGTAGCACACATGAGTGCCACTCCAGGGCTTTGTAGAATGTCTCCGTTGCCAGATATCAGTCCAAATGACATCCGTTAGGATGGAAATGCATGACAACATGGAATTTGAAGAGAGTTTTTTAGCTCGTCCAATGTCGTTCTTTCCCTGCCACGCTACCACAAATTAGTTCCTAAACCTGACTTGCTTGGTGTAGAAGGGCCCTCAACGGACCAGATTTAATTGTTGTTGGGTTATTTTCATCGAAACTTTAAGGACATTGCCTTGAAACGCATCGCTTATCCAAGGGTTGTGCCAAACAAGGTGAGGAATGTGTATATTCACAAAGTTTCTAAACTTTTCCCCCGAAAATGTTGCATGCTCCATGACGTAGCACGCATGAGTGCCACTCCAGGACTTTATAGAATGTCTCCGTTGCTAGATATCAGTCGAAACGACATCCGTTAGGATGGAAATGCATGACAACATGGAATTTGAAGAGAGTTTTTTAGCCAGTCCAATGTCGTTCTTTCCCTACCGCGCGACCACAAATTAGTTCCTAAACCTGACGTGCTTGGTGTAGAAGGGCCCTCAACGGACCAGATTAATTTGTTCTTGGGTTATTTCCATCGAAACTTTAAGGACATTGCCTTAAAACGCATCGCTTATCCAAAGGTTGTGCCAAACAAGGTGAGGAATGTGTTTATTCACAAACTTTCTAAACTTTTCCCCTCAAAATATTGCATGCTCCATGACATAGCACGCATGTGTGCTACTCCAGGGCTGTGTAGAATGTTTCTGTTGCCAGATATCAGTCGAAACGACATCCGTTATGATGGAATTGCTTGACAACATGGAATTTGAAGATGGTTTTTTAGCCCGACCAATGTCGTTCTTGCCCTACCACGCTAGCACAAATTAGTTCCTAAACCTGAAGTGCTTGGTGTAGACGGGCCCTCAATGGACCAGATTTACTTGTTGTTGGGTTATTTCCATCGAAACTTTAAGGACATTGCCTTAAAACGCATCGCTTATCCAAAGGTTGTCCCAAACATGGTGAGGACTGTGTTTATTCACAAAGTTTCTAAACTTTTCCCCTGAAACGGTTGCATGCTCCATAACGTAGCATGCATGTGTGCCACTCCAGGGCCTTGTAGAATGTCTCTGTTCCCAGATATCGGTCGAAACGACATCCGTTATGATGGAAATGCATGACAACATGGAATTTGAAGAGAGTTTTTTAGCCCGTCCAATGTCGTTCTTTCCTTGCCAAGCTACCACAAATTAGTTTCTAAACCTGACGTGATTGGTGTAGATGGGCCCTCAACGGACCAGGTTAACTTTTTGTTGGGTTATTTCCATCGAAACTTTAAGGACATTGCCTTAAAACGCATCGCTTATCCAAAGGTTGTGCCAAACAAGGTGAGGAATGTGTTTATTCACAAAGTTTCTAAACTTTTCCCCTGAAAATGTTGCATGCTCCATGACGTAGCACACATGAGTGCACTCTAGGGATTTGTAGAATGTCTCTGTTGCCAGATATCAGTTGAAACGCATCCGTTTGGATGGAAATGCATGACAACATGGAATTTGAAGAGAGTTTTTTAGCCCGTCCAATGTCGTTCTTTCCCTGCCACGCTACCACAAATTAGTTCCTAAACCTAACGTGCTTGGTGTAGAAGGGCCCTCAACGGACCAGATTTAATTGTTGTTGGGTTAATTTCATCGAAACTTTAAGGACATTGCCTTAAAACGCATCGCTTATCCAAAGGTTGTGCCAAACAAGGTGAGGAATGTGTATATTCACATAGTTTCTAAACTTTTCCCCTGAAAATGTTGCATACTCCATGAAGTAGCACGCATGAGTGCCACTCCATGGCTTTGTAGAATGTCTCCGTTGCTAGATATCAGTCGAAACGACATCCGTTAGGATGGAAATGCATGACAACATGGAATTTGAAGAGAGTTTTTTAGCCCGTCCAATGTCGTTCTTTCCCTGCCACGCTACCACAAATTAGTTCCTAAACCTAACGTGCTTGGTGTAGAAGGGCCCTCAACGGACCAGATTTAATTGTTGTTGGGTTAATTTCATCGAAACTTTAAGGACATTGCCTTAAAACGCATCGCTTATCCAAAGGTTGTGCCAAACAAGGTGAGGAATGTGTTTATTCACAAAGTTTCTAAACTTTTCCCCCGAAAATGTTGCATGCTCCATGACGTAGCACGCATGAGTGCCACTCCAGGGCATTGTAGAATGTCTCCGTTGCTAGATATCAGTCGAAACGACATCTGTTAGGATGAAAATGCATGACAACATGGAATTTCAAGAGTGTTTTTCAGCCCATCCAATGTCGTTCTTGCCCTGCCACGCTACCACAAATTTGTTCTTAATCATGACGTGCTTGGTGCAGAAGGGCCCTCAACGGACCAGATTACCTTGTTGTGGGGTTATTTCCATCGAATCTGTAAGAACATTGCCCTAAAACGCATCGCTTATCCAAGGTTGTGCCAAACAAGGTGAGGAATGTGTTTATTCGCCTAGTTTCTAAACTTTTCCACTGAAAAGGATTCATGCTCCGTGACGTAGCACGCATGAGCGCCACTCCAGAGCTTTGTAGAATGTCTCCGTTGCCAGATATCAATCAAAACGACATCCGTTAGGATGGAAATGCATGACAACATGGAATTTGAAGAGTGTTTTTTAGCCCTTGCAGTGTCGTCCTTTCCCTGCCACGCCACCACAAATTAGTTCCTAAACCCGACGTGCTCGGTGTAGAAGGGTCCTCAATGGACAAGATTAACTTGTTGTGGGGTTATTTCCATCGAAACTTTAAGGACATTGCCCTAAACGCATCGCTTATCCAAAGGTTGTGCCAAACAAGGTGAGGAATGTGTTTATTCACAAAGTTTCTAAACTTTTCCCCTGAAAATGTTGCATGCTCCTTGATGTAGCACGCATGTGTGCCACTCCAGGGCCTTGTAGAATGCTTCTGTTGCCAGATATCAGTCGAAACGACATCCGTTATGATGGAAATGCATGACAACATGGAATTTGAAGAGAGTTTTTTAGCCCGTCCAATGTCGTTGTTTCCCTGCCACGCTACCACAAATTAGTTCCTAAACCTGACGTGCTTGGTGTAGAAGGGCCCTCAACGGACAAGATTAACTTGTTATTAGGTTATTTCCATCAAAACTTTAAAGACATTGCCTTAAAACGCATGGCTTATCCAAAGGTTGTTCCAAGCAACGTGAGGAATGTGTTTATTCATAAAGTTTCTAAACTTTTCCCCTGAAAAGGTTGCATGCTCCAAGACGTAGCATGCATGTGTGCCTCTCCAGGGCCTTGTCGAATGTCTCTGTTGCCAGATATCAGTCGAAACGACATCCGTTATGATGGAAATCCATGACAACATGGAATTTGAAGAGTGTTTTTCAGCCCATCCAATGTCGTTCTTGCCCTGCCACACTACCACAAATTTGTTCCTAAACATGACGTGCTCGGTGCAGAAGGGCCCTCAACGGACCAGATTAACTTGTTGTGGGGTTATTTCCATCGAAACTTTAAGAACATTGCCCTAAAACGCATCGCTTATCCAAGGTTGTGCCAAACAAGGTGAGGAATGTGTTTATTCGCCTAGTTTCTAAACTTTTCCACTGAAAAGGAGTCATGCTCCATGACGTAGCACGCATGAGTGCCACTCCAGGGCTTTGTAGAATGTCTCCGTTGCCAGATATCAGTCAAAACGACATCCGTTAGGATTGAAATGCATGACAACATGGAATTTGAAGAGAGTTTTTTAGCCCATGCAGTGTCGTCCTTTCCCTGCCACGCCACCACAAATTAGTTCCTAAACCTGACGTGCTCGGTGTAGAAGGGTCCTCAATGGACCAGATTAACTTGTTGTGGGGTTATTTCCATCGAAACTTTAAGGACATTGCCCTAAACGCCTCGCTTATCCAAAGGTTGTGCCAAACAAGGTGAGGAATGTGTTTATTGATAAAGTTTCTAACCTTTTCACCTGAAAATGTTGCATGCTCCATGATGTAGCACGCATAAGTGCCACTCCAGGGCTTTGTAGAATGTCTCCGTTGCCAGATATCAGTCGAAACGACATCCGTTAGGATAGAAATGCATGACAACAGGGAATTTGAAGAGAGTTTTTTAGCCCGTCCAATGTCGTTCTTTCCCTGCCACGCTACCACAAATTAGTTCCTAAACCTGACATGCTTGGTGTAGAAGGGCCCTCAACGGACCAGATTAACTTGTTGTTGGGTTATTTCCATCGAAACTTTAAGGACATTGCCTTAAAACGCATCGCTTATCGAAAGGTTGTGCCAAACAAGGTGAGGAATGTGTTTATTCACAAAGTTTCTAAACTTTTCCCCTGAAAATGTTGCATGCTCCATGACGTAGCACGCATGAGAGCCACTCCAGGGCTTTGTAGAATGTCACCGTTGCCAGATATGAGTTGAAACGACATCCGTTAGGACGGAAATGCATGACAACATGGAATTTGAAGAGCATTTTTTAGCCCGTCCAATGTCGTTCTTTCCGAGCCACGCTACCACAAATTAGTTCCTAAACCTGACGTGCTTGGTGTAGAAAGGCCCTTAACGGACCAGATTAACTTGTTGTTGGGTTATTTCCATCGAAACTTTAAGTACATTGCCTTTAAACGCATCGCTTATCCAAAGGATGTGCCAAACAAGGTGAGGAATGTGTTTATTCACAAAGTTTCTAAACTTTTCCCCTGAAAATGTTGCATGCTCCATGACGTAGCATGCATGTGAGCCACTCCAGGGCTCTGTAGAATGTCTCCGTTGCCAGATATGAGTCGAAACGACATCCGTTAGGACGGAAATGCATAACAACATGGAATTTGAAGAGAGTTTTTTAGCCCGTCAAATGTCGTTCTTTCCTTGCCACGCTAGCACAAATTAGTTCCTAAACCTGACGTGCTTGGTGTAGAAGGTCCCTCAACAGAGCAGATTAACTTGTTGTTGGGTTATTTCCATCGAAACTTTAAGGACATTGCCTTAAAACGCATCGCTTATCCAAAGGTTGTGCCAAACAAGGTGAGGAATGTGTTTATTCACAAAGTTTCTAAACTTTTCCCCTGAAAATGTTGCATGCTCCATGACGTAGCACGCATGAGTGCCACTCCAGGGCTTTGTAGAATGTCTCCGTTGCCAGATATCAGTCGAAACGACATTCGTTAGGTCGGAAATGCATGACAACATGGAACTTGAAGAGCGTTTTTTAGCCTGTCCATTGTCGTTCTTTCCCTGCCACGCTACCACAAATTAGTTCCTAAACCTGACGTGCTTGGTGTAGAAGGGCCCTCAACGGACCAGATTAACTTGTTGTTGGGTTAGTTCCATCGAAACTTTAAGGACATTGCCTTAAAACGCATCGCTTATCCAAAGGTTGTGCCAAACAAGGTGAGGAATGTGTTTATTCACAAAGTTTCTAAACTTTTCCCCTGAAAATGTTGGATGCTCCATGATGTAGCACGCATGAGAGCCACTCCAGGGCTTTGTAGAATGTCTCCGTTGCCAGATATGAGTCGAAACGACATCCGTTAGGACGGAAATGCATGACAACATGGAATTTGAAGAGCGTTTTTTAGCCCGTCCAATGTCGTTCTTTCCCTGCCACGCTACCTCAAATTAGTTCCTAAACCTGACGTGCTTAGCGTAGAAGGGCCCTCAACGGACCAGATTAACTTGTTATTGGGTTATTTCCATCGAAACTTTAAAGACATTGCCTTAAAACGCATTGCTTATCCAAAGGTTGTGCCAAGCAACATGAGGAATGTGTTTATTCACAAAGTTTCTAAACTTTTCCCCTCAAAAGGTTGCATGCTCCATAACGTAGCACGCATGTGTGCCACTCCAGGGCCTTGTAGAATGTCTCTGTTGCCAGATATCAGTCGAAACGACATCCGTTATGATGGAAATGCATGACAACATGGAATTTGAAGAGTGTTTTTCAGCCCATCCAATGTCGTTCTTGCCCTGCCACACTACCACAAATTTGTTCCTAAACATGACGTGCTCGGTGCAGAAGGGCCCTCAACGGACCAGATTAACCTGTTGTGGGGTTATTTCCATCGAAACTTTAAGAAACATTGCCCAAAAACGCATTGCTTATCCATGGTTTTGCCAAACAAGGTGAGGAATGCGTTTATTCGCCTAGTTTCTAAACTTTTCCACTGAAAAGGATTCATGCTCCGTGACGTAGCACGCATGAGTGCCACTCCAGGGCTTTGTAGAATGTCTCCGTTGCCAGATATCAGTCGAAACGACATCCGTTAGGATGGAAATGCATGACAACATGGAATTTGAAGAGAGTTTTTTAGCCCGTCCAATGTCGTTCTTTCCCTGCCACGCTACCACAAATTAGTTCCTAAACCTGACGTGCTTGGTGTAGAAGGGCCCTCAACGGACCAGATTAACTTGTTGTTGGGTTATTTCCATCGAAACTTTAAGGACATTGCCTTAAAACGCATCGCTTATCCAAAGGTTGTGCCAAACAAGGTGAGGAATGTGTTTATTCACAAAGTTTCTAAACTTTTCCCCTGAAAATGTTGCATGCTCCATGACGTAGCACGCATGAGTGCCACTCCAGGGCTTTGTAGAATGTCTCCGTTGCCAGATATCAGTCGAAACGACATCCGTTAGGATGGAAATGCATGACAACATGGAATTTGAAGAGAGTTTTTTAGCCCGTCCAATGTCGTTCTTTCCCTGCCACGCTACCACAAATTAGTTCCTAAACCTGACGTGCTGGTGTAGAAGGGCCCTCAACGGACCAGATTAACTTGTTGTTGGGTTATTTCCATCGAAACTTTAAGGACATTGCCTTAAAACGCATCGCTTATCCAAAGGTTGTGCCAAACAAGGTGAGGAATGTGTTTATTCACAAAGTTTCTAAACTTTTCCCCTGAAAATGTTGCATGCTCCATGACGTAGCACGCATGAGTGCCACTCCAGGGCTTTGTAGAATGTCTCCGTTGCCAGATATCAGTCGAAACGACATCCGTTAGGATGGAAATGCATGACAACATGGAATTTGAAGAGAGTTTTTTAGCCCGTCCAATGTCGTTCTTTCCCTGCCACGCTACCACAAATTAGTTCCTAAACCTGACGTGCTGGTGTAGAAGGGCCCTCAACGGACCAGATTAACTTGTTGTTGGGTTATTTCCATCGAAACTTTAAGGACATTGCCTTAAAACGCATCGCTTATCCAAAGGTTGTGCCAAACAAGGTGAGGAATGTGTTTATTCACAAAGTTTCTAAACTTTTCCCCTGAAAATGTTGCATGCTCCATGACGTAGCACGCATGAGTGCCACTCCAGGGCTTTGTAGAATGTCTCCGTTGCCAGATATCAGTCGAAACGACATCCGTTAGGATGGAAATGCATGACAACATGGAATTTGAAGAGAGTTTTTTAGCCCGTCCAATGTCGTTCTTTCCCTGCCACGCTACCACAAATTAGTTCCTAAACCTGACGTGCTTGGTGTAGAAGGGCCCTCAACGGACCAGATTAACTTGTTGTTGGGTTATTTCCATCGAAACTTTAAGGACATTGCCTTAAAACGCATCGCTTATCCAAAGGTTGTGCCAAACAAGGTGAGGAATGTGTTTATTCACAAAGTTTCTAAACTTTTCCCCTGAAAATGTTGCATGCTCCATGACGTAGCACGCATGAGTGCCACTCCAGGGCTTTGTAGAATGTCTCCGTTGCCAGATATCAGTCGAAACGACATCCGTTAGGATGGAAATGCATGACAACATGGAATTTGAAGAGAGTTTTTTAGCCCGTCCAATGTCGTTCTTTCCCTGCCACGCTACCACAAATTAGTTCCTAAACCTGACGTGCTTGGTGTAGAAGGGCCCTCAACGGACCAGATTAACTTGTTGTTGGGTTATTTCCATCGAAACTTTAAGGACATTGCCTTAAAACGCATCGCTTATCCAAAGGTTGTGCCAAACAAGGTGAGGAATGTGTTTATTCACAAAGTTTCTAAACTTTTCCCCTGAAAATGTTGCATGCTCCATGACGTAGCACGCATGAGTGCCACTCCAGGGCTTTGTAGAATGTCTCCGTTGCCAGATATCAGTCGAAACGACATCCGTTAGGATGGAAATGCATGACAACATGGAATTTGAAGAGAGTTTTTTAGCCCGTCCAATGTCGTTCTTTCCCTGCCACGCTACCACAAATTAGTTCCTAAACCTGACGTGCTTGGTGTAGAAGGGCCCTCAACGGACCAGATTAACTTGTTGTTGGGTTATTTCCATCGAAACTTTAAGGACATTGCCTTAAAACGCATCGCTTATCCAAAGGTTGTGCCAAACAAGGTGAGGAATGTGTTTATTCACAAAGTTTCTAAACTTTTCCCCTGAAAATGTTGCATGCTCCATGACGTAGCACGCATGAGTGCCACTCCAGGGCTTTGTAGAATGTCTCCGTTGCCAGATATCAGTCGAAACGACATCCGTTAGGATGGAAATGCATGACAACATGGAATTTGAAGAGAGTTTTTTAGCCCGTCCAATGTCGTTCTTTCCCTGCCACGCTACCACAAATTAGTTCCTAAACCTGACGTGCTCGGTGTAGAAGGGCCCTCAACGGACCAGATTAACTTGTTGTTGGGTTATTTCCATCGAAACTTTAAGGACATTGCCTTAAAACGCATCGCTTATCCAAAGGTTGTGCCAAACAAGGTGAGGAATGTGTTTATTCACAAAGTTTCTAAACTTTTCCCCTGAAAATGTTGCATGCTCCATGACGTAGCACGCATGAGTGCCACTCCAGGGCTTTGTAGAATGTCTCCGTTGCCAGATATCAGTCGAAACGACATCCGTTAGGATGGAAATGCATGACAACATGGAATTTGAAGAGAGTTTTTTAGCCCGTCCAATGTCGTTCTTTCCCTGCCACGCTACCACAAATTAGTTCCTAAACCTGACGTGCTTGGTGTAGAAGGGCCCTCAACGGACCAGATTAACTTGTTGTTGGGTTATTTCCATCGAAACTTTAAGGACATTGCCTTAAAAAGCATCGCTTATCCAAAGGTTGTGCCAAACAAGGTGAGAAATGTGTTTATTCACAAAGTTTCTAAACTTTTCCCCGGAAAGGTTGCATGCTCCATGACGTAGCACGCATGTGTGCCACTCCAGGGCCTTGTAGAATGACTCTGTTGCCAGATATCAGTCGAAACGACATCCGTTATGATGGAAATGCATGACAACATGGAATTTGAAGAGTGTTTTTCAGCCCATCCAATGTCGTTCTTGCCCTGCCACTCTACCACAAATTAGTTCCTAAACCTATCGTGCTCAGTGCAGAAGGGCCCTCAACGGACCAGATTAACTTGTTGTGGGGTTATTTCCATCAAAACTTTAAGAACATTGCCCTAAAACGCATCGCTTATCGCAGGTTGTGCCAAACAAGGTCAGGAATGTGTTTATTCGTCTAGTTTCTAAACTTTTCCCCTGAAAAGGTTTCGTGCTCCATGATATAGCACGCATGAGTGCAATTCCAGGGCTTTGTAGAATGTCTCCGCTGCCAGATATCAGTCTAAACGACATCCGTTACGATGGAAATGCATGACAACCTGGAATTTGAGGAGAGTTTTTTAGCCCGTCCAATGTCGTTCTTTCCCTGCCACGCTACCACAAATTAGTTCCTAAACCTGACGTGCTTGGTGTAGAAGGGCCCTCAACGGACCAGATTAACTTGTTGTTGGGTTATTTCCATCGAAACTTTAAGGACATTGCCTTAAAACGCATTGCTTATCCAAAGATTGTGCCGAACAAGGTGAGGAATGTGTTTATTCACAAAGTTTCTAAACTTTTCCCCTGAAAATGTTGCATGCTCCACGACATAGCATGCATGAGTGCCACTCCAGGGCTTTGTAGAATGTCTCCGTTGCCAGATATCAGTCAAAACGACATCCGTTAGGATGGAAATGCATGACAACATGGAATTTGAAGAGAGTTTTTTAGCCCGTCCAACGTCGTTCTTTCCCTGCCACGCTACCACAAATTAGTTCCTAAACCTGACGTGCTTGGTGTAGAAGGGCCCTCAATGGACCAGATTAACTTGTTGTTGGGTTATTTCCATCGAAACTTTAAGGACATTGCCTTAAAACGCATGGCTTATCCAAAGGTTGTGACAAACAAGGTGAGGAATGTATTTATTCACAAAGTTTCTAAACTTTTCCCCTGAAAATGTTGCATGCTCCATGACGTAGCGCGCATGTGTGCCACCCCAGGGCCTTGTAGAATGTCTCTGTTGCCAGATATCAGTCGAAACGACATCCGTTATGATGGAAATGCATGACAACATGGAATTTGAAGAGTGTTTTTCAGCCCATCCAATGTCGTTCTTGCCCTGCCACTCTACCACAAATTAGTTCCTAAACCTGTCATGGTCGGTGCAGAAGGGCCCTCAATGGACCAGATTAACTTGTTGTGCGGTTATTTCCAACGAAACTTTAAGGACATTGCCCTAAAACGCATCGCTTATCCAAGGTTGTGCCAAACAAGGTGAGGAATGTGTTTATTCGTCTAGTTTCTAAACTTTTCCCCTGAAAAGGTTTCATGCTCCACGACATAGCACGCATGAGTGCCACTCCAGGGCTTTGTAGAATGTCTCCGTTGCCAGATATTAGTCGAAACGACATCCGTTAGGATGGAAATGCATGACAACATGGAATTTGAAGAGTGTTTTTTAGCCCGTCCAATGTAGTTCTTTCCCTGCCACGCTACCACAAATTAGTTCTAAACCTGACGTGCTTGGTGTAGAAGGGCCCTCAACGAACCAGATTAACATGTTGTTGGGTTATTTCCATCGAAACTTTAAGGACATTGCCTTAAAACGCATCGCTTATCCAAAGGTTGTGCCAAACAAGGTGAGGAATGTGTTTATTCACAAAGTTTCTAAACTTTTCCCCTGAAAATGTTGCATGCTCCATGACGTAGCACGCATGAGTGCCACCCCAGGGCTTTGTAGAATGTCTCCGTTGTCAGATATGAGTCAAAACGACATCCGTTAGGACGGAAATGCATGACAACATGGAATTTGAAGAGAGTTTTTTAGCCCGTCCAATGTCGTTCTTTCCCTGCCACGCTACCACAAATTAGTTCCTAAACTTGACGTGCTCGGTGCAGAAGGGACCTCAACGGACCAGATTAACTTGTTGTGGGGTTATTTCCAACGAAACTTTAAGAACATTGCCCTAAAATGCATCGCTTCTCCAAGGTTGTGCCAAACAAGGTGAGGAATATGTTTATTCGCCTAGTTTCTAAACTTTTCCCCTGAAAAGGTTTTATGCTCCACGACGTAGCACGCATGAGTGCCACTCCAGGGCTTTGTAGAATGTCTCCCATGCCAGATATGTGTCGAAACGACATCCGTTAGGATGGAAATGCATGACAACATGGAATTTGAAGAGAGTTTTTTAGCCCGTCCAATGTCGTTCTTTCCCTGCCACGCTACCACAAATTAGTTCCTAAACCTGACGTGCTTGGTGTAGAAGGGCCCTCAACGGACCAGATTAACTTGTTGTTGGGTTATTTCCATCGAAACTTTAAGGACATTGCCTTAAAACGCATTGCTTATCCAAAGGTTGTGCCAAACAAGGTGAGGAATGTGTTTATTCACAAAGTTTCTAAACTTTTCCCCTGAAAATGTTGCATGCTCCATGACGTAGCACGCATGAGTGCCACTCCAGGGCTTTGTAGAATCTCTCCGTTGCCAGATATCAGTCGAAACGACATCCATTAGGATGGAAATGCATGACAACATGAAATTTGAAGAGAGTTTTTTAGCTCGTCCAATGTCATTCTTTCCCTGCCACGCTACCACAAATTAGTTCCTAAACCTGACGTGCTTGGTGTAGAAGGGCCCTCAACGGACCAGATTAACTTGTTGTTGAGTTATTTCCATCAAAACTTTATGGACATTGCCTTAAAACGCATGGCTTATCCAAAGGTTGTGACAAACAAGGTGAGGAATGTATTTATTCACAAAGTTTCTAAACTTTTCCCCTGAAAATGTTGCATGCTCCATGACATAGCATGCATGTGTGCCACTCCAGGGCCTTGTAGAATGTCTCTGTTGCCAGATATCAGTCGAAATGACATCCGTTATGATGGAAATGCATGACAACATGGAATTTGAAGAGTGTTTTTCAGCCCATCCAATGTCGTTCTTGCCCTGCCAATCTACCACAAATTAGTTCCTAAACCTGTCGTGCTCAGTGCAGAAGGGCCCTCAACGGACCAGATTAACTTGTTGTGGGGTTATTTCCATCAAAACTTTAAGAACATTGCCCTAAAACGCATCGCTTATCGAATGTTGTGCCAAACAAGGTGAGGAATGTGTTTATTCGTCTAGTTTCTAAACTTTTCCCCTGAAAAGGTTTCATGCTCCACGAAATAGCACGCATGAGTGCCACTCCAGGGCTTTGTAGAATGTCTCCGTTGCCAGATATCAGTCTAAACGACATCCGTTAGTATGGAAATGCATGACAACCTAGAATTTGAGGAGAGTTTTTTAGCCCGTCCAATGTAGTTCTTTCCCTGCCACGCTACCACAAATTAGTTCTAAACCTGATGTGCTTGGTGTAGAAGGGCCCTCAATGGACATTGCCTTAAAACGCATCGCTTATCCAAAAGTTGTGCCAAAAAAGGTGAGGAATGTGTTTATTCACAAAGTTTCTAAACTTTTTCCCTAAAAATGTTGCATGCTCCATGACGTAGCACGCATGAGTGCCACTCCAGGGCTTGGTAGAATGTCTCCGTTGCCAGATATCAGACGAAACGACATCCGTTAGGATGGAAATGCATGACAACATGGAATTTAAAGAGAGTTTTTTAGCCCGTGCAATGTCGTTCTTTCCCCGCCACGCTACCACAAATCAGTTCCTAAACCTGACGTGCTTGGCGTAGAAGGGTCCTCAACGGACCAGATTAACTTGTTGTTTGATTATTTCCATTGAAAATTTAAGGACATTGCCTTAAAACGCATTGCTTATCCAAAGGTAGCATGCTCCATGACGTAGCACGCATGTGTGCCACTCCAGGGCCTTGTAGAATGTCTCTGTTGCTAGATATCAGTCGAAACGACATCCGTTATGATGGAAATGCATGACAACATGGAATTTGAAGAGTGTTTTTCAGCCGATCCAATGTCGTTCTTGCCCTGCCACTCCACCACAAATTAGTTCCTAAACCTGTCGTGCTCGGTGCAGAAGGGCCCTCAACGGACCAGATTAACTTGTTGTGCGGTTATTTTCATCGAAACTTTAAGGACATTGCCCTAATACGCATCGCTTATCCATGGTTGTGCCAAACAAGGTGAGGAATGTGTTTATTCGTCTAGTTTCTAAACTTTTCCCCTGAAAAGGTTTCATACTCCACGACATAGCACGCATGAGTGCCACTCCAGGGCTTTGTAGAATGTCTAAGTTGCCAGATATCAGTCGAAACGACATCCGTTAGGATCGAAGTGCATGACAACATGGAATTTGAAGAGAGTTTTTTAGCCCGTCCAATGTAGTTCTTTCCCTGCCACGCTACCACAAATTAGTTCTAAACCTGATGTGCTTGGTGTAGAAGGGCCCTCAAAGGACCAGATTAACATGTTGTTGGGTTATTTCCATCGAAACTTTAAGGACATTGCCTTAAAACGCATCGCTTATCCAAAGGTTGAGCCAAACAAGGTGAGGAATGTGTTTATTCACAAAGTTTCTAAACTTTTCGCCTGAAAATGTTGCTTGCTCCATGACGTAGCACGCATGAGAGCCACTCCAGAGCTTTGTAGAATGTCACCGTTGTCAGATATGAGTCGAAACGACATCCGTTAGGACGGAAATGCATGACAACATGGAATTTGAAGAGCGTTTTTTAGCCCGTCCAATGTCGTTCTTTCCCTGCCACGCTACCACAAATTAGTTCTAAACCTGATGTGCTTGGTGTAGAAGGGCCCTTAACGGACCAGATTAACTTGTTGTTGGGTTATTTCCATCAAAACTTTAAGGACATTGCCTTAAAACGCATCGCTTATCCAAAGGTTGCGCCAAACAAGGTGAGGAATGTGTTTATTCACAAAGTTTCTAAACTTTTCCCCTGAAAATGTTGCATGCTCCATGACGTAGCACGCATGAGTGCCACTCCAGGGCTTTGCAGAATGTCTCCGTTGCAAGATATCAGTCGAAACGACATCCGTTAGGTTGGAAATGTATGACAACATCGAATTTGAAGAGAGTTTTTTAGCCCGTCCAATGTCGTTCTTTCCTGCCACGCTACCACAAATTAGTTCCTAAACCTGACGTGCTTGGTGTAAAAGGGCCCTCAACGGACCAGATTAACTTGTTGTGGGGTTATTTCCATCGAAACTTTAAGGACATTGCCCTAAAACGCATCGCTTATCTAAGATTGTGCCAAACAAGGTGAGGAATGTGTTTATTCGTCTAGTTTCTAAACTTTTCCCCTGAAAAGGTTTCATGCTCCACAACATAGCACGCATGAGTGCCACTCCAGGGCTTTGTAGAATGTCTCCGTTGCCAGATATCTGTCGAAACGACATCCGTTAGGATGGAAATGCATGACAACATGGAATTTGAAGAGAGTTTTTTAGCCCGTCCAATGTTGTTCTTTCCCTGCCACGCTACCACAAATTAGTTCCTAAACCTGATGTGCTTGGTGTAGATGGGCCCTCAACGGACCAGATTAACTTGTTGTTGGGTTATTTTCATCGAAACTTTAAGGACATTGCCTTAAAACGCATCGCTTATCCAAAGGTTGTGCCAAACAAGGTGAGGAATGTGTTTATTCACAAAGTTTCTAAACTTTTCCCCTGAAAATGTTGCATGCTCCATGACGTAGCACGCATGAGTGCCACCCCAGGGCTTTGTAGAATGTTTTCGTTGGCAGATATCAGTCGAAACGACATCCGTTAGGATGGAAATGCATGACAACATGGAATTCGAAGAGAGTTTTTTAGCCCGTCCAATGTCGTTCTTGCCCTGCCACGCTACCACAAATTAGTTCCTAAACCTGACGTGCTTGGTGTAGAAGGGCCCTCAACGGACTAGATTAACTTGTTGTGGGGTTATTTCCATCGAAACTTTAAGGACATTGCCCTAAAACGCATCGCTTATCAAAGATTGTGCCAAACAAGGTGAGGAATGTGTTTATTCGTCTAGTTTCTAAACTTTTCCCCTGAAAAGGTTTCATGCTCCACAACATAGCACGCATGAGTGCCACTCCAGGGCTTTGTAGAATGTCTCCGTTGCCAGATATCTGTCGAAACGACATCCGTTAGGATGGAAATGCATGACAACATGGAATTTGAAGAGAGTTTTTTAGCCCGTCCAATGTCGTTCTTTCCCTACCACGCTACCACAAATTAGTTCCTAAACCTGATGTGCTTGGTGTAGAAGGGCCCTCAACGGACCAGATTAACTTGTTGTTGGGTTATATTCATCGAAACTTTAAGGACATTGCCTTAAAACGCATCGCTTATCCAAAGGTTGTGCCAAACAAGGTGTGGAATGTGTTTATTCACAAAGTTTCTAAACTTTTCCCCGGAAAATGTTGCATGCTCCATGACGTAGCACGCATGAGTGCCACCCCAGAGCTTTGTAGATTGTCTCCGTTGCCAGATATCTGTCAAAACGACATCCGTTAGGATGGAAATGCATGACAACATGGAATTTGAAGAGAGTTTTTTAGCCCGTCCAATGTCGTTCTTTCCCTGCCACGCTACCACAAATTAGTTCCTAAACCTGACGTGCTTGGTGTAGAAGGGCCCTCAACGGACCAGATTAACTTGTTGTTGGGTTATTTCCATCGAAACTTTAAGGACATTGCCTTAAAACGCATCGCTTATCCAAAGGTTGTGCCAAACAAGGTGAGGAATGTGTTTATTCACAAAGTTTCTAAACTTTTCCCCTGAAAATGTTGCATGCTCCATGACAGAGGACGCATGAGTGCCACTCCAGGGCTTTGTAGAATGTCTCCGTTGCGAGATATCAGTCGAAACGACATCCGTTAGGATGGAAGTGCATGACAACATGGAATTTGAAGAGAGTTTTTTAGTTCGTCCAATGTCGTTCTTTCCCTGCCACGCTACCACAAATTAGTTCCTAAACCTGACGTGCTTGGTGTAGAAGGACCCTCAACGGACCAGATTAACTTGTTGTTGGGTTATTTCCATCGAAACTTTAAGGACATTGCCTTAAAACGCATCGCTTATCCAAAGGTTGTGCCAAACAAGGTGAGGAATGTGTTTATTCACAAAGTTTCTAAACTTTTCCCCTGAAAAGGTTGCATGCTCCATGACGTAGCATCAATGTGTGCCACTCCAGGGCCATGTAGAATGTCTCTGTTGCCAGATATCAGTCGAAACGACATCCGTTATGATGGAAATGCATGACAACATGGAATTTGAAGAGTGTTTTTCAGCCCGTCCAATGTCGTTCTTGCCCAGCCACGCTACCACAAATTAGTTCCTAAACCTGTTGTGCTCGGTGCAAAAGGGCCCTCAACGGACCAGATTAACTTGTTGTGGGGTTATTTCCATCGAAACTTTAAGGACATTGCCTTAAAACGCATCGCTTATCCAAAGGTCGTGCCAAACAAGGTGAGGAATGTGTTTATTCACAAAGTTTCTAAACTTTTCTCCTGAAAATGTTGCATGATTCATGACGTAGCACGCATGAGTGCCACCCCAGAGCTTTGTAGATTGTCTCCGTTGCCAGATATGAGTCGAAACGACATCCGTTAGGATGGAAATGCATGACAACATGGAATTTGAAGAGTGTTTTTCAGCCCGTCCAATGTCGTTCTTGCCCAGCCACGCTACCACAAATTAGTTCCTAAACCTGTTGTGCTCGGTGCAAAAGGGCCCTCAACGGACCAGATTAACTTGTTGTGGGGTTATTTCCATCGAAACTTTAAGGACATTGCCTTAAAATGCATTGCTTATCCAAAGGTTGTGCCAAACAAGGTGAGGATTGTGTTTATTCACAAAGTTTCTAAACTTTTCCCCTGAAAATGTTGCATGCTCCATGACGTAGCACACATGAGTGCCACTCCAGGGCTTGGTTGAATGTCTCCGTTGCCAGATATCAGACGAAACGACATCCGTTAGGATGGAAATGCATGACAACATGGAATTTGAAGAGAGTTTTTTAGCCCGTCCAATGTCGTTCTTTCCCCGCCACGCTACCACAAATTAGTTCCTAAACCTAACGCGCTTGGCGTAGAAGGGTCCTCAACGGACCAGATTAACTTGTTGTTGGATTATTTCCATCGAAAATTTAAGGACATTGCCTTAAAACGCATTGCTTATCCAAAGGTAGCATGCTCCATGACGTAGCACGCATGTGTGCCACTCCAGGGCCTTGTAAATGTCTCTGTTGCTAGATATCAGTCGAAACGACATCCGTTATGATGGAAATGCATGACAACATGGAATTTGAAGAGTGTTTTTCAGCCGATCCAATGTCGTTCTTGCCCTGCCACTCTACCACAAATTAGTTCCTAAACCTGTCGTGCTCGGTGCAGAAGGGCCCTCAACGGACCAGATTAACTTGTTGTGCGGTTATTTCCATCGAAACTTTAAGGACATTGCCCTAATACGCATCGCTTATCCAAGGTTGTGCCAAACAAGGTGAGGAATGTGTTTATTCGTCTAGTTTCTAAACATTTCCCCCGAAAAGGTTTCATACTCCACGACATAGCACGCATGAGTGCCACTCCAGGGCTTTGTAGAATGTCTCCGTTGCCAGATATCAGTCGAAACGACATCCGTTAGGATGAAAATGCATGACAGCATGGAATTTGAAGATAGTTTTTTAGCCCGTCCAATGTAGTTCTTTCCCTGCCACGCTACCACAAATTAGTTCTAAACCTGATGTGCTTGGTGTAGAAGGGCCCTCAATGGACCAGATTAACATGTTGTTGGGTTATTTCCATCGAAACTTTAAGGACATTGCCTTAAAACGCTTCGCTTATCCAAAGGTTGTGCCAAACAAGGTGAGGAATGTGTTTATTCACAAAGTTTCTAAACTTTTCCCCTGAAAATGTTGCATGCTCCATGACGTAGCACGCATGAGAGCCACTCCAGGGCTTTGTAGAATGTCATCCGTTGTCAGATATGAGTCGAAACGACATCCGTTAGGACGGAAATGCATGACAACATGGAATTTGAAGAG
>BDMV01000001.1:28036872-28061467 GCA_008326285.1 Oryza officinalis | reverse complement strand
TGTCTCCGTTGCCAGATATGAGTCGAAACGACATCCGTTAGGATGGAAATGCATGACAACATGGAATTTGAAGAGTGTTTTTCAGCCCGTCCAATGTCGTTCTTGCCCAGCCACGCTACCACAAATTAGTTCCTAAGCCTGTTGTGCTCGGTGCAAAAGGGCCCTCAACGGACCAGATTAACTTGTTGTGGGGTTATTTCCATCGAAACTTTAAGGACATTGCCTTAAAATGCATTGCTTATCCAAAGGTTGTGCCAAACAAGGTGAGGATTGTGTTTATTCACAAAGTTTCTAAACTTTTCCCCTGAAAATGTTGCATGCTCCATGACGTAGCACGCATGAGTGCCACTCCAGGGCTTGGTAGAATGTCTCCGTTGCCAGATATCAGACGAAACGACATCCGTTAGGATGGAAATGCATGACAACATGGAATTTGAAGAGAGTTTTTTAGCCCGTCCAATGTCGTTCTTTCCCCGCCACGCTACCACAAATTAGTTCCTAAACCTAACGTGCTTGGCGTAGAAGGGTCCTCAACGGACCAGATTAACTTGTTGTTGGATTATTTCCATCAAAAATTTAAGGACATTGCCTTAAAACGCATTGCTTATCCAAAGGTAGCATGCTCCATGACGTAGCACGCATGTGTGCCACTCCAGGGCCTTGTAAATGTCTCTGTTGCTAGATATCAGTCGAAACGACATCCGTTATGATGGAAATGCATGACAACATGGAATTTGAAGAGTGTTTTTCAGCCGATCCAATGTCGTTCTTGCCCTGCCACTCTACCACAAATTAGTTCCTAAACCTGTCGTGCTCGGTGCAGAAGGGCCCTCAACGGACCAGATTAACTTGTTGTGCGGTTATTTCCATCGAAACTTTAAGGACATTGCCCTAATACGCATCGCTTATCCAAGGATGTGCCAAACAAGGTGAGGAATGTGTTTATTCGTCTAGTTTCTAAACATTTCCCCTGAAAAGGTTTCATACTCCACGACATAGCACGCATGAGTGCCACTCCAGGGCTTTGTAGAATGTCTCCGTTGCCAGATATCAGTCGAAACGACATCCGTTAGGATGGAAATGCCTGACAGCATGGAATTTGAAGATAGTTTTTTAGCCCGTCCAATGTAGTTCATTCCCTGCCACGCTACCACAAATTAGTTCTAAACCTGATGTGCTTGGTGTAGAAGGGCCCTCAATGGACCAGATTAACATGTTGTTGGGTTATTTCCATCGAAACTTTAAGGACATTGCCTTAAAACGCTTCGCTTATCCAAAGGTTGTGCCAAACAAGGTGAGGAATGTGTTTATTCACAAAGTTTCTAAACTTTTCCCCTGAAAATGTTGCATGCTCCATGACGTAGCACGCATGAGAGCCACTCCAGGGCTTTGTAGAATGTCATCGTTGTCAGATATGAGTCGAAACGACATCCGTTAGGACGGAAATGCATGACAATATGGAATTTGAAGAGCGTTTTTTAACCCGTCCAATGTCGTTCTTTCCCTGCCACGCTACCACAAATTAGTTCCTAAACCTGACGTGCTTGGTGTAGAAGGGCCCTTAACGGACCAGATTAACTTGTTGTTGGGTTATTTCCGTCGAAACTTTAAGGACATTGCCTTAAAACGCATCGCTTATCCAAAGGTTGTGCCAAACAAGGTGAGGAATGTGTTTATTCACAAAGTTTCTAAACTTTTCCCCTGAAAATGTTGCATGCTCCATGACATAGCACGCATGAGTGCCACTCCAGGGCTTTGTAGAATGTCTCTGTTGCTAGATATCAGTCGAAACGACATCCGTTAGGATGGAAGTGCATGACAACATGGAATTTGAAGAGAGTTTTTTAGTTCGTCCAATGTCGTTCTTTCCCTGCCACGCTACCACAAATTAGTTCCGAAACCTGACGTGCTTGGTGTAGAAGGACCCTCAACGGACCAGATTAACTTGTTGTTGGGTTATTTCCAGCGAAACTTTAAGGACATTGCCTTAAAACGCATCGCTTATCCAAAGGTTGTGCCAAACAAGGTGAGGAATGTGTTTATTCACAAAGTTTCTAAACTTTTCCCCTGAAAAGGTTGCATGCTCCACGACGTAGCATCCATGTGTGCCAGTCCAGGGCCATGTAGAATTTCTCTGTTGCCAGATATCAGTCGAAACGACATCCGTTATGATGGAAATGCATGACAACATGGAATTTGAAGAGTGTTTTTCAGCCCGTCCAATGTCGTTCTTGCCCAGCCACGCTACCACAAATTAGTTCCTAAACCTGTTATGCTCGGTGCAAAAGGGCCCTCAACGGACCAGATTAACTTGTTGTGGGGTTATTTCCATCGAAACTTTAAGGACATTGCCTTAAAACGCAACGCTTATCCAAAGGTTGTGCCAAACAAGGTGAGGAATGTGTTTATTCACAAAGTTTCTAAACTTTTCCCCTGAAAATGTTGCATGATCCATGACGTAGCACGCATGAGTGCCACCCCAGAGCTTTGTAGATTGTCTCTGTTGCCAGATATTAGTCGAAACGACATCCGTTAGGATGGAAATGGATGACAACATGGAATTTGAAGAGAGTTTTTTAGCCCGTCCAATGTCGTTCTTTCCCTGCCACGCTACCACAAATTAGTTCCAAAACCTAACGTGCTTGGAGTAGAAGGGCCCTCAATGGACCAGATTAACTTGTTGTGGGGTTATTTCCATCGAAACTTTAAGGACAATGCCTTAAAACGCATCGCTTATCCAAAGGTTGTGCCAAACAAGGTGAGGAATGTGTTTATTAACAAAGTTTCTAAACTTTTCCCCTGAAAATGTTGCATGCTCCATGACGTAGCACGCATGAGTGCCACCCCAGCGCTTTGTAGAATGTTTCCGTTGGCAGATATCAGTCGAAACAACATCCGTTAGGATGGAAATGCATGACAACATGGAATTTGAAGAGAGTTTTTTAGCCCGTCCAATGTCGTTCTTGCCCTGCCACGCTACCACAAATTAGTTCCTAAACCTGACGTGCTTGGTGTAGAAGGGCCCTCAACGGACTAGATTAACTTGTTGTGGGGTTATTTCCATCGAAACTTTAAGGACATTGCCCTAAAACGCATCGCTTATCTAAGATTGTGCCAAACAAGGTGAGGAATGTGTTTATTCGTCTAGTTTCTAAACTTTTCCCCTGAAAAGGTTTCATGCTCCACAACATAGCACGCACGAGTGCCACTCCAGGGCTTTGTAGAATGTCTCCGTTGCCAGATATCTGTCGAAACGACATCCGTTAGGATGGAAATGCATGACAACATGGAATTTGAAGAGAGTTTTTTAGCCCGTCCAATGTCGTTCTTTCCCTGCCACGCTACCACAAATTAGTTCCTAAACCTGACGTGCTTGGTGTAGAAGGGCCCTCAACGGACCAGATTTACTTGTTGTTGGGTTATTTCCATCGAAACTTTGAGGACATTGCTTTAAATCGCATCGCTTATCCAAAGATTGTGCCAAACAAGGTGAGGAATGTGTTTATTCACAAAGTTTCTAAACTTTTCCCCTGAAAATGTTGCATGCTCCATGACGTAGCACGCATGAGTGCGACTGTAGGGCTTTGTAGAATGTATCCGTTGCCAGATATGAGTCGAAACGACATCCGTTAGGATGGAAATGCATGACAACATGGAATTTGAAGAGAGTTTTTTAGCCCGTCCAATGTCGTTCTTTCGCTACCACGCTACCACAAATTAGTTCCTAAACCTGACGTGCTTGGGGTAGAAGGACCCTCAACGGACCAGATTAACTTGTTGTTGGGTTATTTCCGTCGAAACTTTAAGGACATTGCCTTAAAACGCATCGCTTATCCAAAGGTTGTGCCAAACAAGGTGAGGAATGTGTTTATTCACAAAGTTTCTATACTTTTCCCCTGAAAAGGTTGCATGCTCCATGACGTAGCACGCATGTGTGCCACTCCAGGGCCTTGTGGAATGTCTCTGTTGCCAGATATCAGTCGAAACGACATCCGTTATGATGGAAATGCATGACAACATGGAATTTGAAAAGTGTTTTTCAGCTCATCCAATGTCGTTCTTGCCCTGCCACTCTACCACAAATTAGTTCCGAAACCTGTCGTGCTCGGGGCAGAAGGGCCCTAAAATGGACCAGATTAACTTGTTGTGGGGTTATTTCCATTGAAACTTTAAGGACATTGCCCTAAAACGCATCGCTTATATAAGATTGTGCCAAACAAGGTGAGGAATGTGTTTATTTGTCTAGTTTCTAAACTTTTCCCCTGAAAAGGTTTCATGCTCCACGACATAGCTTGCATGAGTGCCACTCCAGGGCTTTGTAGAATGTCTCCGTTGCCAAATATCAGTGGAAACGACATCCGTTAGGATGGAAATGCATGACAACATGGAATTTGAAGAGAGTTTTTTATCCCGTCCAATGTCGTTCTTTCCCTGCCACGCTACCACAAATTAGTTCCAAAACCTGACGTGCTTGGTGTAGAAGGGCCCTCAACGGACCAGATTAACTTGTTGTTGGGTTATTTCCATCGAAACTTTAAGGACATTGCCTTAAAACGCATCGCTTATCCAAAGGTTGTGCCAAACAAGGTGAGGAATGTGTTTATTCACAAAGTTTCTAAACTTTTCCCCTGAAAAGGTTGCATGCTCCATGACGTAGCATCCATGTATGCCACTCCAGGGCCATGTAGAATGTCTCTGTTGCCAGATATCAGTCGAAACGACATCCGTTATGATGGAAATGCATGACAACATGGAATTTGAAGAGTGTTTTTCAGCCCGTCCAATGTCGTTCTTGCCCAGCCACGCTACCACAAATTAGTTCCTAAACCTGTCGTGCTCTGTGCAAAAGGGCCCTCAACGGACCAGATTAACTTGTTGTGGGGTTATTTCCATCGAAACTTTAAGGACATTGCCTTAAAACGCATCGCTTATCCAAAGGTTGTGCCAAACAAGGTGAGGAATGTGTTTATTCACAAAGTTTCTAAACTTTTCCCCTGAAAATTTTGCATGCTTCATGACGTAGCACGCATGAGTGCCACTCCAGGGCTTTGTAGAATGTCTCCGTTGCCAGATATCTGTCGAAACGACATCCGTTAGGATGGAAATGGATGACAACATGGAATTTGAAGAGAGTTTTTTAGCCCGTCCAATGTCGTTCTTTCCCTGCCACGCTACCACAAATTAGTTCCAAAACCTAACGTGCTTGGAGTAGAAGGGCCCTCAACGGACCAGATTAACTTGTTGTGGGGTTATTTCCATCGAAACTTTAAGGACAATGCCTTAAAACGCATCGCTTATCCAAAGGTTGTGCCAAACAAGGTGAGGAATGTGTTTATTCACAAAGTTTCTAAACTTTTCCCCTGAAAAGGTTGCATGCTCCCTGATGTAGCACGCATGAGTGCCACTCCAGGGCTTTATAGAATGTCTCCGTTGCTAGATATCAGTCGAAACGACATCCGTTAGGATGGAAATGCATGACAACATGGAATTTGAAGAGAGTTTTTTAGCTCGTACAATGTCGTTTTTTCCCTGCCACGCTACCACAAATTAGTTCCCAAACCTAACGTGCTTGGTGTAGAAGGGCCCTCAACGGACCAGATTGTCTTGTTGTTGGGTTATTTCCATCGAAACTTTAAGGACATTGCCTTAAAACGCATCGCTTATCCAAAGGTTGTGCCAAACAAGGTGAGGAATGTGTTTATTCACAAAGTTTCTAAACTTTTCCCCTGAAATGTTGCATGCTCCATGACGTAGCACGCATGAGTGCCACTCCAGGGCCTCGTAGAATCTCTCCGTTGCTAGATATCAGTCGAAACGACATCCGTTATGATGGAAATGCATGACAACATGGAATTTGAAGAGTGTTTTTCAGCCCATCCAATGTCGTTCTTGCCCATCCACGCTACCACAAATTAGATCCTAAACCTATCGTGCTCGGTGCAGAAGGGCCGTCAACGGACCAGATTAACTTGTTGTGGGGTTATTTCCATCGAAACTTTAAGAACATTTCCCTAAAATGCATCGCTTATCCAAGGTTGTGCCAAACAAGGTGAGGAATGTGTTTATGCGTCTAGTTTCTAAACTTTTCCCCTGAAAAGGTTTCATGCTCCATGACATAGCACGCATGAGTGCCACTCCATGGCTTTGTGGAATGTCTCCGTTGCCAGATGTCAGTCGAAACGACATCCGTTAGGATGGAAATGCATGCCAACATGGAATTTAAAGAGAGTTTTTTAGCCCGTCCAATGTCGTTCTTTCCCTGCCACGCTACCACAAATTAGTTCCTAAACCTGACGTGCTTGGTGTAGAAGGGCCCTCAACGGACCAGATTGACTTGTTGTTGGGTTATTTCCATGGAAACTTTAAGGACATTGCCTTAAAACGCATCGCTTATCCAAAAGTTGTGCCAAACAAGGTGAGGAATGTGTTTATTCACAAAGTTTCTAAACTTCTCCCCTGAAAATGTTGCATGCTCCATGACGTAGCATGCATGAGTGCCACTCCAGGGCTTTGTAGAATGTCTCCGTTGCCAGATATCAGTCGAAACGACATCCGTTAGGATGGAAATGCATGACAACATGGAATTTGAAGAGAGTTTTTTAGCCCGTCCAATGTCGTTCTTTCCCTGCCACGCTACCACAAATTAGTTCCTAAACCTGACGTACTTGGTGTAGAAGATCCCTCAATGGACTAGATTAACTTGTTGTTGGGTTATTTCCATCGAAACTTTAAGGACATTGCCTTAAAACGCATGACTTATGCAAAGGTTGTGCCAAACAAGGTGAGAAATGTGTTTATTCACAAAGTTTCTAAACTTTTTCCCTGAAAAGGTTGCATGCTCCATGACGTAGCACACATGTGTGCCACTCCAGGGCCTTGTAGAATGTCTCTGTTGCCAGATATCAGTCGAAACGACATCCGTTATGATGGAAATGTATTACAACATGGAATTTCAAGAGTGTTTTTTAGCCCGTCCAATGTCGTTCTTTCCCAGCCATGCTACCACAAATTAGTTCCTAAACCTGACATGCTTGGTGTAGAAGGGCCCTTAGCGGACCAGATTGACTTGTTGTTGGGTTATTTCCATCGAAACTTTAAGGACACTGCCTTAAAACGCATCGCTTATCCAAAGGTTGTGCCAAACAAGGTGAGGAATGTATTTATTCACAAAGTTTCTAAACTTTTCCCCGGAAAATGTTGCATGCTCCATGATGTAGCATGCATGAGTGCCACTCCAGGGCTTTGCAGAATGTCTCCGTTGCCAGATATCAGTCGAAAGGACATCCGTTAGGATGGAAATGCATTACAACATGGAATTTGAAGAGAGTTTTTTAGCCCGTCCAATGTCGTTCTTTCCCTGCCACGCTACCACAAATTAGTTCCTAAACCTGACGTGCTTGGTGTAGAAGGGCCCTCAACGGAACAGATTGACTTGTTGTTGGGTTATTTCCATCGAAACTTTAAGGACATTGCCTTAAAACGCATCGCTTATCCAAAGGTTGTGCCAAACAAGGAGAGGAATGTGTTTATTCACAAAGTTTCTAAACTTCTCCCCTGAAAAGGTTGCATGCTCCATGACGTAGCACGCATGAGTGCCACTCCAGGGCTTTGTAGAATGTCTCCGTTGCCAGATATCAGTCGAAAGGACATCCGTTAGGATGGAAATGCATGACAACATGGAATTTAAAGAGAGTTTTTTAGCTCGTACAATGTCGTTCTTTCCCTACCACGCTACCGCAAATTAGTTCCAAAACCTGACGTGCTTGGTGTAGAAGGGCCCTCAACGGACCAGATTAGCTTGTTGTGGGGTTATTTCCATCGAAACTTTAAGGACATTGCCTTAAAACGCATCGGTTATCCAAAGGTTGTGCCAAACAAGGTGAGGAATGTGCTTATTCACAAAGTTTCTAAACTTTTCCCCTGAAAAGGTTGCATGCTCCATGACGTAGCACGCATGTGTGCCACTCCAGGGCCTTGTAGAATGTCTCTGTTGCCAGATATCAGTCGAAACGACATCCGTTACGACGGAAATGCATGACAACATGGAATTTGAAGAGTGTTTTTCAGCCCATCCAATTTCATTCTTGCCCATCCACGCTACCAGAAATTAGATCCTAAACCTGTCGTGCTCGGTGCAGAAGGGCCGTCAATGGACCAGATTAACTTGTTGTGGGGTTATTTCCATCGAAACTTTAAGAACATTTCCCTAAAATGCATCGCTTATCCAAGGTTGTGCCAAACAATGTGAGGAATGTGTTTATGCGTCTAGTTTCTAAACTTTTCCCCTGAAAAGGTTTCATGCTCCATGACATAGCACGCATGAGTGCCACTCCAGGGCTTTGTGGAATGTCTCCGTTGCAAGATGTCAGTCGAAACGACATCCGTTAGAATGGAAATGCATGCCAACATGGAATTTAAAGAGAGTTTTTTAGCCCGTCCAATGTCGTTCTTTCCCTGCCACGCTACCACAAATTAGTTCCTAAACCTGACGTGCTTGGTGTAGAAGGGCCCACAACGGACCAGATTGACTTGTTGTTGGGTTATTTCCATCGAAACTTTAAGGACATTGCCTTAAAACGCATCGCTTATCCAAAGGTTGTGCCAAACAAGGTGAGGAATGTGTTTATTCACAGAGTTTCTAAACTTCTCCCCCTAAAATGTTGCATACTCCATGACGTAGCACGCATGAGTGCCACTCCTGGGCTTTGTAGAATGTCTCCGTTGCCAGACATCAGTCGAAAGGACATCCGTTAGGATGGAAATGCATGACAACATGGAATTTGAAGAGAGTTTTTTAGCCCGTCCAATGTCGTTCTTTCCCTGCCACGCTACCACAAATTAGTTCCAAAACCTGACGTGCATGGTGTAGAAGGGCCCTCAACGGACCAGATTAACTTGTTGTGGGGTTATTTCCATCGAAACTTTAAGGACATTGCCTTAAAACGCATCGCTTATCCAAAGGTTGTGACAAACAAGGTGAGGAATGTGTTTATTCACAAAGTTTCGAAACTTTTCCCCTGAAAAGGTTGCATGCTCCATGACGTAGCACGCATGTGTGCCACTCCAGTGCCTTGTAGAATGTCTCTGTTGCCAGATATTAGTCGAAACGACATCCGTTATGATGGAAATGCATGACAACATGGAATTTGAAGAGTGTTTTTCAGCCCATCCAATGTCGTTCTTGCCCTGCCACGCTACCACAAATTAGTTCCTAAACCTGTCGTGCTCGGTGCAGAAGGGCCGTCAACGGACCAGATTAACTTGTTGTGGGGTTATTTCAATCGGAACTTTAAGAACATTTCCCTAAAATGCATCGCTTATCCAAGGTTGTGCCAAACAAGGTGACGAATGTGTTTATTCGTCTAGTTTCTAAACTTTTCCCCTGAAAAGGTTTTATGCTCCATGACATAGCATGCATGATAGCCACTCCAGGGCTTTGTGGAATGTCTCCGTTGCCAGATGTCAGTCGAAACGACATCCGTTAGGATGGAAATGCATGACAACATGGAATTTGAAGAGAGTTTTCTAGCCCGTCCAATGTCGTTCTTTCCCTGTCACGCTACCACAAATTAGTTCCTAAACCTGACGTGCTTGGTGTAGAAGGGCCGTCAACGGACCAGATTGACTTGTTGTTGGGTTATTTTCATCGAAACTTTATGGACATTGCCTTAAAACGCATCGCTTATCCAAAGGTTGTGCCAAACAAGGTGAGAAATGTGTTTATTCACAAAGTTTCTAAACTTTTCCCCTGAAAATGTTGCATGCTCCATGACGTAGCACGCATGAGTGCCACTCCAGGGCTTTGTAGAATGTCTCTGTTGCCAGATATCAGTCGAAACGACATCCGTTAGGATGGAAATGCATGACAACATGGAATTTGAAGAGAGTTTTTTGGCCCGTCCAATGTCGTTCTTTCCCTGCCACCCTACCACAAATTAGTTCCTAAACCTGACGTGCTTGGTGTAGAAGAGCCCTCAACGGACCAGATTAACTTGTTGTTGGGTTATTTCCATCGAAACTTTAAGGACATTGCCTTAAAATGCATGACTTATCCAAAGGTTGTGCCAAACAAGGTGAGAATTGTGTTTATTCACAAAGATTCTAAACTTTTCCCCTGAAAAGGTTGCATGCTCCATGACGTAGCTCGCATATGTGCCACTCCAGGGCCTTGTAGAATGTCTCTGTTGCCGGATATCAGTCGAAACGACATCCGTTATGATGGAAATGCATGACAACATGGAATTTGAAGAGTGTTTTTTAGCCACAAACCAGATTAACTTGTTGTGGGGTTATTTCCATCGAAACATTAAGAACATTGCCCAAAAACGCATCGCTTATCCAAGGTTGTGCAAAACCAGGTGAGGAATGTGTTTATTCGTCTAGTTTCTAAACTTTTCCCCTGAAAAGGTTTCATGCTCCATGACGTAGCACGCATGAGTGCCACTCCAGGGCTTTATGGAATGTCTCCGTTGCCAGATGTCAATCGAAACGACATCCGTTAGGATGGAAATGCATGACAACATGGAATTTGAAGAGAGTTTTTTAGCCCGTCCAATGTCGTTCTTTCCCTGCCACCCTACCACAAATTAGTTCCTAAACCTGACGTGCTTGGTGTAGACGAGCCCTCAATGGACCAGATTAACTTGTTGTGGGGTTATTTCCATCGAAACTTTAAGGACATTGCCTTAAAACGCATCGCTTATCCAAAGGTTCTGCCAAACAAGGTGAGAAATGTGTTTATTCACAAAGTTTCTAAACTTTTCCCCTGAAAAGGTTGCATGCTCCATGACGTAGCACGCATGTGTGCCACTCCAGGGCCTTGTAGAATGTCTCTGTTGCCAGATATCAGTCGAAACGACATCCGTTATGATGGAAATGCATGACAACATGGAATTTGAAGAGTGTTTTTTAGCCCATCCAATGTCATTCTTGCCCTGCCACGCTACCACAAATTAGTTCCTAAACCTGACGTGCTCGGTGCAGAAGGGCACTCAACAAACCAGATTAACTTGTTGTGTGGTTATTTCCATCGAAACATTAAGAACATTGCCCTAAAACGCATCGCTTATCCAAGGTTGTGCCAAACAAGGTGAGGAATGTGTTTATTCGTCTAGTTTCTATACTTTTCCCCTGGAAAGGTTTCATGCTCCACGTCATAGCACCTACGAGTGCCACTCCAGGGCTTTGTAGAATGTCTCCATTGCCAGATATCAGTCGAAACGACATTCGTTAGGATGGAAATGCATGACAACATGGAATTTGAAGAGAGTTTTTTAGCCCGTCCAATGTCGTTCTTTCCCTGCCACCCTACCACAAATTAGTTCCTAAACCTGACGTGCTTGGTGTAGAAGAGCCCTCAACGGACCAGATTAACTTGTTGTGGGGTTATTTCCATCGAAACATTAAGAACATTGCCCTAAAACGCATCACTTATCCAATGTTGTGCAAAACAAGGTGAGAAATGTGTTTATTCACAAAGTTTCTAAACTTTTCCCCTGAAAATGTTGCATGCTACATGACGTAGCAGACATGAGTGCCACTCCAGGGCTTTGTAGAATGTCTCCGTTGCCAGATATCAGTCGAAACGACATCCGTTATGATGGAAATGCATGACAACATGGAATTTGAAGAGTGTTTTTTAGCCCATCCAATGTCATTCTTGACCTGCCACGCTACCACAAATTAGTTCCTAAACCTGACGTGCTCGGTGCAGAAGGGCACTCAACAAACCAGATTAACTTGTTGTGGGGTTATTTCCATCGAAACATTAAGAACATTGCCCTAAAACGCATCACTTATCCAATGTTGTGCAAAACAAGGTGAGGAATGTGTTTATTCGTCTAGTTTCTAAACTTTTCCCCTGAAAAGGTTTCATGCTCCATGACATAGCACGCATAAGTGCCACTCCAGGGCTTTGTGGACTGTCTCCGTTGCCAGATGTCAGTCGAAATGACATCCGTTAGGATGGAAATGCTTGACAACATGAAATTTGAAGAGAGTTTTTTAACCCGTCCAATATCGTTCTTTCCCTGCCACGCTACCACAAATTAGTTCCTAAACCTGACGTGCTTGGTGTAGAAGGGCCCTCAATGGACCAGATTGACTTGTTGTTGGGTAATTTCCATCGAAACTTTAAGGACATTGCCTTAAAACGCATGACTTATCCAAAGGTTGTGCCAAACAAGGTGAGAAATGTGTCTATTCACAAAGTTTCTAAACTTTTCCCCTGAAAATGTTGCATGCTCCATGACGTTGCTCGCATGAGTGCCACTCCAGGGCTTTGTAGAATGTCTCGTTTGCCAGATATCAGTCGAAACGACATCCGTTAGGATGGAAATGCATGACAACATGGAATTTGAAGAGAGTTTTTTAGCCCGTCCATTGTCGTTCTTTCCCTGCCATGCTACCACAAATTAGTTCCTAAACCTGACGTGCTTGGTGTAGAAGAGCCCTCAACGGACCAGATTAACTTGTTGTTGGGTAATTTCCATCGAAACTTTAAGGACATTGCCTTAAAACGCATCGCTTATCGAAAGGTTGTGCCAAACAAGGTGAGGAATGTGTTTATTCACAAAGTTTCTAAACTTTTCCCCTGAAAATGTTGCATGCTCCATGACGTTGCTCGCATGAGTGCCACTCCAGGGCTTTGTAGAATGTCTCGTTTGCCAGATATCAGTCGAAACGACATCCGTTAGGATGGAAATGCATGACAACATGGAATTTGAAGAGAGTTTTTTAGCCCGTCCATTGTCGTTCTTTCCCTGCCATGCTACCACAAATTAGTTCCTAAACCTGACGTGCTTGGTGTAGAAGAGCCCTCAACGGACCAGATTAACTTGTTGTTGGGTAATTTCCATCGAAACTTTAAGGACATTGCCTTAAAACGCATCGCTTATCGAAAGGTTGTGCCAAACAAGGTGAGGAATGTGTTTATTCACAAAGTTTCTAAACTTTTCCCCTGAAAATGTTGCATGCTCCATGACGTAGCTCGCATGAGTGCCACTCCAGGGCTTTGTAGAATATCTCGTTTGCCAGATATCAGTCGAAACGACATCCGTTAGGATGGAAATGCATGACAACATGGAATTTGAAGAGAGTTTTTTAGCCCGTCCATTGTCGTTCTTTCCCTGCCATGCTACCACAAATTAGTTCCTAAACCTGACGTGCTTGGTGTAGAAGAGCCCTCAACGAACCAGATTAACTTGTTGTTGGGTTATTTCCATCGAAACTTTAAGGACATTGCCTTAAAACGCATGACTTATCCAAAGGTTGTGCCAAACAAGGTGAGAAATGTGTCTATTCACAAAGTTTCTAAACTTTTCCCCTGAAAAGGTTGCATGCTCCATGACGTAGCACGCATGTGTGCCACTCCAGGGCCTTGTAGAATGTCTCCGTTGCCAGATATCAGTCGAAACGACATCCGTCATGATGGAAATGCATGACAACATGGAATTTGAATAGTGCTTTTTAGCCCATCCAATGTCGTCCTTGGCATGCCACGCTACCACAAATTAGTTCCAAAACCTGACGTGCTCGGTGTAGAAGGGCCCTCAACGGACCAGATTAACTTGTTGTGGTGTTATTTCCATCGAAACATTAAGAACATTGCCCTAAAACGCATCGCTTATCCAAGGTTGTGCCAAACAAGGTGAGGAATGTGTTTATTCATCTAGTTTCTAAACTTTTCCCCTGAAAAGGTTTTATGCTCCATGAAATAGCACGCATGAGTGTTACTCCAGGGTTTTGTGGAATGTCTCCGTTGCCAGATGTCAGTCGAAACGACATCCGTTATGATGGAAATGCATGACAACATGGAATTTGAAGAGTGTTTTTTAGCCCATCCAATGTCGTTCTTGCCCTGCCACGCTACCACAAATTAGTTCCTAAACCTGACGTGCTCGGTGCAGAAGGGCACTCAACAAACCAGATTATCTTGTTGTGGGGTTATTTCCATCGAAACATTAAGAACATTGCCCTAAAACGCATCGCTTATCCAAGGTTGTGCCAAACAAGGTGAGGAATGTGCTTATTCGTCTAGTTTCTATACTTTTCCCTTGAAAAGGTTTCATGCTCCACGACATAGCACCTACGAGTGCCACTCCAGGGCTTTGTAGAATTGCTCCATTGCCAGATATCAGTCAAAACGACATCCGTTAGGATGGACATGCATGACAACATGGAATTTGAAGAATGTTTTTTAGCCCGTCCAATGTCGTTCTTTCCCTGCCACGCTACCACAAATTAGTTCCTAAACCTGACGTGCTTGGTGTAGAAGGGCCCTCAACGGACCAGATTAACTTGTTGTTGGGTTATTTCCATTGAAACTTTAAGGATATTGCCTTAAAACGCTTCGCTTATCCAAAGGTTGTGCCAAACAAGGTGAGGAATGTGTTTATTCACAAAGTTTCTAAACTTTTCCCCTGAAAATGTTGCATGCTCCATGACGTAGCATACATGAGTGCCACTCCAGGGCTTTGTAGAATGTCTCCATTGCTAGATATCAGTCGAAACGACATCCGTTAGGATGGAAATGGATGACAACATGGAAATTGAAGATAGTTTTTTAGCCCGTCCAATGTCGTTCTTTCCCTGCCACGCTACCACAAATTAGTTCCAAAACCTGACGTGCTTGGTGTAGAAGAGACCTCACTGGACCAGATTAACTTGTTGTGGGGTTATTTCCATCGAAACTTTAAGGACATTGCCTTAAAACGCATCGCTTATCCAAAGGTTGTGCCAAACATGGTGAGGAATGTGTTTATTCACAAAGTTTCTAAACTTTTCCCCTGAAAAGGTTGCATGCTCCATGACGTAGCACGCATGTGTGCCACTCCAGGGCCTTGTAGAATGTCTCTGTTGCTAGATATCAGTCGAAACGACATCCGTTATGATGGAAATGCATGACAACATGGAATTTGAAGAGTGTTTTTCAGCCCATCCAATGTCGTTCTTGCCCCGCCACGCTACCACAAATTAGTTCCTAAACCTGTCGTGCTCAGTGCAGAAGGGCCCTCAACGGACCAGATTAACTTGTTGTGGGGTTTTTTCCATCGAAACTTTAAGAACATTGCCCTAAAACGCATCGCTTATCCAAGGTTGTGCCAAACAAGGTGAGGAATGTGTTTATTCGTCTAGTTTCAAAACTTTTCCCCTGAAAAGGTTTTATGCTCCATGAAATAGCAAGCATGAGTGCTACTCCAGGGTTTTGTGGAATGTCTCCGTTGCCAGATGTCAGTCGACACGATATCCGTTAGGATGGAAATGCATGACAACATGGAATTTGAAGAGAGTTTTTTAGCCCGTCCAATGTCGTTCTTTCCCTGCCACGCTACCACAAATTAGTTCCTAAACCTGACGTGCTTGGTGTAGAAGGGCCCTCAACGGACCAGATTGACCTGTTGTTGGGTTATTTCCATCGAAACTTTAAGGACATTGACTTAAAACGCATCGCTTATCCAAATGTTGTGCCAAACAATATTAGGAATGTGTTTATTCACAAAGTTTCTAAACTTTTCCCCTGAAAATGTTGCATGCTCCATGACATAGCTTGCATGAGTGCCACTCCAGGGCTTTGTAGAATGTCTCCGTTGCCAGATATTAGTTGAAACGACATCCGTTAGGATGGAAATGCATGACAACATGGAATTTGAAGAGAGTTTTTTAGCCCGACCAATGTCGTTCTTTCCCTCCCACGCTACCACAAATTAGTTCCTAAACCTGTCGTGCTTGGTGTAGAAGGGCCCTCAACGGACCAGATTAACTTGTTGTGGGGTTTTTTCCATCGAAACTTTAAGAACATTGCCCTAAAACACATCGCTTATCCAAGGTTGTGCCAAACAAGGTGAGGAATGTGTTTATTCGTCTAGTTTCTAAACTTTTCCCCTGAAAAGGTTTCATGCTCCATGACATAGCACGCATGAGTGCTACTCCAGGGCTTTGTGGAATGTCTCCGTTGCCAGATATCAGTCGAAACGACATCCGTTAGGATGGAAATGCATGACAACATGGAATTTGAAGAGAGTTTTTTAGCCCGTCCAATGTCATTCTTTCCCTGCCACGCTACCACAAATTAGTTCCTAAACCTGACGTGCCTGGTGTAGAAGGGCCCTCAACGGACCAGATTAACTTGTTGTTGGGCTATTTCCATCGAAATTTTAAGGACATTGCCTTAAAACGCATCGCTTATCCAAAGGTTGGACAAACAAGGTGAGGAATGTGTTTATTCACAAAGTTTCTAAACATTTCCCCTGAAAATGTTGCATGCTCCATGACGTAGCACGCATGAGTGCCACTCCACGGCTTTGTAGAATGTCTCCGTTGCTAGATATCAGTCGAAACGACATCCGTTAGGATGGAAATGCATGCCAACATGGAATTTGAAGAGAGTTTTTTAGCCCGTCCAATGTCGTTCTTTCCCTACCACACTACCACAAACTAGTTCCTAAACCTGACGTGCTTGGTGTAGAAGAGCCCTCAACGGACCAGATTAACTTGTTGTTGGGTTATTTCCATCGAAACTATAAGGACATTGCCTTAAAACGTATGACTTATCCAAAGGTTGTGCCAAACAAGGTGAGAAATGTGTTTATTCACAAAGTTTCTAAACTTTTCCCCTGAAAAGGTTGCATGCTCCATGACGTAGCACGCATGTGTGCCACTCCAGGGCCTTATAGAATGTCTCTGTTACCGGATATCAGTCGAAACGACATCCGTTATGATGGAAATGCATGACAACATGGAATTTGAAGAGTGTTTTTCAGCCCATCCAATGTCGTTCTTGCCCTGCCACGCTACCACAAATTTGTTCCTAAACCAGACGTGCTCGGTGCAGAAGGGCACTCAACGGACCAGATTAAATTGTTGTGGGGTTATTTCCATCGTAACATTAAGAACATTGCCCTAAAACGCATCGCTTATCCAAGGTTGTGCCAAATAAGGTGAGGAATGTGTTTATTCGTCTAGTTTCTAATGATTTCCCCTGAAAAGGTTTCATGCTCCACGACATAGCACGCATGAGTGCCACTCCAGGGCTTTGTAGAATGTCTCCGTTGGTAGATATCAGTCGAAACGACATCCGTTAGGATGGAAATGCATGACAACATGGAATTTGAAGAGAGTTTTTTAGCCCGTCCAATGTCGTTCTTTCCCTGCCACGCTACCACAAATTAGTTCCTAAACCTGACGTACTTGGTGTAGAAGGACCCTCAACGGACCAGATTAACTTGTTGTTGGGTTATTTCCATCGAAACTTTAAGGACATTGCCTCAAAACGCATCGCTTATCCAAAGGTTGTGCCAAACAAGGTGAAGAATGTGTTTATTCACAAAGTTTCAAAACTTTTCCCCTGAAAATGTTGCATGCTCCATGACGTAGCACACATGAGTGCCACTCCAGGGCTTTGTACAATGTCTCCGTTGCTAGATATCAGTCGAAACGACGTCCGTTATGATGGAAATGCATGACAACTTGGAATTTGAAGAGACTTTTTTGGCCCGTCCAATGTCGTTCTTTCCCTGCCACGCTACCACAAATTAGTTCCCAAACCTAATGTGCTCGGTGTAGAAGGGCCCTCAATGGACCAGATTAACTTGTTGTTGGGTTATTTCCATCGAAACTTTAAGGACATTGCCTTAAAACGCATCGCTTATCCAAAGGTTATGCCAAACAAGATGAGGAATGTGTTTATTCACAAAGTTTCTAAACTTTTCCCCTGAAAAGGTTGCATGCTCCATGACGTAGCACGCATGTGTGCCACTCCAGGGCCTTGTAGAATGTCTCTGTTGCCAGATATCAGTCGAAACGACATCCGTTAGGATGGAAATGCATGACAACATGGAATTTGAAGAGAGTTTTTTAGCCCGTCCAATGTCGTTCTTTCCCTGCCACGCTACCACAAATTAGTTCCTAAACCTGATGTGCTTGGTGTAGAAGGGCCTTCAATGGACCAGATTAACTTGTTGTTAGGTTATTTCCATCGAAACATTAAGGACATTGCCTCAAAACGCATCGCTTATCCAAAGGTTGTGCCAAACAAGGTGAAGAATGTGTTTATTCACAAAGTTTCAAAACTTTTCCCCTGAAAATGTTGCATGCTCCATGACGTAGCACACATGAGAGCCATTCCAGGGCTTTGTAGAATATCTCCGTTGCCAGATATCAGTCGAAAAGACGTCCGTTATGATGGAAATGCATGACAACATGGAATTTGAAGAGTGTATTTTAGCCCATCCAATGTCGTTCTTGGCATGCCACGCTACCACAAATTAGTTCCTAAACCTGACGTGCTCGGTGCAGAAGGGCCCTCAACGGACCAGATTAACTTCTTGTGGTGTTATTTCCATCGAAACTTTAAGAACATTGCCCTAAAACGCATCGCTTATCCAAGGTAGTGCCAAACAAGGTGAGGAATGTGTTTATTCGCGTAGTTTCTAAAGTTTTCCCCTGAAAAGGTTTTATTCTCCATGACATAGCACGCATGAGTGCCATTCCAGGGCTTTGTAGAATGTCTCTGTTGCCAGATATCAGTCAAAACGACATCCGTTAGGATGGAAATGCATGACAACATGGAATATGAAGAGAGTTTTTAGCCCGTTCAATGTCGTTCTTTCCCTGCCACGCTACCACAAATTAGTTCCCAAACATAACGTGCTCGGTGTAGAAGGGCGCTCAACGGACCAGATTAACTTGTTGTTGGGTTATTTCCATCGAAACTTTAAGGACATTGCCTTAAAACACATCGCTTATCCAAAGGTTGTGCCAAACAAGGTGAGGAATGTGTTTATTCACAAAGTTTCTAAACTTTTCGCCTGAAAAGGTTGCATGCCCCAAGACGTAGCACGCATGAGTGCCACTCCAGGGCTTTGTAGAATGTCTCCATTGCCAGATATCAGTCGAAACGACATCCGTTAGGATGGAAATGCATGACAACATGGAATTTGAAGAGAGTTTTTTAGCCCGTCCAATGTCGTTCTTTCCCTGCCACGCTACCACAAATTAGTTCCTAAACCTGACGTGCTTGGGGTACAAGGGCCCTCAACGGACCAGATTAACTTGTTGTGGGGTTATTTCCATCGAAACTTTAAGGACATTGCCCTAAACGCCTCGCTTATCCAAAGGTTGTGCCGAACAAGGTGACGAATGTGTTTATTGATAAAGTTTCTAAACTTTTCGCCTGAAAATGTTGCATGCTCCATGACGTAGCACGCATGAGTGCCACTCCAGGGCTTTGTGGAATGTCTCCGTTGCCAGATATCAGTCGAAACGACATCCGTTAGGATGGAAATGCATGACAACATGGAATTTGAAGAGAGTTTTTTAGCCCGTCCAATGTCGTTCTTTCCCTGCCACGCTACCACAAATTAGTTCCTAAACCTGACGTGCTTGGTGTAGAAGGGCCCTCAACGGACCAGATTAAATTGTTGTTGGGTTATTTCCATCGAAACTTTAAGGACATTGCCTTAAAACGCATCGCTTATCCAAAGGTTGTGCCAAACAAGGTGAGGAATGTGTTTATTCACAAAGTTTCTAAACTTTTCCCCTGAAAATGTTGCATGCTTGTCATGCCCAGAAATTCACTACCAGAATTTCCAAAGCAAATTGTGTATTAAAATCCCTGTCCAGGACCAGCCAGGGTACACAAATGACAAAGTTGCCATACAGATCCGCGTCTTACAAAACAATAAAAATCTCTTACAAAACTGCAGCGGAAAAAGGAAACAACTAATCTAAAAAAAACTAAACACTCGCAACGTAGCGACTCCACTCCACAGGCATTCCTCGACGGTAGCAACAAGCCTACTCTTCTGAAAAATCTTCCTCTGAAACAACCTCCAACTCTGGGGTGGGGAAAAAATAAAGCAAGACTGAGTACTACCCACTGTACTCAACAAGTCATACCGGAAAGGAGAATAATGATGCAGGCAATAGCAAAGGATAGCTGCAATGGTTATTTTGCATAAAGTACGCATTTAAAAACAATAGTTGAAAATAGTTAAACAGTTAAATTAATTAGTCATAATTGAACCATCACTGTCCAACGCTACACCACGTTGCGACAGGCCCAACCATCCACCTGAACTAAACCATTTCCATTAAGTCAAATTATTTAAGAGTTCAACTAATCACGGTGAATCTGGTTGATCGCCCATAACCGCGGGCACGGCTATTCGAATAGTTTTACTCTGATCAGAGGTGTACATCTGTACCCACAAGACACAGTCCTACAACACATTACTGTGCGCCGACATACCACCACGGTATACCGGAAAAGGAGCTGTGACAAGACCCTTCGCATAACCCCCTCTAACCAATCGTACCACCTCAGGTTTCGCCCCCACTCCTCAAAAGGCAGTGGGCAGCCCCCCCTCGAGCCTCGGTGAATCCGGTAGCCGCATAGACCCTCGCCGGGCCCATCCAAACTCCATCACGCTCACCCTAACCAATGTACGTCGGCTAGAGGAAAGCTACACTCAAGTCCAGCCGTTGCCCACGCTGGCTTGTGGTACGCACGGTTCTTCTTCCAGGGTTTCCCGCGAACCGGTCCTTAATCGTCATGAGCACGACCATCAAAACCATGTGCTCACAACCCACCATTAATCAATATTTTAGTTGAAACATTTAATTAAATCACCCACGATTAACCATCGCGAGCCAACATGAAATAACCATCATAAAGTATTAATGAAGCTTTAAATATCCCAATTGTGAGCTAATGTTTCTAAGCAGGGCTAAGCAAGTTCTATTGTAACAACTATTCAAATTATTTCCCAAGCTATCAAAGGAATAAGGTAATCACAATATAAGGCTGAGTACAATAGGTAAACTATCCCACAAATGACATTATAAAACAATGCAGTATTTAGAGAAAAATAAGACTGTTTCGCAATTTAGGTACAACATGATCAAATGAATAAGTATGACTTGCCTTGCTCTTGCGCTGGGTCGACTTCGGCAACGACTTCGAAGTAAACCGGAGAATCGGAATTACCGGAATCTACACGACAAACAAAGCAAACAACAATACATGCTATAAGTCTACTGAAACAAAGAATAAAACTATTTTTAATGGCGCCGACGCGGCAGCCACGCGGCGCCCACGTGGCGGCCACGCGAGGCGGGAGCGGGCGGTCGGGATCGGCCCGAGTGGCCGATCCGACGGCTACGCGCGCGGCGGCGGCTAGGGTTTGGGGCCGAGCGGCGCGAGCGGCGGCGGGGCGGCGGCGCACGGGAGGCGGCGGGGCAGCGGCGGGTGTGCGCGGCAGCGGCGGCGCGCGGCGCGCACGGCGGTGGCCCGGAAGGCGCACGGCGGGCGACGGCGCCGAGAGGGGAAGGAGAAAAGGGGACGGCGGCGGCGCTTACCGGCGGAAGGCGGCGGCGGAGGTACGGCGGCGCACGGGTTAGGGCGTTGGGGAGGGGTCGCGGCGGCGGGCCGGGAACGGGAGACCGCGGGTGCGGCAGCCGGAGCGCGGAGCGAGGCGGCTAGGCACGGGACGGCGGGGATTGGGAAAACCGCAAGGACGCGGCGGCGCTGAGGCGGAAAGGCGGCGCCGGCCGAGTCGGAGACGACTCGGCCGCGGGCCCACGCGTCAGCGGGCGCGGCGCGAGGGAGGGCGCGGCGGACTTCCGGGCGGCTCGGGCCGGGCCTCGGGCCGGCCCGGGAAGGGGAAGGGGCGCGGGGAGGCGCGGCGGCCTTGGGCCGGGGGGGGAGAGCGGCCCGGGGCCGGGAGGGGGAAACGGCCTGGCCGGCTGGGCCGGTCCGGGAGGGAAGGAGGAGCGCGCGGCAGCGGCTTGGGCCGGAGGGGAAAATGGGCCGACGGCCCGAGAAGAGGAAAAAGAAAAAGAAAGGAAAAAAAAATTTTCCCAGGGGATTTATTTATTGCGCTTGAGGGTTTTTAATTAGTTAAAATTATTTTTAGGGCTCCTGAAAATTCCACTAAAAAATCCTGTTAATGTATTTTGACATGGGGAACTCAAGAAAAATTCCACCTTGCCATTTCCACTTCTTTAATGCATTATTTAATTGGGTTTTTCTCCAGATTTAATTCAACAATTTCTCAGATAAATTATTAAATTTAATTTTTACGATTTGGGAGAACCTCAGGGTGTGACAAACCTACCCCCCTTAAACGGAATCTCGACCCCGAGATTCGGAGGTGCTGGCGAAGAGGTGCGGATGGGCAGCCTTCAATTCATCCTCTCTTTCCCATGTAGCTTCTTCCTCGGAATGATGGCTCCACTGAACTCTGCAGAACCTGGTAACCTTGTTTCTGGTCCTTCTCTCGCTGGTTTCGAGAATACGAATCGGCTTCTCCACATAAGTCAAGTCCTCTTGAATTTCAATTTGATCGGCACTGGCCTGTTCTTCCGGTACTCTCAAGCATTTCTTCAATTGCGAGACGTGAAACACATCGTGAATACCCGCCATGTTGGGTGGAAGCTCAAGCTGGTAAGCAACTTCTCCTCGACGCTCGCAGATCTTGTATGGTCCCACAAAGCGTGGTGCCAATTTGCCTTTAGTTTGAAAGCGGTGTACTCCCCGAAGCGGTGTGACACGAAGGTACACAAAGTCCCCCATTTCGAAAGTTAACTCCCTTCGATGATTGTCGGCATAGCTTTTCTATCGAGACTGCGCAATTCTCAACCTTTCTCTGACGGTTCTGACCTTTTCTTCCACATCACTCAAGACTTCAGTCCCAAATAGTTGTCGTTCTCCGGTCTGATCCCAAAAGAGCGGGGTACGGCACTTTCTGCCATACAACGCCTCAAATGGTGCCATCTGCAAGCTGGCTTGATAACTGTTGTTGTAGGAGAACTCGGCATATGGTAAACTCTTATCCCATGCTCCTCCAAAATCGAGCGCACAGGCTCTGAGCATATCCTCAAGTATCTGGTTCATTCGCTCAGTCTGGCCATCAGTTTGCGGATGGTAAGTCGTGCTAAAGTTCAAACGGGTTCCCAATTCTTCTTGTAATCTCTGCCAGAACTTTGAGGTGAACTGACTTCCTCGATCTGATACGATCTTCTTAGGCACTCCGTGTAAACACATGATTCTTGCGAGGTAGAGTTCTGCTAGCTTCTTTCCAGAGTAGGTAGTATGCACAGGAATGAAATGAGCCACCTTCGTGAGTCGATCCACGATGACCCAGATAGAATCATGTCCAGACGACGTTCTCGGCAAACCTGTGATGAAATCCATTCCAATTTCTTCCCATTTCCATTCCGGAATTTGGAGAGGCTGTAACAGTCCTGCAGGCCTTTGATGCTCTGCCTTGACTCGCTGGCACACGTCACAGAGTGCGACGAATTCAGCTATTTCTCTTCTCATACTTACCCACCAAAACTTCTCTTTAAGGTCTTGGTACATCTTGGTACTGCCAGGATGAATTGAATACTGAGTTTGATGGGCTTCCGTGAGTATTAACTCCTTTAACTCTTTGTCTTCCAGGACGCACAGTCTTTCTCCCATCCATATCGTGCCATGCTCATCCTCGGAGAAATCTCGGGCCTTTCCAACCCTCATGTTTTTCTTGAGCTCTGCTATCTCCGGATCTTTAGCTTGAGCTGCTCGGACCTGCTCCACGAGCGTTGGTCGTGCTTCTAGAGCGGACGCGAACCCATGTTCCACAATACCGAGGTTCAGCCGTTCGAAGTCTCGCTGCAACTGGCTGCTCATCTCTTCCATACTTGTGGAGTTACAGTAGCTCTTCCGGCTTAAAGCATCTGCCACGACATTAGCTTTACCGGGATGGTAGTGGATTCCCAGATCATAGTCTTTAATCAATTCCAACCATCTTCGCTGGCGGAGATTTAAGTCCGGTTGGGTGAAGATATACTTCAAACTCTTGTGATCCGTATACACCTCACAACGGTTCCCAATAAGGTAATGTCTCCAGATCTTTAGGGCATGCACCACTGCTGCTAATTCCAGATCATGAGTGGGGTAATTATTCTCATGTGGGCGCAGTTGACGAGAAGCGTATGCAACCACTCTGCCTTCTTGCATCAATACACATCCTAGCCCTTGGCGAGACGCATCGCAATAAACCTGAAAATCTTTAGTCTGATCTGGCAGAATTAAGACTGGTGCCGTTACCAACTTCTTCTTAAGTTCCTCAAAACTTCTGTCGCATTCTGCTGACCACTTGAACTTCTCATCCTTTTTCAGCAACTGTGTCATTGGCTTGGCAATCTTGGAGAAATTCTCAATGAACCGACGGTAGTAACCCGCAAGTCCAAGAAAACTCCTAATCTGCGAAACCGTGCGCGGAGGCTTCCACTTGGTAACCGACTCCACATTCGACGGGTCTACTGCCACTCCTTGAGCTGTGATGATGTGGCCTAGGAACTGTACCTCCTCGAGCCAAAAGTCACACTTGCTAAACTTGGCATACAACTGGTGTTCCTTTAATTTCTCAAGTACGAGGCGAAGATGTTGCTCATGATCCTCCTTGGACTTAGAGTAAACAAGTATATCATCGATAAAAACCACGACGAACTTATCCAGAAATTCCATGAACACCTTATTCATCAAGTTCATGAAAAAGGCCGGTGCATTGGTAAGTCCAAAAGACATGACTGTGCACTCAAACAACCCATA
>BDMV01000001.1:28026431-28036772 GCA_008326285.1 Oryza officinalis | reverse complement strand
AAAAAGGACGGCGGCGGCGGCCTTACCGACGGCGGAAAACGGCGGCGGCGCGGCTTCGGCGACGGCGGCGCACGGGCTAGGGTTAGGGCGGCGGCGGCGCGGGGAAAACGAGGGGCGGCGGCCTCGGGGGGGGGAAATAAATAGGGCGCGCGGCGGGAGTCCCGCCGGGAAACGCGGCGGCGCGGGCGGCGCGGCGGCCGGCCGAGTCGGAGACGACCCGGCCGCGGGCCCACGCGTCAGCGGGCGCGGCGCGAGGGAGGCGCGGCGGACTTCCGGGCGGCTCGGGCCGCGGCCTCGGGCCGGCCCGGGAAGGAGGAGAGGCGCGGGGAGGCGCGGCGGCCTTGGGCCGGGGGGGGAAAGAGGCGGCCTGGGGCCGGGAGGGGGAAAACGGCCTGGGCCGGCTGGGCCGGTCCGGGAGGGAAAAGAGGAGCGCGCGGCAGCGGCTTGGGCCGGAGGGGAGAATGGGCCGACGGCCCGAGAAGAGGAAAAAGAAAAAGAAAAGGAAAAGAATTTCCCAGGGATTTATTTATTGCGCTTAAGGGTTTTTAAATGTTTAAAATTATTTTTAGGGCTCTGAAAATTCCACTAAAAATCCTGTTAATGTATTTTGACATGGGGAACTCAAGAAAAATTCCACCTTGCCATTTCCACTTCTTTAATGCATTATTTAATTGGGTTTTTCTCCAGATTTAATTCAACAATTTCTCAGACAAATTATTAAATTTGATTTTTACGATTTGGGAGAACCTCAGGGTGTGACAATGCTCCATGACGTAGCCCGCATGAGTGTCACTCCAGGGCTTTGTAGAATGTCCCTGTTGCCAGATATCAGTCGAATCGACATCCGTTAGGATGGAAATGCATGACAACATGGAATTTGAAGAGAGTTTTTTAGCCCGTCCAGTGTCGTTCTTTCCCTGCCACGCTACCACAAATTAGTTCCTAAACATGACATGCTTGGTGTAGAAGGGCCCTCAATGGACCAGATTTACTTGTTGTTGGGTTATTTCCATCGAAACATTAAGGACATTGCCTTAAAACGCATCACTTATCCAAAGAGTGAGCCAAACAAGGTGAGGAATGTGTTTATTCACAAAGTTTCAAAACTTTTCCCCTGAAAAGGTTGCATGCTCCATGACGTAGCACGCTTGTGTGCCACTCCAGGGCCTTGTAGAATGTCGCTGTTGCCAGATATCAGTCGAAACGACATCCGTCATGATGGAAATGGATGACAACATGGAATTTGAAGAGTGTTTTTTAGCCCATCCAATGTCGTTCTTGCCCTGCCACGCTACCACAAATTAGTTTCGAAACCTGACGTGCTCGGTGCAGAAGGGCCCTCCACGGACCAGATTAACTTGTTGTGGGGTTATTTCCATCGAAACTTTAAGAACATTGCCCTAAGACGCATCGCTTATCCAAGGTTGTGGCAAACAAGGTGAGGAATGTGTTTATTCGCGTAGTTTCTAAACTTTTCCCCTGAAAAGGGTTTATTGTCCAAGACGTAGCACGAATGAGTGCCACTCCATGGCTTTGTAGAATGTCTCCGTTGCCAGATATCAGTCAAAACGACATCCGTTAGGATGGAAATGCATGACGACATGGAATTTGAAGAGAGTTTTTAGCCCGTCCAATGTCGTTCTTTCCCTGCCACGCTACCACAAATTAGTTCCCAAACCTAACGTGCTCGGTGTAGAAGGGCCCTCAACGGACCAGATTAACTTGTTGTTGGGTTATTTCCGTTGAAACTTTAAGGACTTGCCTTAAAACACATCGCTTATCCAAATGTTGTGCCAAACAAGGTGAGGAATGTGTTTATTCACAAAGTTTCTAAACTTTTCCCCTGAAAAGGTTGCATGCTTCATGACGTAGCACGCATGAGTGCCACTCCAGGGCTTTGTAGAATGTCTCCGTTGCCAGATATCAGTCGAAACGACATCCGTTAGGATGGAAATGCATGACAACATGCAATTTGAAGAGAGTTTTTTAGCCCGTCCAATGTCGTTCTTTCCCTGCGACGCTACCACAAATTAGTTCCTAAACCTGACGTGCTTGGTGTAGAAGGGCCCTCAACGGACCAGATTAAATTGTTGTTGGGTTATTTCCATCGAAACTTTAAGGGCATTGCCTTAAAATGCATCGCTTATCCAAAGGTTGTGCCAAACAAGGTGAGGAATGTGTTTATTCGCCTAGTTTCTAAACTTTTCCCCTGAAAATGTTGCATGCTCCATGACGTAGCCCGTATGAGTGTCACTCCAGAGCTTTGTAGAATGTCTCCATTGCTAGATATCAGTCGAAACGACATCCGTTAGGATGGAAATGCATGACAACATGGAATTTGAAGAGTTTTTTAGCCCATCCAATGTCGTTCTTTCCCTGCCACGCTACCACAAATTAGTTCCTAAACCTGACGTGCTTGGTGTAGAAGTGCCCTCAACGGACCAGATTAACTTATTGTTGTGTTATTTCCATCGAAACTTTAAGGACATTGCCTTAAAACGCATCGCTTATCCAAAGGTTATGCTAAACAAGGTGAGGAATGTGTTTATTCACAAAGTTTCTAAACTTTTCCCCTGAAAATGTTCCATGCTCCCCGACGTAGCACGCATGAGTGCCACTCCAGGGCTTTGTAGAATGTCTCCGTTGCCAGATATCAGTCGAAACGACATCCGTTAGGATGGAAATGCATGACAACATGCAATTTGACGAGAGTTTTTTAGCCCGTCCAATGTCGTTCTTTCCCTGCCACGCTACCACAAATTAGTTCCTAAACCTGACGTGCTTGGTGTAGAAGTGCCCTCAACGGACCAGATTAACTTGTTGTTGTGTTATTTCCATCGAAACTTTAAGGACATTGCCTTAAAACGCATCGCTTATCCAAAGGTTATGCCAAACAAGGTGAGGAATGTGTTTATTTACAAAGTTTCTAAACTTTTCCCCTGAAAATGTTGCATGCTCCATGACGTAGCACGCATGTGTGCCACTCCAGGGCCTTGTAGAATGTCTCTGTTGCCAGATATCAGTTGAAACGACATCCGTCATGATGGAAATGCATGACAACATGGAATTTGAAGAGTGTTTTTTAGCCCATCCAATGTCGTTCTTGCCATGTGTTGACGACAGATTTTGGTAATCGACTTGGAAAGGAAAGAGGAAACCGAAGCAGAGATGAAGGATTGAGTTGGAGTCGGACCAGGCTTCGTATCGGACCCAGTAACCGTATCGGACTTGGGGAGTGTTGCTATAAAGGGCATATCGGCCGATACGGATTTGGTTTGGTCATGGGCCGATACGGGTTGTGAGTTGACAGTGTCAACGTGGACTTGGTCTGGGCTCGAAATAAGCTTCAAGGAAGTTGCCAAATAGAGATAAAGCTCGGTTTTAGGCAATTGTATCTTGTAAATTAGGTAGTTTAGATCTAATCTGTGGCTAGAGTCTGCCGCAAAGACTTGTTTGTTAGTTGTAGATAAGATCGTGCCCTACAAGGGATCTGTTGTAACCTCGGGTATAAATATCCCGATAGTTTGTACATGTAAGCTCTCTCGAATCAATCACACAAAAACCAGTTCAATCTACTTTCGGCGCATCGCCAACCCTCGCAAGAGGTCTTCTTCGACGAGTTCTTGCTTCCTCGGAGTAGAGGTAAGAACTCGTCCCCGACGATCTGCATCGTCGGGGCTAGCGTGTCGCTTTAGACACGTTAAGCCTCGATGATGTGATCGTCGATTATCATGTCTTGGATAGTTTTGACGGGTGTCTCGATTAGGCCTTGCCAGCGGTTTACTCGCTTTAGGGTTTACTGCCGACGATGGTTTAATTTGCATGCTTGGCTAGATTATTCAATGCACCTGTCATCCCCAAAAGCAATCGACGGCTTGATTTTCTTTGCGTTAAGTCTCAATTCACACTTTGAGTTGCTATCGACCTTAGTCCTGTTTTGAGATCTAACACAAAGCCTGTTTTCGATTGTAATTAAGGATAGTACCGGGGTTTTAGCCGGTCTTACCTAACATATGTGATTGCTTTATATTGCTTGCATATGTTTGCCACTTATATGTGCGGATCGGTAAATATAAATGCGTTGATCACGAAGTAATCTTAAGATCTCTTTATGGTTGATACGTTTATATTGGCCGATTGGCTCGTATAAGGTTGCACTAGAGTACTAGCTGGTGTAGTTACCTTTATCATTCTTATCGGCCGATATTATTAGTTAAGATCTACGTATCAATGAAGGCCGATAAGATTAGAATCATGTCATACTCATTTTCTAAGTGAGCCGATATAGCTTTGCCCTATCGGCTGGGCTATGACAATGTGTCATCGGTCTGTCGACCGATCGGCCATTGTTTTCTGACTTGGTTTATTTGTTTCTTGTTGATTGCAGATCAAATCAACTGGCACGCTCTACTTACGACTAGGCAAGCCATTTGGACCTGCACTGGAGCTAAGAAGATCTCCCAGGCCGCCGTGGTAACGCGGAACCCGTTTGGTTGCTGGACGGGTCGAAATTCTGCGCCAACACGCTTTTGGCACGCCCGGTGGGACCTCAAGAACGCAAGCTTCTCACCAGCAACAAGGACACCTCGAGATGTCGAAGCAGGCCGAGATCGTCGAGGAGAACGTCATTCCTGTGACCGCCGACCAGCTTAGCGCAGAACAAAAAGCTGAGATGGATAGTCTGGTCGCGCAGTTCCAGAATATGTACCTGCAAACATATTCTAGGACTCGGCAGGGCACCTTGATTCAAAAGTCCAAGGTGGTCATGCCGAGTTCTGGAGATGGAGCTGGAACGTCGGCGGCGGCGCACGATCACGCCGTCAAAACTGAAGACACTGCATCGCCGACGTTGCAAGACCGAATCGACTCCGCAGTTCACTCTGCGCTAGTCAACCAGTCGGGGATCCTGGTGAACACGTTGACCAATACGGTCAAGTCGATCCTGGATGGTTCAATCCATCAGTACAAGCCTCAAGGCCCGATTTACCTGCCAGAAAATAAGTTCCCTGCCTATCGGACCATGAGGAACGACCTGAGCACGGCTCAGCCGACAGCGCCGATGCCACCTCCATCGGCGCAACCAACAACGACCCTGTCGCTGGTCCTCACCAAGCAGGCGGGAGGAAGCCCTCAGCACATCACGGAAGAGCAGTACGCTCAATGGACCAAGGGGAAGCAACCGTTGGTTGAGCCGATGCAGCAAGTTCCTGTCCACCAGCCATCGGCCGGACAACCGTAAGCCCCGGCGTTCAATAGTCCCCCACTTCAAGCTGCATACAACGTGCCGCAAGGCTATCAGCAGTACACCGCAGGGCAGTACGGCGCGCAGAACCTGGATCACCACTTTCAACCGTACTCCCCAAGGCACTATCAAGCAGAGGGCCTCCAACAATCCTACCAGCAGGACCTCCCGCATCGGCCCGCAGGATACTGGGCTGACATGATAGCCGAAGTGATGCGAGATCAATTCGGCTTGAAGCCCAAAGAGAACTCTACAGTGTATCGGCACCCGTATCCCGAGGAATTCGACATGGTACCGTTGCCGAGCCGATACAAGATCCCGAATTTCTCCAAGTTTTCGGGACAGGACAACGTCTCGACATATGAGCACGTTAGCCGATTCTTAGCACAGTGCGGGGAAGCATCGGCTGTCGAGGCGTTGAGGGTGAGGTTTTTCCCTCTGTCCTTATCAGGGTCTGCCTTCACATGGTTCTCTTCCTTGCCCTGCAATTCTATCAAAGGATGGATAGATCTGGAGAAACAGTTTCATAGATACTTCTACAATGGCGTACAAGAGATGAAGCTGTCAGATCTGACTGCCATCAGGCAGCGAATGGATGAATTGGTCCCTGAGTACATACAAAGGTTCAGAGATATATGCAACAGATGTTATAGTCTCAGTTTGACCGATTCCCAGTTAGCCGACCTGGCATTTCAGGGATTGCTAGGGCCGATACGCGAGAGGTTCTCCTCTCAGGAATTTGACAGCCTCGCTCAGCTGGCACAACGCGTATCGGCCCACGAGCAGCGATTCCAGGAGGCGAAGAAGTTCGCGAAAAGGGTTAACACTATTTATCAGTACGCCTCCGACGATGAAGACGATGAAGACGCTGATGTCGACCTAGCCGAGTGGGCCCGGATGAAGAAATCAACAACTTGCCAGTGGGCCAAGAAAGGAGATAAAGAGGATAAATATGATTTCGACATCAACAAGGCCGATAAGATATTTGACCTGCTGTTGCAAGAAAAGCAGATTCAACTGCCAGTAGGTCACGTATTGTCATCGGCCGAAGACATCAAGAAAAGGAGATATTGCAAGTGGCACAATTCCTATTCACACCATACAAATGAATGCAAGATCTTCTGGCAACAAATTCAATCGGCCATCGAGCAGGGCAGAATTAAAATCGATGATGCCAAGCGGCCGATGAAGATTGAAGGCCACCCGTTCCCAGTCAACATGGTGCGGGCAGACAGGGCCGATGGTGGTGGTCATCGGACCGGCAAGCGGCCTCATCAGACCTCTGAGGGTCTGATCAGAAAATATCAGCGGAGGCGGGAGGAACAAGCTCAAGACCAAGCCGATCAAGACAGCTCCTACGACCCACACTGGGAGTGCGAGTTTTTTCGCTTCTACTGGAATGAAGGGATGAGGTTGCCATCTATCCAGGAGTGCCCTGCATGCAGTGGTGCAGAAGATTCTTATCAGGGCAGCTCAAGCAGACAAACGCATCGGCCGGCCAAGCAACGGAAATCCGTGCATGAAAGGCTGGGGCCGATGCATCAAGATCAGCACAATGAAGATGAGGAGCAAGTCCAGAACCCCCAATGGTGCCCAAGTGATGTATTCACCAAGACGCAGAAACGGCGGGTTCAGAGGCTGAGGAGGAAAGAGCAAACCCAAGAGCAACAAGCTGAAATACCCCATCGGCCAACCAAGACCAGAAAAGAATGGAGAATAAAATCCACGGTGGCCAGGGCCGATGAGGGCACCTCCAATACAGCTCAGGGCTACTCAGCTTCAAAAGGTAAGAAGACGGCATCGGCGCCTGTTAACATGGTGTTTATATTGCCAGCAGAATACAGGGTGCAGGCCGCCGATGAAGCGATGGCTGATGAGGAGCAAAGTTCAGCCAGGCTACGGTTGTCACCGGACCAAGCTACCTTCGACAAGCCAGTTGACGCCAGCTACAGACATCTACGGCCGTTGTACATCAAAGGGTTCATCAACGGGCGGCCGATGACGAAGATGCTGGTCGATGGTGGCGCAGCAGTCAATCTAATGCCATACACAACTTTCAGAAAGCTTGGAAAAGTACCTGAGGATCTTATCAAGACAAATATGGTATTAAGAGACTTCGGTGGCAACGCATCCGAGGCGAAGGGGGTTCTGAACGTGGAACTCACCGTGGGCAGTAAAACAATTCCCACCACCTTCTTCGTCTTTGATGGAAAGGGTTCCTACAGCTTGTTGTTGGGACGAGATTGGATCCATGCTAATTGCTGTGTCCCTTCAACAATGCACCAATGCCTCATGCAATGGCAAGGGGACCAAGTCGAGATCGTGCAGGCCGATCGGTCAGTACATGTCGCCAATGCCGATCTCGCAGTTTGGGAGATGGAAGGAATCGACTGCTTGTCCGGGCGAGTCTGGGACGCCGATTTCCTCAAGGTAACCGACTGCGACATCGAGACGATTGAAGACCAAGACAAGCGGTTACTTTAGCTAAGATGCACCATCCGCCGTTGGCAACAACCCCTACACAGATGACGCGGTGGATGAGTTAGATGGCAAGTTAGGACAAGGTTTTACGTCGGCCGATGAATTGGAAGAAATTGATATAGGGATAGGTGATAGGCCTAGGCCGACGTATGTAAGCACTAATTTGCCAAAGGAATATAAGAATAATTTGATAGATCTTTTGAAAGAATTCAGAGATTGTTTTGCATGGGAATACCATGAGATGCCTGGATTAAGCCGATCGATCGTAGAACATCGGCTACCAATCAAACAAGGCTATCGGCCTTTTAAGCAAGCTCCTCGGAGGTTTAAGGCCGATATGCACGAAGCCATAAAAGCAGAGATCACAAGACTTTACGACGCCAACTTCATCAGGCCCTGCCGATACGCGGAGTGGGTCTCCAACATAGTTCCGGTATTAAAAAAGAACGGCAAGCTAAGGGTATGCATCGATTTCAGAGATCTAAATAAGGCGACACCCAAAGACGAGTACCCTATGCCATTGGCCGATTTGCTAGTCGACGCTGCTTCTGGGCACAAGATCATTAGTTTCATGGACGGAAACGCGGGCTACAACCAGATCTTTATGGCTAAAGAGGACATTCATAAGACAGCCTTCAGGTGCCCAGGGGCAATCGGCCTATATGAATGGGTCGTCATGACATTTGGTTTGAAGAATGCTGGAGCTACGTATCAGAGGGCTATGAATTATATTTTTCATGATCTTATTGGCTCTCTGATTGAGGTTTACATAGACGATGTCGTCGTAAAGTCAAGGGAACATGATATGCACTTGGCCGACTTACGCAAGGTACTAGAAAGGGCAAGGAAATATGGTTTGAAGTTGAACCCTAACAAATGTGCCTTCGGCGTATCGGCCGGTCAGTTTTTGGGTTTCTTGGTCCATGAGAGGGGGATTGAAATCACACAGAAGAACATCGATGCCATCAAGAAAATCAAGCCTCCAGAAAACAAGACCAAGTTACAGTCTCTGCTTGGCAAGATCAACTTCGTCCGGCGTTTTATATCAAATTTGTCGGGCCGTATAGAGCCATTCACTCCACTATTGAGAATAAAGGACGACAAAGAGTTCATATGGGGTGACAAGCAACAGAAAGCGCTAGACGATATCAAAGAATATTTAACCTCTCCGCCGGTCTTAATTCCTCCACAGCAAGGAGTCCCATTCAAATTGTACTTGTCAGCCGATGAGAAATCCATCGGCTCAGTCCTGGTTCAAGATGTTGACGGCAAGGAAAGAGCTATTTTTTATCTCAGCAGGAGAATGTTAGATGCTGAGACAAAGTACACACCGGTCGAGAAATTATGCCTTTGTTTATATTTTTCATGTACTAAATTGAGGCATTACCTGCTTTCCAACGAGTGCATAGTGGTGAGCAAGGCCGATGTGATGAAATACATGCTATCGGCCCCTGTGTTGAAAGGACGAGTCGGGAAGTGGATCTTTGCTTTAACAGAGTTTGACCTTCGATATGAATCGGCCAAAGCGATCAAAGGACAAGCCCTGGCCGATTTCATCGTTCAACATAGAGACGACTCAGTTACGTATGCAGACATTGTGCCGTGGACGTTATATTTCGATGGATCTGTCTGCAGACACGGTTGCGGTATCGGCCTAGTCATCATATCCCCTCGGGGGGCAAGTTTCGAGTTCGCTTTTACTATCAAGCCTTATTATACCAACAATCAAGCAGAGTATGAAGCGGTGCTTAAGGGCTTGCAGTTGTTACAAGAAGTCGAGGCCGATGCCGTGGAAATCATTGGTGACTCACAGCTGGGGCATCGGGATACAGGCCGATGGCTAAAGACATTCCAATTCAGATTGCCCTCGTGCACGCCGATGATTGGAGGTTTGATATCATTGAGTATTTGAGAAATCCTTCCCAATCGGCGTCACGAAGAATGAAATATAAAGTTTTACACTATGTCTTATTGGACGATAACTTATATTATCGGACGGTTGATGGTGTCCTACTCAAATGCCTAGGTCCTGAGGAGGCTAAGACCGTTATGGGCGAAGTACATGAAGGGATTTGTGGCACCCATCAATCGGCCCATAAAATGAAATGGCTGATGAAGCGCGTCGGATATTTTTGGCCAACCATGCTAGAAGATTGCTTCAAGTATTATAAAGGATGTCAGGATTGTCAGAAATTTAGAGCAATTCAGAGAACACCGGCATCGGTTATGCATCCAATCATAAAGCCGTGGCTGTTTCGAGGATGGGGAATAGATATGATCGGCCAGATTAACCCACCATCAAGTAAGGGACACAAGTATATATTAGTGGCTACAGATTACTTCACAAAGTGGGTTGAGGCTGTTCCTCTCAAGAAGGTTGATTCCAAAGACGCTATTCAGTTCGTCAAGGAGCATATCATATATCGGTTTGGGTTACCTCAGATGATAACCACAGATCAGGGATCGATCTTCGTGTCCGATGAGTTCGTCCAATTTGCTGACAGTATGGGCATCAGATTACTCAATTCTTCTCCTTACTACGCGCAGGCTAATGGGCAGGCAGAGGCTTCCAACAAGTCTTTGATCAAATTAATCAAGAGGAAAATTGACGAACAGCC
>BDMV01000001.1:28015048-28026331 GCA_008326285.1 Oryza officinalis | reverse complement strand
GCATCGGCCTGGTCATCGGTTTTAGCCTTCTTGCTGGCTTTCTGCGATTTGCCTTTGGCCGGCGCTTTCCTCTTGGGGTTTTCTTTAGGCATCGGACCTTGGAGAAGCGTCGCCACTTTTGGGGCAGTGAGGCCGATCATGGATTCCAGGATGGTTGACCCCGATGGAGCTATGGCTTGAGCGTAGAAGATCTTCCGTCCACTGTTGCTCACAGATGGAATCGGCTCATCCGGGACTTGGGGGCTGATGCCTTGGATAAGTTCTGTCACATAGAACCTGGCCGATTGATGAAAGATGTGAGCGGCCCACTCTTGCCACCAAGTTTGGAAGTTAATGTGCACGAAGGCATTCAGATGCAGCCGATCGCAGTCACCAAGATTGGGGAGCTTGATTTCCATTGCTTTGCTCATAATCAAGGCCGATGGGACTGTGCCTCTGCTCTCTAGGAGCTTATGAAGATGCAAACTAATGGGAAGTTGTCCGAGCCTGCATTGTCTGGCAGCTGTCATTGGGGTGTAAAACTCATAGGACAAGCTGGTGCTCCTTCCCTGAAAGACGCCTACTGGGAGCAGGCATGGAGTAAGGCTGGTCATGAACAATTCCCTTGATTCCATGTCATCATTTATTAAGCTCAGTTGCAGATCATCTGGAAGCTCGAAGTCTCGGTCCGATGTATAGACAAACATATCCATCTTGGCTGATGGAGGGCCGGTGAAGAAACGGATGAACCATGCAGCCATGTCATCGGCCGATTGATCTGCGCCGGGATAGATGGAGGCTGCTTCCCCGAAGGACATGCATCTTCTGTCCCTGGGGTCTTCGTGATCGGCATATTTTGATGGGAAGCGAGAATCTGATAGAGGTGGCCGATCAACCATGGTGTTGGTGTATATGGTTAGCCAGAGTTGAACGAACCACCATGGTCCTCCATGAGCCACAGTCTGTTTCAGCATCAAGTCTTGTGTGGCAACATGGAGTAGCCGATATACAGCTCCTAGAAGGTATCGGCCCAAGGGGATTTGTCTCTTGTGGACCAAAGCTTGAGCCAAGTGTTGACAGTTTGTAGTGGGGCCACAGGTCGATCCGTAGAAGACAAATCTCTCCAACCACAGTGTCAGGAAAGCTACGTGTTCTCGCTCTGAAACCGATCCCTGTTCCATGTGTTCAGAGATATATCCGGACCAGCCTCCGATTTTCTTGGTCTTCAACTTGTGGCTGCTGTTTACCAGGAGGCTGAAGGGGTTGATCTCGGAGCTGATATCCAATCCTGTAAGTACCTTGATATCTATGAGGGTTGGGGTCATCGGACCTTGCTCGAACATAAAGGCGTTCAAGGTACTTGACCAGAAGTAGCTGGCGGCTGACATTAATGGCTCATTCTTCTTGGTATCGGCCAGGGACAGAGTTATACATTGGCCGATTCCAATCTCGTCCCAGTGGACTTGTTTGACGGCAGCGATTCTTTTGTGCCAGGTCCTATATCCGTTTAACTTTGATGGCCATGACCTGAAGGTGTGCTTCCACGCCGAGACAGTGGGTTTGGCTAGCCTGAAAGGAATTCTGTCTGTTTCGGCGTTGATGAGCCAGGTTGGGTCGCAGTCGCCCATGGGGCCCAAGAGGAAGCGATGGGACTTATCGTCGGTGGGAATCAAGATTTGGTTCTTGAAGACCTAAAACGTGAGAACGACGATGAAAATATAAGGCCTGAAGGGGGCAGAAAGTAAAGACCTAATTTGGAGAAATCGGCGGAAAAGGTAATAATGCGGATTTTGGAGGAATTTACTTACCGCAGGGACCTCGGAGGCGTAGAACGGGGCAGAGGCCATCGTTTTTGTTGGAGGGGTCGTTGTGAAGGGGGTTGATGTTGACGAGACGCCGAGGGGTCGCCGGAATTGAAGAACGCGAGGGGTTTGTCGAATCGGCGGCGAAAGGGGTCGAATCTGGATCTGTGCGGTTTTCAGGTTAGACCTAGCAAAAAGTCGATGAGTTCCCTGAAGCTAATTCCGCCACATTATATAATGAAGCGGAATTGGGGGGCATGTGTTGATGACAGATTTTGGTAATCGACTTGGAAAGGAAAGAGGAAACCGAAGCAGAGAGGAAGGATTGAGTTGGAGTCGGACCAGGCTTCGTATCGGACCCAGTAACCGTATCGGACTTGGGGAGTGTTGCTATAAAGGGCATATCGGCCGATACGGATTTGGTTTGGTCATGGGCCGATACGGGTTGTGAGTTGACAGTGTCAACGTGGACTTGGTCTGGGCTCGAAATAAGCTTCAAGGAAGTTGCCAAATAGAGATAAAGCTCGGTTTTAGGCAATTGTATCTTGTAAATTAGGTAGTTTAGATCTAATCTGTGGCTAGAGTCTGCCGCAAAGACTTGTTTGTTAGTTGTAGATAAGATCGTGCCCTACAAGGGATCTGTTGTAACCTCGGGTATAAATATCCCGATAGTTTGTACATGTAAGCTCTCTCGAATCAATCACACAAAAACCAGTTCAATCTACTTTCGGCGCATCGCCAACCCTCGCAAGAGGTCTTCTTCGACGAGTTCTTGCTTCCTCGGAGTAGAGGTAAGAACTCGTCCCCGACGATCTGCATCGTCGGGGCTAGCGTGTCGCTTTAGACACGTTAAGCCTCGATGATGTGATCGTCGATTATCATGTCTTGGATAGTTTTGACGGGTGTCTCGATTAGGCCTTGCCAGCGGTTTACTCGCTTTAGGGTTTACTGCCGACGATGGTTTAATTTGCATGCTTGGCTAGATTATTCAATGCACCTGTCATCCCCAAAAGCAATCGACGGCTTGATTTTCTTTGCGTTAAGTCTCAATTCACACTTTGAGTTGCTATCGACCTTAGTCCTGTTTTGAGATCTAACACAAAGCCTGTTTTCGATTGTAATTAAGGATAGTACCGGGGTTTTAGCCGGTCTTACCTAACATATGTGATTGCTTTATATTGCTTGCATATGTTTGCCACTTATATGTGCGGATCGGTAAATATAAATGCGTTGATCACGAAGTAATCTTAAGATCTCTTTATGGTTGATACGTTTATATTGGCCGATTGGCTCGTATAAGGTTGCACTAGAGTACTAGCTGGTGTAGTTACCTTTATCATTCTTATCGGCCGATATTATTAGTTAAGATCTACGTATCAATGAAGGCCGATAAGATTAGAATCATGTCATACTCATTTTCTAAGTGAGCCGATATAGCTTTGCCCTATCGGCTGGGCTATGACAATGTGTCATCGGTCTGTCGACCGATCGGCCATTGTTTTCTGACTTGGTTTACTTGTTTCTTGTTGATTGCAGATCAAATCAACTGGCACGCTCTACTTACGACTAGGCAAGCCATTTGGACCTGCACTGGAGCTAAGAAGATCTCCCAGGCCGCCGTGGTAACGTGGAACCCGTTTGGTTGCTGGACGGGTCGAAATTCTGCGCCAACACGATGCCACGCTAACACAAATTAGTTCCTAAACCTGACGTGCTCGGTGCAGAAGGGCCCTCAACGGACCAGATTAACTTGTTGTGGTGTTATTTCCATCGAAACTTTAAGAACATTGCCCTAAAAAGCATCGCTTATCCAAGGTTGTGCCAAACAAGGTGAGGAATGTGTTTATTCGCCTAGTTTCTAAACTTTTCCCCTGAAAAGGTTTTATGCTCCACGACGTAGCACGCATGAGTGCCACTCCAGAGCTTTGTAGAATGTCTTCGTTGCCAGATATCAGTCAAAACGACATCCGTTAGGATGGAAATGCATGACAACATGGAATTTTAAGAGAGTTTTTAGCCCGTCCAATGTCGTTCTTTCCCTGCCACGCTACCACAAATTAGTTCCCAAACCTAACCTGCTCGGGGTAGAAGGGCCCTCAACGGACCAGATTAACTTGTTGTTGGGTTATTTCCATCGAAACATTAAGGACATTGCCTTAAAACGCATCGCTTATCCAAAGGTTGTGCCAAACAAGATGAGGAATGTGTTTATTCACAAAGTTTCTAAACTTTTCCCCTGAAAAGGTTGCATGCTCCATGATGTAGCACGCATGTGTGCCACTCCAGTGCCTTGTAGAATGTCTCTGTTGCCAGATATCAGTCGAAACGACATCCGTCATGATGGAAATGCATGACAACATGGAATTTGAAGAGTGTTTTTTAGCCCATCCAATGTCGTTCTTGCCCTGCCACGCTACCACAAATTAGTTCCTAAACCTGACGTGCTCAGTGCAGAATGGCCCTCAACGGACCAGATTAACTTGTTATGGTGTTATTTCCATCGGAACTTTAAGAACATTGCCCTAAAACGCATCGGTTATCCAAGGTTGTGCCAAACAAGGTGAGGAATGTGTTTATTCGCCTAGTTTCTAAACTTTTCCCCTGAAAATGTTGCATGCTCCATGACGTAGCCCGCATGAGTCTCACTCCAGGGCTTTGTAGAATGTCTCCGTTGCCAGATATCAGTCGAAACGACATCCGTTAGGATGGAAATGCATGACAACTTGGAATTTGAAGAGTTTTTTAGCCCGTCCAATGTCGTTATTTCCCTGCCACGATACCACAAATTAGTTCCTAAACCTGACGTGCTCCGTGTAGAAGGGCCCACAACGTACCAGATTAACTTCTTGTGGGGTTATTTCCATCGAAACTTTAAGGACATTGCCCTAAACGCCTCGCTTATCCGAAGGTTGTGCCAAACAAGGTGAGGAATGTGTTTATTCACAAAGTTTCTAAACTTTTCCCCTGAAAATGTGTATGCTCCATGACATAGCACGCATGAGTGCCACTCCAGGGCTTTGTAGAATGTCTCCGTTGCCAGATATCAGTCGAAACGACATCCGTTAGGATGGAAATGCATGACAACATGGAATTTGAAGAGTGTTTCTTAGCCCGTCCAATGTCGTTCTTTCCCTGGCACGCTACCACAAATTAGTTCCTAAACCTGACGTGCTTGGTGTAGAAGGGCCCTCAACGGACCAGATTAACTTGTTGTTGGGTTATTTCCATCGAAACTTTATGGACATTGTCTTAAAACGCATCCCTTATCCAAAGGTTGTGCCAAACTAGGTGAGGAATGTGTTTATTCACAAAGTTTCTAAACTTTTCCCCTGAAAATGTTGCTTGCTCCATGACGTAGCCCGCATGAGTGTCACTCCAGGTCTTTGTAGAATGTCTCCGTTGCCAGATATCGGTCAAAACGACATACGTTAGGATGGAAATGCATGACAACATGTAATTTGAAGAGAGTTTTTTTAGCCCGTCCAATGTCGTTCTTTCCCTGCCACGCTACCACAAATTAGTTCCTAAACCTGACGCGCTTGGTGTAGAAGGGCCCTCAACGGACCAGATTAAATTGTTGTTGGGTTATTTCCATCGAAACTTTAAGGACATTGCCTTAAAACGCATCGCTTATCCAAAGAGTGTGCCAAACAAGGTGAGGAATGTGTTTATTCACAAAGTTTCAAAACTTTTCCCCTGAAAAGGTTGCATGCTCCATGACATAGCACGCATGTGTGCCACTCCAGGGCCTTGTAGAAGGTCTCTGTTGCCAGATATCAGTCGAAACGACATCCGTCATGATGGAAATGGATGACAACATGGAATTTGAAAAGTGTTTATTAGCCCATCCAATGTCGTTCTTGCCCTGCCACGCTACCACAAATTAGTTTCGAAACCTGACGTGCTCGGTGCAGAAGGGCCCTCAACGGACCAGATTAACTTGTTGTGGTGTTATTTCCATCGAAACTTTAAGAACATTGCCCTAAAACGCATCGCTTATCCTAGGTTGTGCCAAACAAGGTGAGGAATATGTTTATTCGCCTAGTTTCTAAACTTTTCCCCTGAAAAGGTTTTATGCTCCACGACATAGCATGCATGAGTGCCACTCCAGGGCTTTGTAGAATGTCTCCGTTGCCAGATATCAGTCAAAATGACATCTGTTAGGATGGAAATGCATGACAACATGGAATTTGAACAGAGTTTTTAGCCCGTCCAATGTCGTTCTTTCCCTGCCACGCTACCACAAATTAGTTCCCAAACCTAACGTGCTCGGTGTAGAAGGGCCCTGAACGGACCAGATTAACTTGTTGTTGGGCCATTTCCATCGAAACTTTAAGGACATTGCCTTAAAATGCATCGCTTATCCAAAGGTTGTGCCAAACAAGGTGAGGAATGTGTTTATTCACAAAGTTTCTAAACTTTTCCCTGAAAGGGTTGCATGCTCCATGACGTAGCACGCTTGTGTGCCACTCCAGGGCCTTGTAGAATGTCGCTGTTGCCAGATATCAGTCGAAACGACATCCGTCATGATGGAAATGGATGACAACATGGAATTTGAAGAGTGTTTTTTAGCCCATCCAATGTCGTTCTTGCCCTGCCACGCTACCACAAATTAGTTTTGAAACCTGACGTGCTCGGTGCAAAAGGGCCCTCCACGGACCAGATTAACTTGTTGTGGGGTTATTTCCATCGAAACTTTAAGAATATTGCCATAAAACGCATCGCTTATCCAAGGTTGTGCCAAACAAGGTGAGGAATGTGTTTATTCGCGTAGTTTCTAAACTTTTCCCCTGAAAAGGTTTTATTCTCCACGACGTAGCACGCATGAGTGCCACTCCAGGGCTTTGTAGAATGTCTCCGTTGCCAGATATCAGTCAAAACGACATCCGTTAGGATGGAAATGCATGACAACATGGAATTTGAAGAGAGTTTTTAGCCCGTCCAATGTTGTTCTTTCCCTGCCACGCTACCACAAATTAGTTCCTAAACCTGACGTGCTTGGTGTAGAAGGGCCCTCAACGAACCAGATTAAATTGTTGTTGGGTTATTTAAATCGAAACTTTAAGGACATTGCCTTAAAACGCATCGCTTATCCAAAGAGTGTTCCAAACAAGGTGAGGAATGTGTTTATTCACAAAGTTTCAAAACTTTTCCCCTGAAAAGGTTGCATGCTCCATGACGTAGCACGCATGTGTGCCACTCCAGGGCCTTGTAGAATGTCTCTGTTGCCAGATATCAGTCGAAACGACATCCGTCATGACGGAAATGGATGACAACATGGAATTTGAAGAGTGTTTTTTAGCCCATCCAATGTCGTTCTTGCCCTGCCACGCTACCACAAATTAGTTTTGAAACCTGACGTGCTCGGTGCAAAAGGGCCCTCCACGGACCAGATTAACTTGTTGTGGGGTTATTTCCATCGAAACTTTAAGAACATTGCCCTAAAACGCATCGCTTATCCAAGGTTGTGCCAAACAAGGTGAGGAATGTGTTTATTCGCGTAGTTTCTAAACATTTCCCCTGAAAAGGTTTTATTCTCCATGACGTAGCACGCATGAGTGCCACTCCAGGGCTTTGTAGAATGTCTCCGTTGCCAGATATCAGTCAAAACAACATCCGTTAGGATGGAAATCCATGACAACATGGAATTTGAAGAGAGTTTTTAGCCCGTCCAATGTTGTTCTTTCCCTGCCACGCTACCACAAATTTGTTCCTAAACCTGACATGCTTGGTGTAGAAGGGCCCTCAACGGACCAGATTAAATTGTTGTTGGGTTATTTAAATCGAAACTTTAAGGACATTGACTTAAAACGCATCGCTTATCCAAAGAGTGTGCCAAACAAGGTGAGGAATGTGTTTATTCACAAAGTTTCAAAACTTTTCCCTTGAAAAGGTTGCATGCCCCATGACGTAGCACGCATGTGTGCCACTCCAGGGCCTTGTAGAATGTCTCTGTTGCCAGATTTCAGTCGAAACGACATCCGTTAGGATGAAAATGCATGACAACATGAAATTTGAATTGTGTTTTTTAGCGCGTCCAATGTCGTTCTTTCCCTGCCACGCTACCACAAATTAGGTCCTAAACCTGACGTGCTTGGTGTAGAAGGGCCCTTAACGGACCAGATAACTTGTTGTTGGGTTATTTCATCAAAACTTTAAGGACATTGCCTTATAACACATCGCTTATCCAAAGGTTGTGCCAAACAAGGTGAGGAATGTGTTTATTCACAAAGTTTCTAAACTTTTCCCCTGAAAATGTTGCATGCTCCATGACGTAGCACGCTTGTGTGCCACTCCAGCGCCTTGTAGAAGGTCTTTGTTGCCAGCTATCAGTCGAAACGACATCCGTTATGATGGAAATGTATGACAACATGGAATTTGAAGAGTGTTTTTTAGCCCATCCAATGTCGTTCTTGCCCTGCCATGCTACCACAAATTAGTTCTTAAACTTGACATGGTCGGTGCAGAAGGGCCCTCAACGGACCAGATTAACTTGTTGTTGGATTATTTCCATCGAAACTTTAAGAACATTGCCCTAAAATGCATCGCTTCTCCAAGGTTGTGCCAAACAAGGTGAGGAATGTGTTTATTCGCCTAGTTTCTAAACTTTTCCCCTGAAAAGGTTTCTTGCTCCACGACGTAGCACGCATGAGTGCCACTCCAGGGCTTTGTAGGATGTCTCCCTTGCAAGATATCAGTCGAAACGACATCCGTTAGGATGGAAAAGCATGACAACATGGAATTTCAAGAGAGTTTATCAGCCCGTCCAATGTCGTTCTTTCCATGCCAGGCTACCACAAATTAGTTTCTAAACCTGGCGTGCTCAGTGTAGAAGGGCCCTCAACGGACCAGATTAACTTCTTGTGGGGTTATTTCCATCAAAACATTAAGGACATTGCCCTAAACGCCTCGCTTATCCAAAGGTTGTGCCAAACAAGGTAAGGAATGTGTTTATTGACAAAGTTTCTAAACTTTTGCCCTGAAAATGTTGCATGCTCCATGAGGTAGCACGCATGAGTGCCACTCCAGGGCTTTGTAGAATGTCTCCGTGGCTAGATATCAGTCGAAACGACATCCGTTAGGATGGAAATGCATGACAACATGGAATTTGAAGAGAGTTTTCTAGCCCGTCCAATGTCATTCTTGCCCTGCCACGCTACCACAAATTAGTTCCTAAACCTGACATGCTCGGTGCAGAAGGGCCCTCAACGGACCAGATAACTTGTTGGGTTATTTCCATCAAAACTTTAAGGACATTGCGTTAAAACGCATCGCTTATCCAAAGGTTGTACCAAACACGGTGAGGAATATGTTTATTCACAAAGTTTCTAAACTTTTCCCCTGAAAAGGTTGCATGCTCCTTGACGTAGCACGCATGTGTGCCACTCCAGGGCCTTGTAGAAGGTCTCTGTTGCCAGATATCAGTCGAAACGACATCCGTTATGATGGAAATGCATGACAACATGGAATTTTAAGAGAGTTTTTTAGCCCGTCCAATGTCGTTCTTTCCCTGCCACGCTACCACAAATTAGTACCTAAACCTGACGTGCTCGAAGCAGATGGGCCCTCAATGGACCAGATTAACTTCTTGTTGGATTATTTCCATCGAAACTTTAAGAACATTGCCCTAAAATGCATCGCTTATCCAAGGTTGTACCAAACAAGGTGAGGAATGTGTTTATTCACCTAGTTTCTAAACATTTCCCCTGAAAAGGATTCATGCTCCACGACGTAGCACGCATGAGTGCCACTCCAGGGCTTTGTAGTATGTCTCCCTTGCGAGATATCAGTCGAAACGACATCCGTTAGGGTGGAAATGCATGACAACATGGAATTTAAAGAGTTTTTTAGCCCGTCCAATGTCGTTATTTCCCTGCCACGGTACCACAAATTAGTTCCTAAACCTGACGTGCTCGGTGTAGAAGGGCCCACAACGTACCAGATTAACTTCTTGTGGGGTTATTTCCATCGAAACTTTAAGGACATTGCCCTAAACGCCTCGCTTATCCGAAGTTTGTGCCAAACAAGGTGAGGAATGTGTTTATTCACAAAGTTTCTAAACTTTTGCCCTAAAAATGTTGCATGCTCCATGAGGTAGCACGCATGAGTGCCACTCCAGGGCTTTGTATAATGTCTCCGTCGCTAGATATCAGTCGAAACGACATCCGTTAGGATGGAAATGCATGACAACATGGAATTTGAAGAGAGTTTTTTAGCCCGTCCAATGTCATTCTTGCCCTGCCACGCTACCACAAATTAGTTCCTAAACCTGACATGCTCGGTGCAGAAGGGCCCTCAACGGACCAGATAACTTGTTGGGTTATTTCCATCAAAACTTTAAGGACATTGCGTTAAAACGCATCGCTTATCCAAAGGTTGTACCAAACACGGTGAGGAATGTGTTTATTCACAAAGTTTCTAAACTTTTCCCCTGAAAAGGTTGCATGCTCCTTGACGTAGCACGCATGTGTGCCTCTCCAGGGCCTTGTAGAAGGTCTCTGTTGCCAGATATCAGTCGAAACGACATCCGTTATGATGGAAATGCATGACAACATGGAATTTGAAGAGAGTTTTTTAGCCCGTCCAATGTCGTTCTTTCCCTGCCACGCTACCACAAATTAGTTCCTAAACCAGACGTGCTCCATGCAGATGGGTCCTCAATGGACCAGATTAACTTGTTGTTGGATTATTTCCATCGAAACTTTAAGAACATTGCCCTAAAACGCATCGCTTATCCAAGGTTGTGCCAAACAAGGTGAGGAATGTGTTTATTCACCTAGTTTCTAAACATTTCCCCTGAAAAGGATTCATGCTCCACGACGTAGCACGCATGAGTGCCACTCCAGGGCTTTGTAGAATGTCTTCCTTGCCAGATATCAGTCGAAACGACATCCGTTAGGATAGAAATGCATGACAACATGGAATTTGAAGAGTTTTTTAGCCCGTCCAATGTCGTTATTTCCCTGCCACGGTACCACAAATTAGTTCCTAAACCTGACGTGCTCGGTGTAGAAGGGCCCAAAACGTACCAGATTAACTTCTTGTGGGGTTATTTCCATCAAAACTTTAAGGACATTGCCCTAAATGCCTCGCTTATCCGAAGTTTGTGCCAAACAAGGTGAGGAATGTGTTTAGTCACAAAGTTTCTAAACTTTTCCCCTGAAAATGTTGCATGCTCCATGACGTAGCACGCATGTGTGCCACTCCAGGGCCTTGTAGAATGTCTCTGTTGCCAGATATCAGTCGAAACGACATCCGTCATGATGGAAATGCATGACAACATGGAATTTGAAGAGTGTTTTTTAGCCCATCCAATGTCGTCCTTGGCATGCCACGCTACCACAAATTAGTTCCTAAACCTGACGTGCTCGGTGCAGAAGGGCCCTCAACGGACCAGATTAACTTGTTGTGGTGTTATTTCCATCGAAACTTTAAGAACATTGCCCTAAAACGCATCGCTTATCCAAGGTTGTGCCAAACAAGGTGAGGAATATGTTTATTC
>BDMV01000001.1:27913805-28012142 GCA_008326285.1 Oryza officinalis | reverse complement strand
GAAACGACATCCGTTATGATGGAAATGCATGACAACATGGAATTTGAAGAGAGTTTTTTAGCCCGTCCAATGTCGTTCTTTCCCTGCCACGCTACCACAAATTAGTTCCTAAACCTGACGTGCTCATTGCAGAAGGGCCCTCAATGGACCAGACTAACTTGTTGTTGGATTATTTCCATCGAAACTTTAAGAACATTGCCCTAAAACACATCGCTTATCCAAGGTTGTGCCAAACAAGGTGAGGAATGTGTTTATTCACCTAGTTTCTAAACATTTCCCCTGAAAAGGATTCATACTCCACGACGTAGCACGCATGAGTGCCACTCCAGGGCTTTGTGGAATGTCCCCCTTGCCAGATATCAGTCGACATGACATCCGTTAGGATGGAAATGCATGACAACATGGAATTTGAAGAGAGTTTTTTAGCCCGTCCAATGTCGTTCTTTCCCTGCCACACTACCACAAATTAGTTCCTAAACCTAACAAGCTCGGTGTAGAAGGGCCCTCAACGGTCCAGATTGACTTGTTGTGGGGTTATTTCCATCAAAACATTAAGGACATTGCCCTAAACACCTCGCTTATCCAAAGATTGTGCCAAACAAGGTGAGGAATGTGTTTATTCACAAAGTTTCTAAACTTTTCCCCTGAAAATGTTGCATGCTCCATGATGTAGCACGCATGAGTGCCACTCCAGGGCTTTGTAGAATGTCTCCGTTGCCAGATATCAGTCAAAACGACACCCGTTAGGATGGAAATGCTTGACAACATTGAATTTGAAGAGAGTTTTATAGCCCGTCCAATGTCGTTCTTTCCCTGCCACGCTACCACAAATTAGTTCCTAAACCTGACGTGCTTGGTATAGAAGGGCCCTCAACGGACCAGATAAACTTGTTGTTGGGTTATTTCCATCGAAACTTTAAGGACATTGCCTTAAAACGCATCGCTTATCCAAAGATTGTGCTAAACAAGGTAAGGAATGTGTTTATTCACAAAGTTTCTAAACTTTTCCCCTCAAAAGGTTGCATGCTCCATGACGTAGCACGCATGTGTGCCACTCCAGGGCCTTGTAGAATATCTCTGTTGCCAGATATCGGTCGAAACGACATCCGTTATGATGGAAATGCATGACAACATGGAATTTGAAGAGTGTTTTTTAGCCCATCCAATGTCGTTCTTGCCCTGCCACGCTACCACAAATTAGTTCCTAAACCAGATGTGCTCGATGCAGAAGGGCCCTCAACGGACCAGATTAACTTGTTGTGGGGTTATTTCCATCGAAAGTTTAAGAACATTGCCCTAAAACGCGTCGCTTATCCAAGGTTGTGCCAAACAAGGTGAGGAATGTGTTTATTCGCCTAGTTTCTAAACTTTTCCCCTGAAAAGGTTTTATTCTCCACGAGGTAGCACGCATGAGTGCCACTCCAGGGCTTTGTAGAATGTCTCCGTTGGCAGATATCAGTCAAAACGACATCCGTTAGGATGGAAATGCATGACAACATGGAATTTGAAGAGAGTTTTTAGCCCATCCAATGTTGTTCTTTCCCTGCCACGCTACCACAAATTAGTTCCTAAACCTGACATGCTTGGTGTAGAAGGGCCCTCAACGGACCAGATTAAATTGTTGTTGGGTTATTTCCATCGAAACTTTAAGGACATTGCCTTAAAACGGATCGCTTATCCAAAGAGTGTGCCAAACAAGGTGAGGAATGTGTTTATTCACAAAGTTTCAAAACTTTTCCCCTGAAAAGGTTGCATGCTCCATGACGTAGCACGCATGTGTGCCACTCCAGGGCCTTGTAGAATGTCTCTGTTGCCAGATATCAGTCGAAACGACATCCGTTAGGATGAAAGTGCATGACAACATGGAATTTGAAGAGAGTTTTTTAGCCCGTCCAATGTCGTTCTTTCCCTGCCACGCTACCACAAATTAGGTCCTAAACCTGACGTGCTTGGTGTAGAAGGGCCCTCAACGAACTAGATAACTTGTTGTTGGGTTATTTCATCAAAACTTTAAGAACATTGCCTTATAACACATCGCTTATCCAAAGGTTGTGCCAAACAAGGTGAGGAATGTGTTTATTCACAAAGTTTCTAAACTTTTCCCCTGAAAAGGTTGCATGCTCCATGACGTAGCATGCATGTGTGCCACTCCAGGGCCTTGTAGAAGGTCTCTGTTGCCAGATATCAGTCGAAACGACATCCGTTATGATGGAAATGCATGACAACATGGAATTTGAAGAGTGTTTTTTAGCCCATCCAATGTCGTTCTTGCCCTGCCATGCTACCACAAATTAGTTCCTAAACCTGACATGCTCGTTGCAGAAGGGCCCTCAACGGACCATATTAACTTGTTCTTGGATTATTTCCATCGAAACTTTAAGAACATTGCCCTAAAACGCATCGCTTCTCCAAGGTTGTGCCAAACAAGGTGAGGAATGTGTTTATTCGCCTAGTTTCTAAACTTTTCCCCTGAAAAGGTTTCTTGCTCCACGACGTAGCACGCATGAGTGCCACTCCAGGGCTTTGTAGGATGTCTCCCTTGCAAGATATCAGTCGAAACGACATCCGTTAGGATGGAAATGCATGACAACATGGAATTTCAAGAGAGTTTATCAGCCCGTCCAATGTCGTTCTTTCCCTGCCAGGCTACCACAAATTAGTTTCTAAACCTGACGTGCTCAGTGTAGAAGGGCCCTCAACGGACCAGATTAACTTCTTGTGGAGTTATTTCCATCGAAACTTTAAGGACATTGCCCTAAACGCCTCGCTTATCCAAAGGTTGTGCCAAACAAGGTAAGGAATGTGTTTATTGACAAAGTTTCTAAACATTTGCCCTGAAAATGTTGCATGCCCCATGAGGTAGCACGCATGAGTGCCACTCCAGGGCTTTGTAGAATGTCTCCGTTGCTATATACCAGTCGAAACGACATCCGTTAGGATGGAAATGCATGACAACATGGAATTTGAAGAGAGTTTTTTAGCCCGTCCAATGTCATTCTTGCCCTGCCACGCTACCACAAATTAGTTCCTAAACCTGACATGCTCGGTGCAGAAGGGCCCTCAACGGACCAGATAACTTGTTGGGTTATTTCCATCAAAACTTTAAGGACATTGCCTTAAAACGCATCGCTTATCCAAAGGTTGTGCCAAACAAGGTGAGGAATGTGTTTATTCACAAAGTTTTTAAACTTTTCCCCTGAAAAGGTTGCATGCTCCATGACGTAGCACGCATGTGTGCCACTCCAGGGCCTTGTAGAAGGTCTCTGTTGCCAGATATTAGTCGAAACGACATCCGTTATGATGGAAATGCATGACAACATGGAATTTGAAGAGAGTTTTTTAGCCCGTCCAATGTCGTTCTTTCCCTGCCACGCTACCACAAATTAGTTCCTAAACCTGACGTGCTCATTGCAGAAGGGCCCTCAATGGACCAGATTAACTTGTTGTTGGATTATTTCCATCGAAACTTTCAGAACATTGCCCTAAAACGCATCGCTTATCCAAGGTTGTGCCAAACAAGGTGAGGAATGTGTTTATTCACCTAGTTTCTAAACATTTCCCCTGAAAAGGATTCATGCTCCACGACGTAGCATGCATGAGTGCCACTCCAGGGCTTTGTAGAATGTCCCCCTTGCCAGATATCAGTCGACATGACATCCGTTAGGATGGAAATGCATGACAACATGGAATTTGAAGAGAGTTTTTTAGCCCGTCCAATGTCGTTCTTTCCCTGCCACGCTACCACAAATTAGTTCCTAAACCTAACATGCTCGGTGTACAAGGGCCCTCAACGGACCAGATTGACTTGTTGTGGGGTTATTTCCATCAAAACATTAAGGACAATGCCCTAAACACCTCGCTTATCCAAAGATTGTGCCAAACAAGGTGAGGAATGTGTTTATTCACAAAGTTTCTAAACTTTTCCCCTGAAAATGTTGCATGCTCCATGACGTAGCACGCATGAGTGCCACTCCAGGGCTTTGTAGAATGTCTCCGTTGCCAGATATCAGTCAAAACGACACCCGTTAGGATGGAATTGCTTGACAACATGGAATTTGAAGAGAGTTTTATTGCCCGTCCAATGTCGTTCTTTCCCTGCCACACTACCACAAATTAGTTCCTAAACCTGACGTGCTTGGTGTAGAAGGGCCCTCAACGGACCAGATAAACTTGTTGTTGGGTTATTTCCATCGAAACTTTAAGGACATTGCCTTAAAACGCATCGCTTATCCAAAGATTGTGCCAAACAAGGTAAGGAATGTGTTTATTCACAAAGTTTCTAAACTTTTCCCCTGAAAAGGTTGCATGCTCCATGACGTAGCACACATGTGTGCCACTCCAGGGCCTTGTAGAATGTCTCTGTTGCCACATATCAGTCGAAACGACATCCATTATGATGGAAATGCATGACAACATGGAATTTGAAGAGTGTTTTTTAGCCCATCCAATGTCGTTCTTGCCCTGCCACGCTACCACAAATTAGTTCCTAAACCAGATGTGCTCGGTGTAGAAGGGCCCTCAACGGGCCAGATTAACTTGTTGTGGGGTTATTTCCATCGAAAGTTTAAGAACATTGCCCTAAAACGCATCGCTTATCCAAGGTTGTGCCAAACAAAGGTGAGGAATGTGTTTATTCGCCTAGTTTCTAAACTTTTCCCACGAAAAGGTTTCATGCTCCACGACGTAGCACGCATGAGTGCCACTCCATGGCTTTGTAGAATGTCTCCCTTGCCAGATATCAGTCGAAACGACATCCGTTAGGATGGAAATGCATGACAACATGGAATTTGAAGAGAGTTTTTTAGCCCGTCCAATGTCGTTCTTTCCCTGCCAAGCTACCACAAATTAGTTCCAAAACCTAACATGCTCAGTGTAGAAGGGCCCTCAACGGACCAGATTGACTTGTTGTGGGGTTATTTCCATCAAAACATTAAGGACATTGCCCTAAACGCCTCGCTTATCCAAAGATTGTGACAAACAAGGTGAGGAATATGTTTGTTCACAAAGTTTCTAAACTTTTCCCCTGAAAATGTTGCATGCTTCATGACGTAGCACGTATGAGTGCCACTCCATGGCTTTGTAGAATGTCTCCCTTGCCAGATATCAGTCGAAACGACATCCGTTAGGATGGAAATGCATGACAACATGGAATTTGAAGAGTGTTTTTTAGCCCGTCCAATGTCGTTCTTTCCCTGCCAAGCTACCACAAATTAGTTCCAAAACCTAACATGCTCAGTGTAGAAGGGCCCTCAACGGACCAGATTGACTTGTTGTGGGGTTATTTCCATCAAAACATTAAGGACATTGCCCTAAACGCCTCGCTTATCCAAAGACTGTGACAAACAAGGTGAGGAATATGTTTATTCACAAAGTTTCTAAACTTTTCCCCTGAAAATGTTGCATGCTTCATGACGTAGCACGTATGAGTGCCACTCCAGGCCTTTGTAGAATGTCTCCGTTGCATGATATCAGTCAAAACGACACCCGTTAGGATGGAAATGCATGACAACATGGAATTTGAAGAGTGTTTTTTAGCCCTTCCAATGTCGTTCTTTTCCTGCCATGCTACCACAAATTAGTTCCTAAACCAAACATGCTCGGTGTACAAGGGCCCTCAACGGACCAGATTGACTTGTTGTTGGGTTATTTCCATCAAAACATTAAGGACATTGCCCTAAACACCTCGCTTATCCAAAGATTGTGCCAGACAAGGTGAGGAATGTGTTTATTCACAAAGTTTCTAAACTTTTCCCCTGAAATTGTTGCATGCTCCATGACGTAGCACGCATGAGTGCCACTCAAGGGCTTTGTAGAATGTCTCCGTTGCCAGATATCAGTCAAAACGACACCCGTTAGGATGGAAATGCTTGACAACATGGAATTTGAAGAGAGTTTTATAGCCCGTCCAATGTCGTTCTTTCCCTGCCACGCTACCACAAATTAGTTCCTAAACCTGACGTGCTTGGTGTAGAAGGGCCCTCAACGGACCAGATAAACTTGTTGTTGGGTTATTTCCATCGAAACTTTAAGGACATTGCCTTAAAACGCATCGCTTATCCAAAGGTTGTGCCAAACAAGGTGAGGAATATGTTTATTCACAAAGTTTCTAAACTTTTCCCCTGAAAATGTTGCATGCTTCATGACGTAGCACGTATGAGTGCCACTCCAGGCCTTTGTAGAATGTCTCCGTTGCCAGATATCAGTCAAAACGACACCCGTTAGGATGGAAATGCATGACAACATGGAATTTGAACAGAGTTTTTTAGCCCTTCCAATGTCGTTCTTTTCCTGCCACGCTACCACAAATTAGTTCCTAAACCAGATGTGCTTGGTGTAGAAGGGACCTCAACGGACCAGATTAAATTATTGTTGGGTTATTTCCATTGAAACTTTAAGGACATTGTTTAAAACGCATCGCTTATCCAAAGGTTGTGCCAAACAAGGTAAGGAATGTGTTTATTCACAAAGTTTCTAAACTTTTCCCATGAAAAGGTTGCATGCTGCATGACGTAGCACGCATCTGTGCCACTCCAGGGCCTTGTAGAATGTCTCTGTTGCCAGATATCAGTCGAAACGACATCTGTTATGTTGGAAATGCATGACAACGTGGAATTTGAAGAGAGTTTTTTAGCCCGTCTAATGTCGTTCTTGCCCTGCCAAGCTACCACAAATTAGTTCCTAAACCTGACGTGCTCGGTGTAGAAGGGCCCTCAACGGACCAGATTAACTTCTTGTGGGGATATTTCCATCGAAACTTTGAGGACTTTGCCCTAAATGCCTTGCTTATCCGAAGGTTGTGCCAAACAAGCTGAGGAATGTGTTTTTTCGCCTAGTTTCTAAACTTTTCCCCTGAAAAGGTTGCGTGCTCCAAGATGTAGCACACATGTGTGCCACTCCATGCCTTGTAGAATGTCTCTGTTGCCAAATATCAGTCGAAACGACATCCGTTATGATGGAAATGCATGACAACATGGAATTTGAAGAGTGTTTTTTAGCCCATCCAATGTCGTTCTTGCCCTGCCACGCTACCACAAATTAGTTCCTAAACCTGATGTGCTGAGTGTAGAAGGGCCCTCAACGAACCAGATTAATTTGTTGTGAGGTTATTTCCATCGAAACTTTGAGAACATTGCCCTAAAACGCATCGCTTATCCAAGGTTGTGCCAAACAAGGTGAGGAATGTGTTTATTCGCCTAGTTTCTAAACTTTTCCCCTGAAAAGGTTTGATGCTCCACGACGTAGCACACATGGGTGCCACTCCAGGGCTTTGTAGAATGTCTCCCTTGCCAGATCTCAGTCGACATGACATCCGTTAGGATGGAAATGCATGACAACATGGAATTTGAAGAGAGTTTTTTAGCCCGTCCAATGTCGTTCTTTCCCTGCCACGCTACCACAAATTAGTTCCTAAACCTCACGTGCTCGGTGTAGAAGGGCCCTCAACGGACCAGATTGACTTGTTGTGGGGTTATTTCCATCAAAACAATAAGGACATTGCCCTAAACGTCTCGCTTATCCAAAGATTGTGCCAAACAAGGTGAAGATGCATGCTCGACGACGTAGCACGCATGAGTGCCACTCCAGGGCTTTGTAGAATGTCTCCGTTGCCAGATATCAGTCGAAATGACATCCGTGAAAGAACGACATTGGAGGGGCTAAAAAACTCTCTTCAAATTCCATGTTGTCATGCATTTCCGTCAAAATGGATGTCGTTTTGACTGATATCTCGCAATGGAGGTATTCTACAAGGCCCAGGAGTGGCACTCATGCGTGCTACGTCATGGAGTATGCAACCTATTCAGGGAAAAAGTTTAGAAACTTTGTGAATAAACACAATCCTCAACTTGTTTGGAACAACCTTTGGATAAGCGATGCGTTTAGAGCAATGTCCTTAAAGTTTCGACGGAAATAACCCCACAACAAGTTAATCTGGTCCGTTGAGGGCCCTCCTACACCGAGCACGTCAGGTTAAGGAACTAATTTGTGTTAGCGTGGCAGGGAAGGAACGACATTGGACGGGCTAAAAAACTCTCTTCAAAATCCATGTTGTCAAGCATTTCCATCCTAACGGATGTCGTTTCGACTGATATCTGGCAACGGAGACATTCTACAAAGCCCTGGAGTGGCACTCATGCATGCTACGTCATGGAGCAAGCGACCTTTTCAGGGGAAAAGAGCAGAAACTTTGTGAATGAACACATTCGTCACCTCGTTTGGCACAACCTTTGGATAAGCGATGCGTTTAGGGCAATGTCCTTAAAGTTTCGATGGAAATAACCCCACAATAAGTTAATCTGGTACGTTTAGGGCCCTTCTGCACCGAGCACATCAGGTTTAGGAACTAATTTGTGGTAGCGTGCCACGGAAAGAACGACATTGGACGAGCTACAAAACTCTCTTCAAATTCCATGTTGTCATGCATTTCCATCATAATGGATGTCGTTTTGACTGATATCTCGCAACGAAGACATTCGACATGGCCCTGGAGTGGCACTCATGCGTGCTACGTCATGGAGCAAGCAACCTTTTCAGGGGAAAAATTTAGAAACTTTGTGAATAAACACATTCGTCACCTCGTTCGGCACGACCTTTCGATAAGCGATGCCTTTAGGGCAATGTCCTTAAAGTTTCGATGGAAATAACCCCACAACAAGTTAATCTGGTCCGTTGAGGGCCCTTCTACACCGAACACGTCAATTTTAGGAACTAATTTGTATTAGCGCGGCAGGGAAAGAAGGACATTGGACGGGCTAAAAAACTCTCTCCAAATTCCATGTTGTCATGCATTTCCATCATAACGGATGTCGTTTTGACTGATACCTCGCAACGGAGACATTTGGCAAGGCCCTGGAGTTGCACTCATGCGTGCTACGTCATGGAGCAAGCAACCTTTTCAGGGGAAAAGTGTAGAAACTTTGTGAATGAACACATTCCTCACCTTGGTTGGCACGACCTTTGGATAAGCGAAGCGTTTAGGGCAATGTCCTTAATGTTTCGATGGAAATAACCCCACAACAAGTTAATCTGGTCCGTTTAGGGCCCTTCTACACTGAGCACATCAGGTTTAGGAACTAATTTGTGGTAGCGTGGCAGGGAAAGAACGACATTGGACGGGCTAAAAAACTCTCTTCAAATTCCATGTTGTCATGCCTTTCCATCATAATGGATGTCGTTTTGACTGATATCTCGCAACGGAAACATTCGACAAGGCCCTGGAGTGGCACTCATGCGTGCTACGTCACGGAGCAAGCAACCTTTTCAGGGAAAAACTTTAGAAACTTTGTGAATAAACACATTCCTCACCTTGTTTGCCACGACCTTTGGATAAGTGATGCGTTTAGGGCAATGTCCTTAAAGTTTCGAGGAAAATAACAACACAACAAGTTAATCTGGTCCGTTGAGGGCCCTTCTACACCGAACACGTCAGGTTTAGGAACTAATTTGTATTAGCGCGGCAGGGAAAGAACGACATTGGACGGGCTAAAAAACTCTCTCCAAATTCCATGTTGTCATGCATTTCCATCATAACGGATGTCGTTTAGACTGATACCTCGCAACGGAGACATTCGGCAAGGCCCTGGAGTGGCACTCATGCGTGCTACATCATGGAGCAAGCAACCTTTTCAGGGGAAAAGTGTAGAAACTTTGTGAATGAACACATTCCTCACCTTGGTTGGCACGACCTTTGGATAAGCGAAGCGTTTAGGGCAATGTCCTTAATGTTTTGATGGAAATAACCCCAGAACAAGTTAATCTGGTCCGTTGAGGGCCCTTCTACACCAAGCACGTCAGGTTTAGGAACTAATTTGTGTTAGCGTGGCAGGGAAAGAACGACATTGGACGGGCGAAAAAACTCTCTTCAAATTCCTTGTTGTCATGCATTTCCATCATAATGGACGTCGTTTTGACTGATATCTCGCAACGGAGACATTCTACAAGGCCCTCGAGTGGCACTCATGCGTGCTACGTCATGTAGCAAGCAACCATTTTAGGGGAAAAGTTTAGAAACTTTGTGAATGAACACATTCCTCACCTTGTTTGGCACGACCTTTGGACAAGCGATGCGTTTAGATCAATGTCCTTAAAGTTTCGACGAAAATAACCACACAACAAGTTAATCAGGTCCGTTGAATGCCCTTCTACACTGAGCACGTCATGTTTAGGAACTAATTTGTGTTAGCGTGGCAGGGAAAGAACGACATTGGACGGGCTAAAAAACTCTCTTCAAATTCCAAGTTGTCATGCATTTCCATCATAATGGATGTCGTTTTGACTGATATCTCGCAACAGAGACATTCTACAAGTCCCTGGAATGGCACTCATGCGTGCTACGTCATGAAGGTACCAGCCTTTTCAGGGGAAAAGTTTAGAAACTTTGTGAATAAACACATTCCTCACCTTGTTTGGCACGACCTTTGGATAAGCGATGCGTTTAGGGCAATGTCGTTAAAGTTTCGAGGGAAATAACCACACAACAAGTTAGTCTGGTCCGTTGAGGGCCCTTCTACACCGAGCACGTCAGGTTTAGGAACTAATTTGTGGTAGCGTGGCAGCGAAAGAACGACATTGGTTGGCCTAAAAAACTCTCATCAAATTCCATGTTGTCATGCATTTCCATCATAATGGATGTCGTTTTGACTGATATCTCGCATCGGAGACATTCTACAAGTCCCTGGAGTGGCACTCATGCGTGCTACGTGATGATGAAACCAACCTTTTCAGGGGAAAAGTTTAGAAACTTTGTGAATAAACACATTCCTCACCTTGTTTGGAACAACCTATGGATAAGCGATGCGTTTAGGGCAATGTCCTTAAAGTTTCGACGGAAATAACCCCACAACAAGTTAATCAGGTCCATTTAATGCCCGTCTACACTGAGCATGTCATGTTTAGGAACTAATTTGTGTTAGCATGGCAGGAAAGAACGACATTGGACGGGCTAAAAAACTCTCTTCAAATTCCATGTTGTCATGCATTTCCATCCTAACGGATATCGTTTCGACTGACATCTGGCAACGGAGACATTCTACAAGGCCCTCGAGTGGCACTCATGCATGCTACGTCAAGGAGCAAGCAACCTTATCAGGAGAAAAGTTTGCAAACTTTGTGAATAAACACATTCCTCACCTTGTTTGGCACGACCTTTGGATCAGCGATGCGTTTAGCGCAATGTCCTTAAAGTTTCGAGGGAAATAACCACACAACTAGTTAATCAGGTCCGTTGAATGCCCTTCTACACTGAGCACGTCATGTTCAGGAACTAATTTGTGTTAGCGTGGCAGGCAAAGAACGACATTGGACGGGCTAAAAAACTCTCTTCAAATTCCATGTTGTCATGCATTTCAATCATAATGAATGTCGCTTTGACTGATATCTCGCAACGGAGACATTCTACAAGGCCCTCGAGTGGCACTCATGCGTGCTACGTCATGCAGCAAGCAACCTTTTCAGGAGAAAAGTTTACAAACTTTGTGAATAAACACATTCCTCACCTTGTTTGGCACAACCTTTGGATAAGCGATGCGTTTAGGGCAATGTCCATAAAGTTTCGATGGAAATAACCCCACAACAAGTTAATCAGGTCCGTTTAGTCCCCTTGTACACCGAGCACATCAGGTTTAGGAACTAATTTGTGATAGCGTGGCAGGGAAAGAACAACATTGGACGGGCTAAAAAACTCTCTTCAAATTCCATGTTGTCATGCATTTCCATCATAATGGATATCGTTTTGACTGATATCTCGCAATGGAGACATTCGACAAGGCCCTGGAGTGGCACTCATGCGTGCTACGTCATGGAGCAAGCAACCTTATCAAGTAAGAAGTTTAGAAACATTGTGAATAAACACAATCCTCACCTTGTTTGGCACGACCTTTGGATCAGCGATGCGTTTAGGGCAGTGTCCTTAAAGTTTCGAGGGAAATAACCCCAAAACAAGTTAATCTGGTCCATTGAGGGCCCTTCTACACCGAGCACGTCAGGTTTAGGAACTAATTTGTGGTAGTGTGGCCGGGAAAGAACGACATTGGACGGGCTAAAAAACTCTCTTCAAATTCCATGTTGTCATGCATTTCCATCGTAATGGATGTCGTTTTGACTGATATCTCGCATCGGAGACATTCTACAAGTCCCTGGAGTGGCACTCATGCATGCTACGTCATGGAGCAAGCAACCTTTTCAGGAGAAAAGTTTACAAACTTTGTGAATAAACACATTCCTCACCTTGTTTGGCACGATCTTTGGATAAGCGATGCGTTTAGGGCAATGTCCTTAAAGTTTCGACGGAAATAACCCCACAACAAGTTAATCAGGTCCGTTGAATGCCCTTCTACACTGAGCACGTCATGTTCAGGAACTAATTTGTGTTAGCGTGGCAGGGAAACAACGACATTGGACGAGCTAAAAAAACTCTCTTCAAATTCCATGTTGTCATGCATTTCCATCATAATGGATGTCGCTTTGACTGATTTCTCACAACGGAGACATTCTACAAGGCCCTGGAGTGGCACTCATGCGTGCTACGTCATGGAGCAAGCATCCTTTTCTGGGGAAATGTTTAGAAACTTTGTGAATAAACACATTCCTCACCTTGTTTGGCACAACCGTTGGATAAGCGATGTGTTTAGGGCAATGTCCATAAAGTTTCGAGGGAAATAACCCCACAATAAGTTAATCTGGTCCGTTTAGGGCCCTTGTACACCGAGCACATCAGGTTTAGGAACTAATTTGTGATAGCGTGGCAGGGAAAGAACGACATTGGATGGCCCAAAAAACTCTCTTCAAATTCCATGTTGTCATGCATTTCCATCATAATGGATGTCGTTTTGACTGATATCTCACATCGGACACACTCTACAAGTCCCTGGAGTGGCACTCATGCGTGCTACGCCCTGAAGGAACCAACCTTTTCAGGGGAAAAGTTTAGAAACTTTGTGAATAAACACATTCCTCACCTTGTTTGGCACGACCTTTGGATAAGCGATGCGTTTAGGGCAATGTCCATAAAGTTTCGATGGAAATAACTCCACAACAAGTTAATCTGGTCTGTTGAGGGCCCTTCTACACAGAGTACGTCGGGTTTAAGAACAAATTTGTGGTAGCGTGGCAGGGAAACAACGACATTGGACGGGCTAAAAAACTCTCTTCAAATTCTATGTTGTCATGCATGTCCATCATAATGGATGTCGCTTTGACAGATATCTCGCAACGGAGACATTCTACAGGGCCCTGGAGTGGCACTCATGCGTGCTACGTTATGGAGGATGCAACCTTTTCAGCGGAAAAGTTTAGAAACTTTGTGAATAAACACATTCCTCACCTTGTTTGGCACGACCTTTGGATAAGCGATGCGTTTAGGGCAATGTCCTTAAAGTTTCGACGAAAATAACCCCACAACAAGTTAATCAGGTCCGTTGAATGCCCTTCTACACTGAGCACGTCATGTTTAGGAACTAATTTGTGTTAGCGTGGCAGGGAAACAGCGACATTGGACGAGCTAAAAAAACTCTCTTCAAATTCCATGTTGTCATGCATTTCCATCATAATGGATGTCGCTTTGACTGATTTCTCACAACGGAGACATTCTACAAGGCCCTGGAGTGGCACTCATGCGTGCAACGTCATGGAGCAAGCATCCTTTTCTGGGGAAATGTTTAGAAACTTTGTGAATAAACACATTCCTCACCTTGTTTGGCACAACCGTTGGATAAGCGATGCGTTTAGGGCAATGTCGTTAAAGTTTCGAGGGAAATAACCACACAACAAGTTAGTCTGGTCCGTTGAGGGCCCTTCTACACCGAGCACGTCAGGTTTAGGAACTAATTTGTGGTAGCGTGGCAGCGAAAGAACGACATTGGACGGGGTAAAAAACTCTCATCAAATTCCATGTTGTCATGCATTTCCATCATAATGGATGTCGTTTTGACTGATATCTCGCATCGGAGACATTCTAAAAGTCCCTGGAGTGGCACTCATGCGTGCTACGTCGTGGAGCAAGCAACCTATTCAGGGAAAAGTTTAGAAACTTTGTGAATAAACACATTCCTCACCTTGTTTGGCACGTCCTTTGGATAAGCGATGCGTTTAGGGCAATGTCCTTAAAGTTTCGATGGAAATAACCTCATAACAAGTTAATCTGGTCCATTGAGGGCCCTTCTACACCGAGCACGTCAGGTATAGGAACTAATTTGTGGTAGCGTGGCAGGAAAAGAACGACATTGGGTGGGCTAAAAAACTCTCTTCAAATTCCTTGTTGTCATGCATTTCCATCATAATGGATGTCGTTTTGACTGATATCTCGCAACGGAGACATTCTACAAGGCCCAGGAGTGGCACTCATGCGTGCTACGTCATGGAGCATGCAACCTATTCAGGGAAAAAGTTAAGAAACTTTGTGAATAAACACATTCCTCACCTTGTTTGGAACAACCTTTGGATAAGCGATGCGTTTAGGACAATGTCCTTAAAGTTTCGACGGAAATAACCCCACAACAAGTTAATCTGGTCCGTTGAATGCCCTTCTACACTGAGCACGTCATGTTTAGGAACTAATTTGTGTTAGCGCGGCAGGGAAAGAACGACATTGGACAGGCTAAAAAACTCTCATCAAATTCCATGTTGTCATGCATTTCCATCATAATGGATGTCGTTTTGACGGATATCTCGCAACGGAGACGCTCTACAAGGCCATCGAGTGGCACTCATGCGTGCTATGTCATGAAGCAAGCAACCTTTTCAGGGGAAAAGTTTAGAAACTTTGTGAATAACCACATTCCTCACCTTTTTTGGCACAACCTTTGGATAAGCGATGCGTTTAGGGCAATATCCTTAAAGTTTTGATGCAAATAACCCCACAACAAGTTAATCTGGTCCATTTAGGGCCCTTCTACACCGAGCATATCAGGTTTAGGAACTAATTTGTGATAGCGTGGCAGGGAAAGAACGACAATGGACGGGCTAAAAAACTCTCTTCAAATTCCATGTTGTCATGCATTTCCATCATAATGGATGTCGTTTTGACTGATATCTCGCCACGGAGACATTCGACAAGGCCCTGCAGTGGCACTCATGCACGCTACGTCATGGAGTAACCAACCTTTTCAAGGGAAAAGTTTAGAAATTTTGTGAATAAACACATTCCTCACCTTGTTTGCCACGACCTTTGGATAAGCGATGCGTTTAGGGCAATATCCTTAAAGTTTCGAGGGAAATAACCCCACAACAAGTTAATCTGGTCCGTTGAGGGCCCTTCTACACCGAGCACGTCAGGTTTAGGAACTAATTTGTGGTAGCGTGGTAGGGAAAGAACGACATTGGATGGCCTAAAAAACTCTCTTCAAATTCCATGTTGTCATGCATTTTCATCATAATGGATGTCGTTTTGACTGATATCTCACATCGGACACATTCTACAAGTCCCTGGAGTGGCACTTATGCGTGCTACGCCATGAAGGAACCAACCTTTTCAGGGGAAAAGTTTAGAAACTTTGTGAATAAACACATTCCTCACCTTGCTTGGCACGACCTTTGGATGAGCGATGCATTTAGGGCAATGTCCATAAAGTTTCGAGGGAAATAACCACACAACAAGTTAATCAGGTCCGTTGAATGCCCTTCTACACCGAGCACGTCATGTTTAGGAATTAATTTGTGTTAGCGTGGCAGGCAAAGAACGACATTGGACGGGCTAAAAAACTCTCTTCAAATTCCATGTTGTCATGCATTTCCATCATAATGGATGTCGCTTTGACTGATATCTCGCAACGGAGACATTCTACAAGGCCCTCGAGTGGCACTCATGCGTGCTACGTCATGGAGCAATCAACCTTTTCAGGAGAAAAGTTTACAAACTTTGTGAATAAACACATTCCTCACCTTGTTTGGCACAACCTTTGGATAAGCGATGCGTTTAGGGCAATGTCCATAAAGTTTCGATGGAAATAACCCCACAACAAGTTAATCAGGTCCGTTTAGGCCCCTTGTACACCGAGCACATCAGGTTTAGGAACTAATTTGTGATAGCGTGGCAGGGAAAGAACGACATTGGACGGGCTAAAAAACTCTCTTCAAATTCCATGTTGTCAAGCATTTCCATCATAATAGATGTCGTTTTGACTGATATCTCGCAATGGAGACATTCGACAAAGCCCTGGAGTGGCACTCATGCGTGCTACGTCATGGAGCAAGCAACCTTATCAGGTAAGAAGTTTAGAAACATTGTGAATAAACACATTCCTCACCTTGTTTGGCACGACCTTTGGATCAGCGATGCGTTTAGGGCAGTGTCCTTAAAGTTTCGAGGGAAATAACCCCACAACAAGATAATCTGGTCCATTGAGGGCCCTTCTACACCGAGCACGTCAGGTTTAGGAACTAATTTGTGGTAGCGTGGCCGGGAAAGAACGACATTGGACGGGCTAAAAAACTCTCTTCAAATTCCATGTTGTCATGCATTTCCATCGTAATGGGTGTCGTTTTGACTGATATCTCGCATCGGAGACATTCTACAAGTCCCTGGAGTGGCACTCATGCGCGCTACGTTATGAAGGAACCAACCTTTTCATGGGAAAAGTTTAGAAACTTTGTGAATAAACACATTCCTCACCTTGTTTGGCACGACCTTTGGATAAGCGATGCGTTTAGGGCAATGTCCTTAAAGTTTCGACGGAAATAACCCCACAACAAGTTAATCAGGTCCGTTGAATGCCCTTCTACACTGAGCACGTCATGTTTAGGAACTAATTTGTGTTAGCGTGGCAGGGAAACAGCGACATTGGACGAGCTAAAAAAACTCTCTTCAAATTCCATGTTGTCATGCATTTCCATCAAAACGGATGTCGCTTTGACTGATTTCTCACAACGGAGACATTCTACAAGGCCCTGGAGTGGCACTCATGCGTGCTACGTCATGGAGCAAGCATCCTTTTCTGGGGAAATGTTTAGAAACTTTGTGAATAAACACATTCCTCACCTTGTTTGGCACAAGATCTTTGGATAAGCGATGCGTTTAGGGCAATGTCCTTAAAGTTTCGACGGAAATAACCCCACAACAAGTTAATCAGGTCCGTTGAATGCCCTTCTACACTGAGCACGTCATGTTTAGGAACTAATTTGTGTAGCGTGGCAGGGAAAGAACGACATTGGATGGCCTAAAAAACTCTCTTCAAATTCCATGTTGTCATGCATTTCATCATAATGGATGTCGTTTTGACTGATATCTCACATCGGAGACATTCTACACAAGTCCCTGGAGTGGCACTCATGCGGCTACGTCATGGAGCAAGCATCCTTTTCTGGGGAAATGTTTAGAAACTTTGTGAATAAACACATTCCTCACCTTGTTTGGCACAACCGTTGGATAAGCGATGTGTTTAGGGCAATGTCCGTAAAGTTTCGAGGGAAATAACCCCACAATAAGTTAATCTGGTCCGTTTAGGGCCCTTGTACACCGAGCACATCAGGTTTAGGAACTAATTTGTGATAGCATGGCAGGGAAAGAACGACATTGGATGGCCTAAAAAACTCTCTTCAAATTCCATGTTGTCATGCATTTCCATCATAATGGATGTCGTTCTGACTGATATCTCACATCGGACACATTCTACAAGTCCCTGGAGTGGCACTCATGGGTGCTACGCCCAGAAGGAACCATCCTTTTCAGGGGAAAAGTTTAGAAACTTTGTGAATAAACACATTCCTCACCTTGTTTGGCACAACCGTTGGATAAGCGATGTGTTTAGCGCAATGTCCATAAAGTTTCGAGGGAAATAACCCCACAATAAGTTAATCTGGTCCGTTTAGGGCCCTTGTACACCGAGCACATCAGGTTTAGGAACTAATTTGTGATAGCGTGGCAGGGAAAGAACGACATTGGATGGCCTAAAAAACTCTCTTCAAATTCCATGTTGTCATGCATTTCCATCATAATGGATGTCGTTCTGACTGATATCTCACATCGGACACATTCTACAAGTCCCTGGAGTGGCACTCATGGGTGCTACGCCCAGAAGGAACCATCCTTTTCAGGGGAAAAGTTTAGAAACTTTGTGAATAAACACATTCCTCACCTTGCTTGGCACGACCTTTGGATAAGCGATGCGTTTAGGGCAATGTCCATAATGTTTCGATGGAAATAACTCCACAACAAGTTAATCTGGTCCGTTGAGGGCCCTTCTACACAGAGCACGTCAGGTTTAGGAACAAATTTGTGGTAGCGTGGCAGGGAAACAACGACATTGGACGGGCTAAAAAACTCTCTTCAAATTCCATGTTGTCATGCATGTCCATCATAATGGATGTCGCTTTGACAGATATCTCACAACGGAAACATTCTATAAGGCCCTGGAGTGGCACTCATGCGTGCTACGTCATGGAGCATGCAACCTATTCAGGGAAAAAGTTAAGAAACTTTGTGAATAAACACATTCCTCACCTTGTTTGGCACGACCTTTGGATAAGCGATGCGTTTAGGGCAATGTCCTTAAAGTTTCGAGGGAAATAACCCCACAACAAGTTAATCTGATCCGTTGAGGGCCCTTCTACACCAAGCACGTCAGGTTTAGGAACTAATATGTGATAGCTTGGCCGAGAAAGAACGACATTGGACGGGCTAAAAAACTCTCTTCAAATTCCATGTTGTCATGCATTTCCATCATAATGGATGTCGTTTTGACTGATATCTCGCCACGGAGACATTCGACAAGGCCCTGCAGTGGCACTCATGCGCGCTACGTCATGGAGTAAGCAACCTTTTCAAGGGAAAAGTTTAGAAATTTTGTGAATAAACACATTCCTCACCTTGTTTGGCACGACCTTTGGATAAGCGATGCGTTTAGGGCAATATCCTTAAAGTTTCGAGCGAAATAACCCCACAACAAGTTAATCTGGTCCGTTGAGGGCCCTTCTACACCGAGTACGTCAGGTTTAGGAACTAATTTGTGGTAGCGTGGCAGGGAAAGAACGACATTGGATGGCCTAAAAAACTCTCTTCAAATTCCATGTTGTCATGCATTTTCATCATAATGGATGTCGTTTTGACTGATATCTCACATCGGACACATTCTACAAGTCCCTGGAGTGGCACTTATGCGTGCTACGCCATGAAGGAACCAACCTTTTCAGGGGAAAAGTTTAGAAACTTTGTGAATAAACACATTCCTCACCTTGCTTGGCACGACCTTTGGATAAGCGATGCGTTTAGGGCAATGTCCATAAAGTTTCGAGGGAAATAACCCCACAACAAGTTAATCTGGTCCGTTTAGGGCGCTTGTACACCGAGCACATCAGGTTTAGGAACTAATTTGTGATAGCGTGGCAGGGAAAGAACGACATTGGATGGCCTAAAAAACTCTCTTCAAATTCCTTGTTGTCATGCATTTCCATCATAAGGGATACCGTTTTGACTGATATCTCGCAACGGAGACATTCTACAAGGCCCTGGAGTGGCACTCATGCGTGCTACGTCGTGGAGCAGGCAACCTATTCAGGAAAAAGTTTAGAAACTCTGTGAATAAACACATTCCTCACCTTGTTTGGCACGACCTTTGGATAAGCAATGCGTTTATGGCATTGTCCTTAATGTTTCGACGGAAATAACCCCACAACAAGTTAATCAGGTCCGTCGAATGCCCTTCTACACTGAGCACGTCATGTTTAGGAACTAATTTGTGTTAGCGTGGCAGGGAAACAACAACATTGGACGGGCTAAAAAACTCTCTTCAAATTCCATGTTGTCATGCATTTCCATAATAATGGATGTCGCTTTGACCGATATCTCACACCGGAGACATTCTACAAGGCCCTGGAGTGGCACTCATGCGTGCTACGTCATGGAGCAAGCATCCTTTTTTGGGGAAATGTTTAGAAACTTTGTGAATAAACACATTCCTCACCTTGTTTGGCACAACCTTTGGATAAGCGATGCGTTTAGGGCAATGTCCATAAAGTTTCGATGGAAATAACTCCACAACAAGTTAATCTGGTCCGTTGAGGGCCCTTCTACACAGAGTACGTCAGGTTTAGGAACAAATTTGTGGTAGCGTGGCAGGGAAACAACGACATTGGACGGGCTAAAAAACTCTCTTCAAATTCCATGTTGTCATGCATGTCCATCATAATGGATGTTGCTTTCACAGATATCTCACAACGGAGACATTCTACAAGGCCCTGGAATGGCACTCATGCGTGCTACGTCATGGAGCATGCAACCTATTCAGGGAAAAAGTTGAGAAACTTTGTGAATAAACACATTCCTCACCTTGTTTGGCACGACCTTTGGATAAGCGATGCGTTTAGGGCAATGTCCTTAAAGTTTCGAGGGAAATAACACCACAACAAGTTAATCTGGTCCGTTGAGGGCCCTTCTACACCGAGCACGTTAGGTTTAGGAACTAATTTATGGTAGCTTGGCCAAGAAAGAATGACATTGGACGGGCTAAAAAACTCTCTTCAAATTCCATGTTGTCATGCATTTCCATGATAATGGATGTCGTTTTGACTAATATCTCGCATCGGAGACGTTCTACAAGTCCCTGGAGTGGCACTCATGCGTGCTACGTCATGAAGGAACCAACCTTTTCAGGGGAAAAGTTTAGAAACTTTGTGAATAAACACATTCCTCACCTTGTTTGGCACGACCTTTGGATAAGCGATGCGTTTAGGGCAATGTCCTTAAAGTTTCGACGGAAATAACCCCACAACAAGTTAATCAGGTCCGTTGAATGCCCTTCTACACTGAGCACGTCATGTATAGGAACTAATTTGTGTTAGCGTGGCAGGGAAACAACGACATTGGACGGGCTAAAAAACTCTCTTCAAATTCCATGTTGTCATGCATTTCCATTATAATGGATGTCACTTTGACTGATTTCTCACAACGGAGACATTCTACAAGGCCCTGGAGTGGCACTCATGCGTGCTACGTCATGGAGCAAGCATCCTTTTCTGGGGAAATGTTTAGAAACTTTGTGAATAAACACATTCCTCACCTTGTTTGGCACAACCGTTGGATAAGCGATGCGTTTAGGGCAATGTCCATAAAGTTTCGAGGGAAATAACCCCTCAACAAGTTAATCTGGTCCATTTAGGGCCCTTGTACACCGAGCACATCAGGTTGAGGAACTAATTTGTGATAGCATGGTAGGGAAAGAACGACATTGGACGGGGTAAAAAACTCTCTTCAAATTCCTTGTTGTCATGCATTTCCATCATAAGGGATGTCGTTTTGACTGATATCTCACAACGGAGACATTCTACAAGCCCCTGCAGTGGCACTCATGCGTGCTACGTCGTGGAGCAAGCAACCTATTCAGGGAAAAGTTTAGAAACTTTGTGAATAATCACATTCCTCACCTTGTTTGGCACGTCCTTTGGATAAGCGATGCGTTTAGGGCAATGTCCTTAAAGTTTCGATGGAAATAACCTCATAACAAGTTAATCTGGTCCATTGAGGGCCCTTCTACACCGAGCACGTCAGGTATAGGAACTAATTTGTGGTAGCGTGGCAGGAAAAGAACGACATTGGGTGGGCTAAAAAACTCTCTTCAAATTCCTTGTTGTCATGCATTTCCATCATAATGGATGTCGTTTTGACTGATATCTCGCAACGGAGACATTCTACAAGGCCCAGGAGTGGCACTCATGCGTGCTACGTCATGGAGCATGCAACCTATTCAGGGAAAAAGTTAAGAAACTTTGTGAATAAACACATTCCTCACCTTGTTTGGAACAACCTTTGGATAAGCGATGCGTTTAGGACAATGTCCTTAAAGTTTCGACGGAAATAACCCCACAACAAGTTAATCTGGTCCGTTGAATGCCCTTCTACACTGAGCACGTCATGTTTAGGAACTAATTTGTGTTAGCGCGGCAGGGAAAGAACGACATTGGACAGGCTAAAAAACTCTCATCAAATTCCATGTTGTCATGCATTTCCATCATAATGGATGTCGTTTTGACGGATATCTCGCAACGGAGACGTTCTACAAGGCCATCGAGTGGCACTCATGCGTGCTATGTCATGAAGCAAGCAACCTTTTCAGGGGAAAAGTTTAGAAACTTTGTGAATAACCACATTCCTCACCTTTTTTGGCACAACCTTTGGATAAGCGATGCGTTTAGGACAATGTCCTTAAAGTTTCGACGGAAATAACCCCACAACAAGTTAATCTGGTCCGTTGAGCGCCCTTCTACACCGAGCACGTCAGGTTTAGGAACTAATTTGTGGTAGCGTGGCATTGAAAAAACGACATTGGATGGCCTAAAAAACTGTCTTCAAATTCCATGTTGTCATGCATTTCCATCATAATGGATGTCGTTTTGACTGATATCTCACATCGGACAGATTCTACAAGTCCCTGGAGTGGCACTCATGCGTGCTACGCCATGAAGAAACCAACCTTTTCAGGGGAGAAGTTTAGAAACTTTGTAAATAAAGACATTCCTCTCCTTGTTTGGCACGACCTTTGGATAAGCGATGCGTTTAGGGCAATGTCCATAAAGTTTCGATGGAAATAACTCCACAACAAGTTAATCTGGTCCCTTGAGGGCCCTTCTACACAGAGTACGTCAGGTTTAGGAACAAATTTGTGGTAGCGTGGCAGGGAAACAACGACATTGGACGGACTAAAAAACTCTCTTCAAATTCCAAGTTGTCATGCATGTCCATCATAATGGATGTCGCTTTGACAGATATCTCGCAACGGAGACATTCTACAAGGCCCTGGAGTGGCACTCATGCGTGCTACGTCATGGAGCATGCAACCTATTCAGGGAAAAAGTTAAGAAACTTTGTGAATAAACACAATCCTCACCTTGTTTGGCACGACCTTTGGATAAGCGATGCGTTTAGGGCAATGTCCTTAAAGTTTCGAGGGAAATAACCCCACAACAAGTTAATCTGGTCCGTTGAGGGCCCTTCTACACCGAGCACATCAGGTTTAGGAACTAATTTGTGGTAGCTTGGCCGGGAAAGAATGACATTGGACGGGCTAAAAAACTCTCATCAAATTCCATGTTGTCATGCATTTCCATCATAATGGATGTCGGTTTGACTGATATCTCGCATCGGAGACATTCTACAAGTCCCTGGAGTGGCACTCATGCGTGCTACGTCATGAGGGAACCAACCTTTTCAGGGGAAAAGTTTAGAAACTTTGTGAATAAACACATTCCTCACCTTGTTTGGCACGACCTTTGGATAAGCGATGCATTTAGGGCAATGTCCTTAAAGTTTCGACGGAAATAACCCCACAACAAGTTAATCAGGTCCATTGAATGCCCTTCTACACTGAGCACGTCATGTTTAGGAACTAATTTGTGTTAGCGTGGCAGGGAAACAACGACATTGGACGGGCTAAAAAACTCTCTTCAAATTCCATGTTGTCGTGCATTTCCATCATAATGGATGTCGCTTTGACTGATTTCTCACAACGGAGACATTCTACAAGGCCCTGGAGTGGCACTCATGCATGCTACGTCATGGAGCAAGCATCCTTTTCTGTGGAAATGTTTAGAAACTTTGTGAATAAACACATTCCTCACCTTGTTTGGCACGTCCTTTGGATAAGCGATGCGTTTAGGGCAATGTCCTTAAAGTTTCGATGGAAATAACCCCATAACAAGTTAATCTGGTCCATTGAGGGCCCTTCTACAAGGCCCAGGAGTGGCACTCATGCGTGCTACATCATGGAGCATGCAACCTATTCAGGGAAAAAGTTAAGAAACTTTGTGAATAAACACATTCCTCACCTTGTTTGGCACGTCCTTTGGATAAGCAATGCGTTTAGGGCAATGTCCTTAAAGTTTCAAGGGAAATAACCCCTCAACAAGTTAATCTGGTCCATTTAGGGCCCTTGTACACCGAGCACATCAGGTTGAGGAACTAATTTGTGATAGCGTGGCAGGGAAAGAACGACATTGGACGGGCTAAAAAACTCTCTTCAAATTCCTTGTTGTCATGCATTTCCATCATAAGGGATGTCGTTCTGACTGATATCTCACAACGGAGACATTCTACAAGGCCCAGGAGTGGCACTCATGCGTGCTACGTCATGGAGCATGCAACCTATTCAGGGAAAAAGTTAAGAAACTTTGTGAATAAACTGATTCCTCACCTTGTTTGGAACAACCTTTGGATAAGCGATGCGTTTAGGACAATGTCCTTAAAGTTTCGACGGAAATAACCCCACAACAAGTTAATCTGGTCCGTTGAATACCCTTCTACACTGAGCACGTCATGTTTAGGAACTAATTTGTGTTAGCGCGGCAGGGTAAGAACGACATTGGACAGGCTAAAAAACTCTCATCAAATTCCATGTTGTCATGCATTTCCATCATAATGGATGTCGTTTTGACGGATATCTCGCAACGGAGACATTCTACAAGGCCATCGAGTGGCACTCATGCGTGCTATGTCATGAAGCAAGCAACCTTTTCAGGGGAAAAGTTTAGAAACTTTGTGAATAACCACATTCCTCACCTTTTTTGGCACAACCTTTGGATAAGCGATGTGTTTAGGGCAATGTCCTTAAAGTTTCGGTGCAAATAACCCCACAACAAGTTAATCTGGTCCGATTAGGGGCCTTCTACACCGAGCATATCAGGTTTAGGAACTAATTTGTGTTAGCGTGGCAGGGAAAGAACGACAATGGACGGGCTAAAAAACTCTCTTCAAATTCCATGTTGTCATGCATTTTCATCATAATGGTTGTCGTTCTGACTGATATCTCGCCACGGAGACATTCGACAAGGCCCTACAGTGGCACTCATGCGTGCTACGTCATGGAGTAAGCAACCTTTTTAGGGTAAAAGTTTAGAAATTTTGTGAATAAACACATTACTCACCTTGTTTGGCACGACCTTTGGATAAGCGATGCGTTTAGGGCAATAACATTAAAGTTTCGAGGGAAATAACCCCACAACAAGTTAATCTGGTCCATTGAGGGCCCTTCTACACCGAGCAAGTCAGGTTTAGGAACTAATTTGTGGTAGCGTGGCAGGGAAAGAACGACATTGGATGGCCTAAAAAACTCTCTTCAAATTCCATGTTGTCATGCATTTTCATCATAATGGATGTCGTTTTGACTGATATCTCACATCGGACACATTCTACAAGTCCCTGGAGTGGCACTCATGCGTGCTACGCCATGAAGGAACCAACCTTTTCAGGGGAAAAGTTTAGAAACTTTGTGAATAAAAACATTCCTCACCTTGTTTGGCACGACCTTTGGATAAGCGATGCGTTTAGGGCAATGTCCATAAAGTTTCGATGGAAATAACTCCACAACAAGTTAATATGGTCCATTGAGGGCCCTTCTACACAGAGTACGTCAGGTTTAGGAACAAATTTGTGGTAGCGTGGCAGGGAAACAACGACATTGGACGGGCTAAAAAACTCTCTTCAAATTCCATGTTGTCATGCATTTCCATCATAATGGATGTCGCTTTTGACAGATATCTCGCAACGGAGACATTCTACAAGGCCCTGGAGTGGCACTCGATGCGTGCTACGTCATGGAGCATGCAACCTATTCAGGGGAAAAAGTTAAGAAACTTTGTGAATAAACACAATCCTCACCTTGTTTGGCACGACCCTTTGGATAAGCGATGCGTTTAGGGCAATGTCCTTAAAGTTTCGAGGGAAATAACCCCACAACAAGTTAATCTGGTCCGTTGAGGGCCCTTCTACACCGAGCACGTCAGGTTTAGGAACTAATTTGTGGTAGCTTGGCCGGGAAAGAATGACATTGGACGGGCTAAAAAACTCTCATCAAATTCCATGTTGTCATGCATTTCCATCATAATGGATGTCGTTTGACTGATATCTCGCATCGGAGACATTCTACAAGTCCCTGGAGTGGCACTCATGCGTGCTACGTCATGAGGGAACCAACCTTTTCAGGGGAAAAGTTTAGAAACTTTGTGAATAAACACATTCCTCACCTTGTTTGGCACGACCTTTGGATAAGCGATGCATTTAGGGCAATGTCCTTAAAGTTTCGACGGAAATAACCCCACAACAAGTTAATCAGGTCCGTTGAATGCCCTTCTACACTCGAGCACGTCATGTTTAGGAACTAATTTGTGTTAGCGTGGCAGGGAAACAACGACATTGGACGGGCTAAAAAACTCTCTTCAAATTCCATGTTGTCGTGCATTTCCATCATAATGGATGTCGCTTTGACTGATTTCTCACAACGGAGACATTCTACAAGGCCCTGGAGTGGCACTCATGCGTGCTACGTCATGGAGCAAGCATCCTTTTCTGTGGAAATGTTTAGAAACTTTGTGAATAAACACATTCCTCACCTTGTTTGGCACGTCCTTTGGATAAGCGATGCGTTTAGGGCAATGTCCTTAAAGTTTCGATGGAAATAACCCCATAACAAGTTAATCTGGTCCATTGAGGGCCCTTCTACAAGGCCCAGGAGTGGCACTCATGCGTGCTACGTCATGGAGCATGCAACCTATTCAGGGAAAAAGTTAAGAAACTTTGTGAATAAACACATTCCTCACCTTGTTTGGCACGTCCTTTGGATAAGCAATGCGTTTAGGGCAATGTCCTTAAAGTTTCGAGGGAAATAACCCCTCAACAAGTTAATCTGGTCCATTTAGGGCCCTTGTACACCGAGCACATCAGGTTGAGGAACTAATTTGTGATAGCGTGGCAGGGAAAGAACGACATTGGACGGGCTAAAAAACTCTCTTCAAATTCCTTGTTGTCATGCATTTCCATCATAAGGGATGTCGTTTTGACTGATATCTCGCAACGGAGACATTCTACAAGGCCCTGGAGTGGCACTCATGCGTGCTACGTCGTGGAGCAAGCAACCAATTCAGGGAAAAGTTTAGAAACTTTGTGAATAAACACATTCCTCACCTTGTTTGGCACGTCCTTTGGATAAGCGATGCGTTTAGGGCAATGTCCTTAAAATTTCGATGGAAATAACCCCATAACAAGTTAATCTGGTCCATTGAGGGCCCTTCTACACCGAGCACGTCAGGTATAGGAACTAATTTGTGGTAGCGTGGCAGGAAAAGAACGACATTGGACAGGCTAAAAAACTATCATCAAATTCCATGTTGTCATGCATTTCCATCATAATGGATGTCGTTTCGACTGATATCTCGCAACGGAGACGTTCTACATGGCCATCGAGTGGCACTCATGCGTGCTATGTCATGAAGCAAGCAACCTTTTCAGGGGAAAACATTAGAAACTTTGTGAATAACCACATTCCTCACCTTTTTTGGCACAACCTTTGGATAAGCGATGCGTTTAGGGCAATGTTCTTAAAGTTTCGATGCAAATAACCCCACAATAAGTTAATCTGGTCCGTTTAGGGCCCTTCTACACCGAGCATATCAGGTTTAGGAACTAATTTGTGATAGCGTGGCAGGGAAAGAACGACAATGGACGGGCTAAATAACTCTCTTCAAATTCCATGTTGTCATGCATTTCCATCATAATGGATGTCGTTTTGACTGATATCTCGCCACGGAGACATTCGACAAGGCCCTGCAGTGGGACTCATGCGTGCTACGTCATAGAGTAAGCAACCTTTTCAAGGGAAAAGTTTAGAAATTTTGTGAATAAACACATTCCTCACCTTGTTTGGCACGACCTTTGGATAAGCGATGCGTTTAGGGCAATATCCTAAAAGTTTCGAGGGAAATAACCCCACAACAAGTTAATCTGGTCCGTTGAGGGCCCTTCTACACCGAGCACGTCAGGTTTAGGAACTAATTTGTGGTAGCTTGGCAGGGAAAGAACGACATTGGATGGCCTAAAAAACTCTCTTCAAATTCCATGTTGTCATACATTTCCATCATAATGGATGTCATTTTGACTGATATCTCACAACGGAGACAGTCTACAAGGCCCTGGAGTGACACTCATGCGTGCTACGTCGTGGAGCAAGCAACCTATTCAGGGAAAAGTTTAGAAACTTTGTGAATAAACACATTCCTCACCTTGTTTGGCACGTCCTTTGGATAAGCGATGCGTTTAGGGCAATGTCCTTAAAGTTTCGATGGAAATAACCTCATAACAAGTTAATCTGGTCCATTGAGGGCCCTTCTACACCGAGCACGTCAGGTATAGGAACTAATTTGTGGTAGCGTGGCAGGAAAAGAACGACATTGGGTGGGCTAAAAAACTCTCTTCAAATTCCTTGTTGTCATGCATTTCCATCATAATGGATGTCGTTTTGACTGATATCTCGCCACGGAGTCATTCAACAAGGCCCTGCAGTGGCACTCATGCGTGCTACGTCATGGAGGAAGCAACCTTTTCAGGGGAAAAGTATAGAAAGTTTGTGAATAAACACATTCCTCACCTTGTTTGGAACAACCTTTGGATAAGCGATGCGTTTAGGGCAATGTCCTTAAAGTTTCGATGGAAATAACCCCACAACAAGCTAATCTGGTCCGTTGAGGGCCCTTCTACACTAAGCACGTCAGATTTAGGAACTAATTTGTGTTAGCGTGGCAGGGAAAGAACAACATTGGATGGCCTAAAAAACTCACTTCAAATTCCATGTTGTCATGCATTTCCATCATAATGGATGTCGTTTTGACTGATATCTCGCATCGGAGACGTTCTACAAGGCCCTCGAGTGGCACTCATGCGTGCTATGTCATGGAGCAAGCAACCTTTTCAGGGGAAAAGTTTAGAAACTTTATGAATAACCTCATTCCTCACCTTGTTTGGCACAACCTTTGGATAAGCGATGCGTTTAGGGCAATGTCCTTAAAGTTTTGACGGAAATAACCCCACAACAAGTTAATCTAGTCCGTTGAATGCCCTTCTACACTGAGCACGTCAGGTTTAGGAACTAATTTGTGTTAGCGCGGCAGCGAAAGAACGACATTGGACAGGCTAAAAAACTCTCTTCAAATTCCATGTTGTCATGCATTTCCATCATAATGGATGTCATTTTGACTGATATCTTGCAACGGAGACGTTCTACAAGGCCATCGAGTGGCACTCATGCGTGCTATGTCATGAAGCAAGCAACCTTTTCAGGGGAAAAGTTTAGAAACTTTGTGAATAACCACATTCCTCACCTTTTTTGGCACAACCTTTGGATAAGCGATGCGTTTAGGGCAATGTTCTTAAAGTTTCGATGCAAATAACCCCACAACAAGTTAATCTGGTCCGTTTAGGGCCCTTCTACACCGAGCATATCAGGTTTAGGAACTAATTTGTGATAGCGTGGCAGGGAAAGAACGACAATGGACGGGCTAAATAACTCTCTTCAAATTCCATGTTGTCATGCATTTCCATCATAATGGATGTCGTTTTGACTGATATCTCGCCACGGAGACATTCGACAAGGCCCTGCAGTGGCACTCATGCGTGCTACGTCATGGAGTAAGCAACCTTTTCAAGGGAAAAGTTTAGAAATTTTGTGAATAAACTCATTCCTCACCTTGTTTGGCACGACCTTTGGATAAGCGATGCGTTTAGGGCAATATCCTTAAAGTTTCGAGGGAAATAACCCCACAACAAGTTAATCTCGTCCGTTGAGAGCCCTTCTACACCGAGCACGTCAAGTTTAGGAACTAATTTGTGGTAGCGTGGCAGGGAAAGAACGACATTGGATGGCCTAAAAAACTCTCTTCAAATTCCATGTTGTCATGCATTTTCATCATAATGTATGTCGTTTTGACTGATATCTCACATCGGACACATTCTACAAGTCCCTGGAGTGGCACTCATGCGTGCTACGCCATGAAGGAACCAACCTTTTCAGGGGAAAAGTTTAGAAACTTTGTGAATAAACACATTCCTCACCTTGCTTGGCACGACATTTGGATAAGCGATGCGTTTAGGGCAATGTCCATAAAGTTTCGATGGAAATAACTCCACAACAAGTTAATCTGGTCCGTTGAGGGCCCTTCTACACAGAGTACGTCAGGTTTAGGAACAAATTTGTGGTAGCGTGGCAGGGAAACAACGACATTGGACGGGCTAAAAAACTCACTTCAAATTCCATGTTGTCATGCATTTCCATCATAATGGATGTCGCTTTGACATATATCTCGCAACGGAGACATTCTACAAGGCCCTGGAGTGGCACTCATGCGTGCTACGTCATGGAGCATGCAACCTATTCAGGGAAAAAGTTTAGAAACTTTGTGAATAAACACATTCCTCACCTTGTTTGGAACAACCTTTGGATAAGCGATGCGTTTAGGGCAATGTCCTTAAAGTTTCGACGGAAATAACCCCACAACAAGTTAATCCGGTCCGTTGAATGCCCTTCTACACGGAGCACGTCAGGTTTAGGTACTAATTTGTGTTAGCGCGGCAGGGAAAGAACGACATTGGACAGGCTAAAAAACTCTCATCAAATTCCATGTTGTCATGCATTTCCATCATAATGGATGTCATTTTGACTGATATCTTGCAACGGAGACGTTCTACAAGGCCATCGAGTGGCACTCATGCGTGCTATGTCATGAAGCAAGCAACCTTTTCAGGGGAAATGTTTAGAAACTTTGTGAATAACCACATTCCTCACCTTGTTTGGCACGTCCTTTGGATAAGCGACGCGTTTAGGGCAATGTCCCTAAAGTTTCGATGGAAATAACCCCACAGCAAGTTAATCTGGTCCATTGAGGGCCCGTTTACACCGAGCACATCAGGTTTAGGAACTAATTTGTGGAAGCGTGGCAGGAAAAGAATGACATTGGGTGGGCTAAAAAACTACCTTCAAATTGCTTGTTGTCATGCATTTCCATCATAATGGATGTCGCTTTGACAGATATCTCGCAACGGAGACATTCTACAAGGCCCTGGAGTGGCACTCATGCGTGCTACGTCATGGAGCATGCAACCTATTCAGGGAAAAAGTTAAGAAACTTTGTGAATAAACACATTCTCACCTTGTTTGGCACGACCTTTGGATAAGCGATGCGTTTAGGGCAATGTCCTTAAAGTTTCGATGGAAATAACCCCACAACAAGTTAATCTGGTCCGTTGTGGGCCCTTCTACATCGAGCACGTCAGGTTTAGGAACTAATTTGTGTTAGCATGGCAGGGAAAGAACGACATTGGACGGGCTAAAAAACTCTCTTCAAATTCCATATTGTCATGCATTTCCATCATAATGGATGTCGTTTTGACTGATATCTCGCAACGGACACAATCGACAAGGCCATGGAGTGGCACTCATGCGTGCTACGTGATGGAGTAAGCAACCTTTTCAGGGGAAAAGTTTAGAATCTTTGTGAATAAACACATTCCTCACCTTGTTTGGCACGGCCTTTGGATAAGCGATGCGTTTAGGACAATATCCTTAAAGTTTCGAGGGAAATAACCCCACAACAAGTTAACCTGGTCCGTTGAGGGCCCTTCTACACCAAGCATGTCAGGTTTAGGAACTAATTTATGTTAGGGTGGCAGGGAAAGAACGACATTGGACGGGCTAAAAAACTCTCTTCAAATTCCATGTTTTCATGCATTTCCATCATAATGTATGTCGTTTTGACAGATATCTCGCAACGGAGACATTCTACAACGCCCTCGAGTGGCACTCATGCATGCTACGTCATAGAGCAAGCAACCTTTTCAGGGGAAAAGTTTAGAAACTTTGTGAATGAACAAATTCCTCACCTTGTTTGGCACAACCTTTGGATAAGCGATGCGTTTAGGGCAATGTCCTTAAAGTTTCGATGGAAATAACCCCACAACAAGTTAATCTGGTCCGTTTAGGGCCCTTCTACACCGAGCACATCAGGTTTAGGAACTAATTTGTGGTAGCGTGGAAGGGAAAGAACGACATTGGACGGGCTAAAAAACTCTCTTCAAATTCCATGTTGTCATGCATTTCCATCATAATGGATGTTGTTTTGACTGATATCTCGCAACGGAGACATTCGACAAGGCCCTGGAATGGCACTCATGCGTGTTACGTCATGGAGCAAGCATCCTTTTCACGGAAAAAGTTTAGAAACTTTGTGAATAAACACATTTCTCACCTTGTTTGGCACGACATTTTTCCATTTTGTGTAAGATTTTGGGATGGGAAGATAAGGGTGAAGCTCAGCTCATGGAAGAATAAAAGACAGGCATGCAACACAATGAATGGGGGAGGAAGAAGAAGGGTTATGCAGCATATTAGGTGTATGGGAGGTGGGGCTGCACGCCCAAGAGGTGGAAGAGAGGGCTGGGTGCTGCCATGTGGGCCAGGGGATGCCTAGGGACCCACACATCAGAGAGAGAAGAGGTGGAGCAGAAGAGACAAGGAGAAAAGGACCAAAGTTGGAATTATTCTCTCACTCACCTATGCACAAAAATTTCGAAATATTTAGGTGTGGATTCAAATTTTGGCCTCTGGACCAGAGATAACATTTGGAACACACTGTCTAACCCATTTGGTTTCATTCAAAAATATTTAGCCAATTAATTCTAGTGAAAAAAGGAAATCAGATAATCTGACAGTTTGTTCGAAGTTTGAGGAAGTTTAAACAGGGGGTAAAAATTCCATAAAATTTATATTTGGTAATGATAAACAAACTAGTATTTAATTAAAATATTAAACATGTATACATCAGTTCAATTTATTAGTTATTTGGAAGTTGCATTGGTTTTACCGATTAGGTTTAATACTGCTCACATGAAAATAAATAGCAGAAAAATACTTATGCAACCTAAAAGACAATAATGCACTCCAAGTACCTGGTAATTATGCTAGGGCTGTTAGAGCTCTCCCCCCCTTAAGAGCAATCTCGCCCTCGAGATTGCGGCGTGTCGGTGAAGAGGGAAGGATAGGTACTGCGGAGGTGATCCTCACGTTCCCATGTTGCTTCATCCTCAGTGTGATTACTCCACTGAACTTTGAGGAACTTGATAGAGCGATTTCGAGTGACACGCTCCTTTTGATCCAGGATGCGAATTGGATACTCACGATAGGACAGATCAGGTTGCAGATCAAGATTCTCCAATTTGGTTTCTTCCATTGGAACCCGGAGACATTGCTTCAGTTGTGAGACATGGAACACATTATGGAAGGCTGAAAGTGATGGTGGAAGGTCCAGCTTGTAAGCAACAGCCCCTCGCTTTGCAAGAGTGCGATACGGACCGATATAGCGAGGCGCCAATTTTCCCTTCACTCCAAACCTGTGTGTGGACTTAAATGGAGTGACTTTGAGATAAACATGGTCACCAACACTAAAGGCTAGCTCATGTCGACGACGGTTGGCGTAGCTCTTTTGCCTAAATTGAGCGGTCTGCAAGCGCTCCCGAATTAATCGTACTTGTTCCTCAGCTTCTATGACTAGGTCTGGACCAAAGAATGGCCTTTCTCCAGACTCGGACCAGTTAAGTGGTGTTCTACATCTCCTTCCATACAAGGCTTCAAAAGGAGACATTTGGAGGCTGGCTTGATAGCTATTGTTGTAGGAAAATTCAGCATATGGGAGGCATTTTTCCCATTTTGTTCCAGAATCTAGAACACAAGCCCTTAACATATCTTCCAAGATTTGATTTACCCGTTCAGTTTGGCCTCCGATTTGATTTACCTTAACATATGCAGTGCTGAAAGAGAGTTTGGTGCCCACAGCTTTGTGAAGACACTTCCAGAAATGAGAGGTAAACTGAGGGCCTCGGTCAGATACAATCTTGGTGGGAACACCATGGAGGCATACAATACGGGAATGGTAGAGTTCTGCCAATTTACTCACCCTATCAGAGGTATGAACAGGAAGGAAGTGTGCTGATTTTGTGAGGCGATCCACAATCACCCAAATAGAGTCATTGCCTTTTGGTGAGGTGGGCAGGCCAGTGATAAAATCCATTCCAATTTCATCCCATTTCCATATGGGAATAGGGAGTGGTTGGAGAGTGCCTGCTGGTCTGAGATGTTCGGCTTTTACCCTTCGGCAAGTGTCGCACTCGGCAACATATCGTGCAACTTCCCGCTTCATACGGGTCCACCATAATTTCTGTTTCAGGTCCTGGTACATTTTTGTACTACCCGGATGGATGGAGAAGGGAATGTTATGGGCTTCACTAAGGATCAGCTGGCGCAAATCCCGGTTGTTTGGTACAACCAATCTTTTCCCAAATCATACTACACCATTCGAGTCTTGGGAAAAACAGTTAGTGGTTCCTTGTGAGATTTTAGCACCTATGTGTGCAATTCCCTTATCATTCTGTTAGGCCTCTTTGATCTGATCATAAAGAGTGGGTTTGACCTCTAGGGCAGCAAGAAAATCATGTGGTACCATTTCTAAACCAAGTTTCTGAATTTCTGAACACAAGGTCTCCGATCGGGGTTTTACCGACATGCAATTGCATTGCGGTTTTCGGCTCAACGCATCAGCAACAACATTGGCCTTCCCCGGGTGATAATGCAGACCCATGTCATAATCTTTGATGAGTTCTAACCATCTTCTTTGCCTTAAGTTCAGGTCTGATTGGGAGAAGATATATTTTAGACTTTTGTGGTTAGTGTAGATTTCACAACGATTGCCGATAAGATAGTGCCGCCATATTTTTAGAGCATGTATGACAGCAGCTAACTCAAGGTCATGGGTAGGATAGTTCACTTCATGAGGCATTAACTGACGAGATGCATAGGCCACAACTTGGCCTTCCTGCATAAGAACGTAGCCGAATCCTTGACGAGATGCATCGCAATAGATGTCAAAGCTTTTGTGGATATCGGGTAGGACGAGAACAGGAGCTGTGGTTAATTTTTCTTTCAAAGTTTGGAAACTGGCTTCACACTCAGCTGACCACACAAATTTCTCATTCTTCTTCAGTAACTGGGTCATGGGCTTAGCAATTTTGGAGAAATCCTTGATAAACCGACGGTAGTAGCCGGCTAGACCAAGAAAACTCCGAATGTCATTTTGGGTCTTAGGTTGGTTCCAATCTAACACTTTCTGGACATTACTAGGATCTACAGCAACTCCACCCTCGGATAAGACATGACCAAGAAATCCCAGTTCTTTCAACCAGAATTCACATTTGCTAAACTTGGCATATAGGCGGTGCTCACGTAATTTTTCCAACACAAGACGAAGGTGCTTTTCATGTTCTGCTTCAGATTTAGAGTAGATGAGGATATCATCAATGAAAATAACCACAAACTGATCAAGATACTCCATGAACACAGAATTCATCAAGCTCATGAAATACGCCGGTGCATTGGTCAAACCAAAGGACATGACAGTGTACTCATATAGACCGTATCGAGTAGAGAAGGCTGTTTTTGGTATATCTTCTGGCCTGATTTTTATTTGATGGTAGCCCAATCTCAAGTCAATTTTGGAGAACACATGAGCGCCGGTTAATTGGTCAAAGAGATCATCAATTCTGGGCAGTGGATATTTGTTCTTGACGGTGACTTCATTCAATGGACGATAATCAACGCACATCCGTAAACTGTGGTCCTTCTTCTTTACGAAGAGAGCCGGACATCCCCAAGGTGAGGAGCTCGGCCTAATGAACCCCTTCGCTTGCAGCTCCGTGAGTTGCTTTTTCAGTTCTTCTAGCTCATTTGGAGGCATACGGTATGGTCTTTTTGAAATTGGAGCTGTTCCGGGTAGCAAGTCTATAACAAACTCAAATTCCCGGTCAGGTGGCATTCCTGGTAATTCCTCTGGGAAAACATCGGGATATTCACACACCACGAGTACATCAGCTATATCAATGGTTTTGGAACCAGAAAGAGCATGGAGTTGTGGTGGGTGATCATCAAGAGAAAGAAAAATTGGTTCACCAGAATTATCTGAGAGGGTAATGAGACGACGACCACAATCGATGACCCCCTGATTTTTGTGCAGCCAATCCATACCTATAATGACATCTAAACCCTTTGTGTGGAGTATGATAAGATCAGCAGTGAACTCTACCCTTTGTACATTTATCTTTGTGCCCCAACAAATGAATTCAGCTCTCATCTCTGAACCAGGTGATGTAACAATTAGAGGTGGGTGCAATCTACTAATGGGAAGCCTATGATCTGATGCAAAACTTTTGGTGACGAAAGAGTGTGTAGCTCCTGAATCAAATAATACGCTAGCTGGGTGTGAATGAACAAGTAGCGTACCGACGAGAACATCTGGTGCTTGTTCTGCTTCCTCGTGGTGACATGATTCACACGGCCCCTTCTCTGATTCTGCTGACCCTGAGGTGCTGACCTGGGAGGTAGGGGAGGACGTGGTGCTGTTGGTCTTGGTCCCGTAGGTGGTGCACGACGAGGATACGGGCATTGGTTGAGGAAGTGGCCCGCTTGCCCGCAATTAAAGCAGTTGTTGGAGCGGACAGCCGGGCGATTGGCCTGCTGATTCCCGCCAACAGGAGGTGCGGCATGCTGCTGTGGTGGGCGTGGCACAAACCCCTGCTAACGAGGAGGTGGTGGAGCTTGATAACGCGGAGGGGGCTGCTGCCAACCACGGGGTTTGCGACCCACCCGTAGCTGAAATCTGCGCAGCCCTCTTGCGCTGCTCATTCTCCAGATTCTTCATCTTACTCTCCACAATCACGGACCTGTTGACGAGGTCCTGAAAGTCCTGGAAAGTGTGGGCAGCCAGCTCAAGTTGCATCTCCGCTGACAACCCATTCATGAGCCGATTCTGCTTACGGGCATCGGTATTGACATCGTCAGGAGCATAACGAGCTAGGTGGTTGAACTCACGGAGATACTCCATGACGGTCTTGTTGCCCTGAGTGAGGGACAGGAATTCACGTTGCTTGAGCTCCATGATACCCTTCGGCACGTGGGCATTCCGAAAAGCATCGCGGAATTGAGTCCAGGTGACAGCACGGCCAGCAGGTTGCATGGCGAGGAAATTATCCCACCAATCACCAGCGGCTCCCTGGAGTTGTTCAGCTGCTAGGTTGGTCTTTTCAGCATCGGGGCAGCGAATAAGAGTGAGCTTCCGCTCAATTGTGCGAAGCCAATCATCAGCATCCAGCGGGTCATCGGAACGAGTGAACACCGGGGGTTGAGTGCGCTGAAACTCAGCAAGTCTCCCGGCTGCTTGGGGTCCATTGCCGCCCGCAGCTTGGGCTATGTGGGCGGCAGTAGCATCTGCACTCGCTGCAATCTGCTGGAGGACAGCATTCTGAGCCTCACGATTGCGCTCCACAGCCATGAGAACCTCAGCCATGGTAGGAGGAGGAGGTGGTGGTCCCTCTGAATTGTGCTGTGAACTCTCCGCAGAATCAGGGTCACGATAGCGACGGGCGCGACGAGGAGGCATCCTATGTATCAAGAAGATCAGCGATGGTTAGCGATGGAAAAAACTACAGAATAACACCGGTTGAAAAGTTGGTACACCTCGCACATTTAACTAAGCCCATAGTACTGACCAAGTATGAATCCACAATACAAATGCACATCACAATTGTGGATAAACTGCAACAGGTTATGCTAGCATGATATGATGCAACCAATAAAAATCATAAAGATCCAATCGAGCTCATCCTATACTAAAGCCCGAACAAGAAGCAATAAACCAACTCAGTTTTCCACACGCGATCAACAAAGCGGGCCAAAAGCGTATTAATCGCAGGGAACGGGAAAATCCAAATAAACCAACAATACAGCTTGGCTACTACAGCCATGACACATTCCTATCGAGCGTCTCTCAACTAGGAGTACCCTTTTGTGATTTATTTGGTCAATTTAGAGTTGGTGAACTTTTAAACTTTCAAAACAAGGTTCTGAAATTGTCTCCGGTTGCAGAACAGCAGCCACTTACAGATACTTAGAGGGAGCTACAGAAGTGATAAAATTCTGAAAAATTTTTGTAGTGAGTAAAACAGTGAGTAAGTAATCCAGAAATTCTGAAAAATTTCTGGAGTAGTTGCCCAACTCCAGAAAAATTTTCAAAGCAAAACAGTGAGTAAGTAATCCTATAGAACATTTTGAATACAGATTGTTACAGAAATCCCATATTTGTCTACTTGTTAGTTTTGCTGTTTTCAAATCAGATTTATCAACTTTCAAAATTTATGAGGAGGCTAAGAATAACATAAGAAGCAGCAGGGTAACAATTTAAAGCATGTATTGCACATTTTACTCTCATATTCTAGCTGAAAGTGAAGTTCATTTATCTCAACTTACCGGGTTATAGTATCGTTCTAGTATTTGAATGGGAGAAGTAATAGATTTCTTTTCACAATCAAATTAGACCAAGATGAGTGAGAAATCTGAGAATGAGGTAAGGAAAAAAACTAGAATGAGATGAGGAGAAAAAGGATTCACACATCCTAAGGTTTTCACAAATGACTCCAGTTGAACATTTTACAAATCATTTTCAAACTGCTAGCTTAGGTATAGCCTACAGTCAGCATTGCTCTGATACCAACCGCTGTGGACACCCCGAGTATTGTACCATGCAGTGTCCAACGCGACCACCACATACTATTGGAGGAGTGGGATCCATACACGCATAAATAGCCACTCGTCCTTAATGTGTCCATGATCACGGTTGACACCTTCTGCTATAATAACCGGAATGCCGAGTAGTGATCGCAAGAGATAAGATAGCTTGCCAGGCTACTCCGTCATATGCCCGTCAACCACACGAAGGCGGCGACCAGAAAACAAGGCATACCCCAGTGCCTCGATCCAAAGCGCTATCCCCAATTATCTCAAGCAATCAAAACCTGTTACTCGTGCTCAGCTAGTCCCCAGGAATGCGACTAGCCTTACACTTTTCATCGCAAGCAATTGGAACATCATCACAAGTGCATGAAAAGGGGTCAAGTACAGCAAGTATCTGGTACAGAATAGGGTCCGAGGTCCCATCTAACAGCACACAAGTAGCAGCGAAAGATTCAAACAAGAGCCAGAAGCACAAAACAAAAGCCGGTGGTGCCACAACCCCACAAGGGCAAACCAACCGGGCAAGAGCCAAGCTGAAGATAGCAGAAGATCATTCACTGCCCTCGCCGCCCCCGGCAGAACAGTGACCACACAGGAAGCACAATTCTACGCCGGAGTCCTCACCTGAAAGCAGCGGAGCCGGGTTAAGTACAGGATTGTACTCGCGAGTCTTACCCAAAATATATATATAAGGGGAGAGAGAAGTATGTAGGTTTACCTTAACCTAGAGCAACCTAAGTTCAACATTTGCATAAAGCCAATTTTATTGAGCAGATTTAAGTGAAAGCGATAACACAATAAACTTATTAGCAACATTATAAAATTCTGGACAGCAAGCAAATTAATCTGAAAGGTACAAGTAAATGAGCCCAAACGGCGCTCACAACATCCACCATGGAACTACCAAAGTCCATACCATCATGGCATAACCTGCCAACATCACCATTAAACATAAACCCACCAGAATAACCCAAGTTTGACGCTAACATAACTGAGGCACACATCAAGCATTGTCCACAACCGTGGACACGGCTATTCGAATAGATTATACTCTGATCAGAGGTGTATAACTGTACCCACATGAGATGAACAAGGATCAAATGCCACCCACCACACAGGTGCGACCTACAAGTGATTCAACCTCATCACATGTCCTTTCCTAGCCCCACCCCAACCATTTAAACCACACCGGGGCCCCTGACGACTCAGTCACGTGCGTGTGATGTGACTAAGACGGGCTCACCACGTGGGAGATACCCCCTGCCGTACCTCGGCCAACCGGGCACTCCGCGGATCCCAAATCCTCACGTTTCTCCGATGAGTGTAAATGATCACAGTAGGTCTAGTAATCAAACAAGCCGGTCCCATGATACGGCGTGTGGTAAGTACGTAGGGTGCTTGAATAGACGTCAAAATGTTCGATCCTTAACGACCCAAACGGAGCTACTGCATCAGGGGAAACATACCTCCCATCATCGCCCTACCACCCGTCCAAGTCAATTATATTTCATCAACCATTATTTAATGTAAGTGCTCCAGTTTTAGCGCATTAACCAAGTTGTCCATATCCCAGAATTAACAAAACTGTCCAGCCATATAGTTGTATCCCCACTAAGCAAAACTAAGCATAATGAATAAAACATCCCAACTATTCCCAACCAGGAGAGTAATAGGTATATGGCAGCTACATATAACTAAGGTAAATGCACCAATTAATTATCTACCATGTCACCCAAAACTATTAACTAAGCAAATGCAGATATATATATAAATAGATTCGTGACCAAAGGAATTTAAGTAAAACATGGGTGCTAGATGCTTAGGTGCTCGCCTTCCTGCTAAGGGTAGTCACACTCAGGCTCTGGTTCCGCTTCAGCGCTCTCCGGAATCTCCGAATCTATCGAAAAGAAGCAATATGCGAATAAGAGCCAAATAAATATACACATGCAAAATGATCAACAAATCAGAACAAAAACACAGTGGGTTCTACCAGTCCTAACATGAATTTAGGTGAAAGAATCACCAGATTAACTTTTGTGGTTTGGGAGATATGGAAATAATAAGGGCTCAGGCTGAAAAGGGCAGATTTGTAATTATACAAGGAGCTTGGATTTCAAATTAAGTTTTTATTCATATGGTTATTTCTAGGTGAAAGTACACTACTCACAGGTTGTATGAAAAATTCTTTCACCACCAGAGGTGATGGCATGAATAAAGTATGGATTTTGCAAGTTAAACAGCAAGAGGGTAAATAAGTTCTTAAACAAACATTTAAGAGGTAGTTTTGTCAACATCTTTTAAACAACAATGCAGAGGATTATTTTACAACATTAACAGAGGTGGTTTCATATTTTTATCATACTCCAGTATTTTCTTAAGCATTTCACAAGTTCTAGGTACGTAAAGGTACACATAAAGTTAGCTATATTCATAAGTGTAATTCCAGTACAGAAGTTAGTCATTTTTATTTTACAAAAATATAGAGAACATTTCTACAACCTAACAGAAATTTGGTTTGACTCAAAAGGTGCTCGAAAAGAATTAGCTATGAATATTTGAAACAAAGGTACTGAGAGGACTAAAACTGCTGCTGTAACCTCATAGGCTGCAACTTGCTTGTTCTTCCTTCTTCTCGATCTCTCTCACGAATCGATGCATGTGGGAGATTTTTGGATGGATGGGGAGCTTAGAGTGATGGGGGTTTACTGGTGTGACATGCAGGGCTTGATTCTTCCATTTTGTTGAAGATTTCGGGAGGGGAAGATAAGGGTGAAGCTCTCAGCTCATGGAAGAATAAAAGACAGGCATGCAACACAATGAATGGGGGAGGAAGAAGAAGGGTTATTGATGAACCCTGAGCTTCTTTGATATCACTTGATAAACACTAACCTGCACTCGGTACACTCAGGGATATGGTTGTCCCGATCTTTCGGTGAGTTAATGATAACTACGATTTGAGAGAAACGTTGACGATCCGACTACAACCGTACAAGACGTTGTTGTGTTGCGCCTTAGCGATCGATACACCTCTCCGTGGGTTATTGATCTTGCCGGTGCAGATCAACCTTATTCCTGCAAGCAAATCGAAGAAACAAGCAAGAACAAGATAAAAGCAATCTGAACTGCAAATATAAATTAAAGCTTATGATAAGGTAAGGTGGGGTTCCGAAGACAAGTAATTAGGTGGTCTAGCCAACACACGTAACTACAAGATAAAGTAGCAATGGCTAAAACTTTAATCTAACAAAACACAAGAAACAGCAAATAAATCAACTTGTGACAAAGGCATCTCGGCAATTGGTTCCACTAAGGTTTGCTCTACTATAGCATGAAAAGTGGACATATTCAATTCATTAGCTGCACACGCATCTTGATTAATTTCAACACCATTTAGTTTACCTTTGATGCTCTCTTTAGATGATGGAGGTTCAATGGACTTCAACTCAAGTGATGAGAAAAGCGGCTCCATCATGTTTCTCTCCTTTTGGCAAATGTTTACTTCCTGCAAATTATTAGTAATAGGAGGCACGGGTACAACTTGTTGCTTCTTCATATAATCAATTTGTCTTTCAGCATTGCAAGCAAGTTGCAACAAATTAGCAAAAGAGCTATAACTTTGACAAGCAAGTATGTCCTGAATTTCTTTATTAAGCCCACGTAAAAACCTCAATTCTATAGCTTCTTCGCATTCATCTAAACCACAACGTAATAAACAAGCATGCATATCATGATAGTATGAAATAACAGTTCTAGTATCTTGTTTTAAAATCTGTAAATTGGTTTCCTTTTTTGAGTCCCCACCCCATGTTAAGCCGACCTGGACCACCTCATGTGATGAATCCGAGTTTGACTCCCTTCCTCTCGGTTTCAATCTACACCATGACTTGCTATTTACTTTGGTGAAATTTTATTTCGGTGTCGGATTCGAGTTCTGTTTGCAAAAACGGAATCCATACAAGCAGAGCATTTCATTTTTGTGTAGATCAAATTTTAGGGCTTGGACTTTTACATTTGAGTCCCTGTAATTTTTTATATTTACAATTGAGTCCCTGTAATGATGAAGACATCACTAACACACCCACACCAACAGGACCAATCACGCGTGCAAGAGCAAGAGAATTAAAACACCAGGTGAATCTTCTCCTAAAAGATACTAATTTTAGTGAGAGTGGATTACTACCTAATGCACCAATTTTACTTGTTATCAGATTCAAAGAATAAGAGAAGGGAATAAAGAGCAAGCTGGATTGATATTTGGAAAAGAGATCAACTTGAGTTTTGTTCGCTTGCAACATTAGTATACAATATATTAGGCTAGATATTTTAAAGGTAAAATTGCACTAAAATTTTGCTTCATGTAAAAGTTAGCTAGCTTCAAATTCAAGCATGCAATGTACCTGGACATGTACTGTAGCGCCGACCTGGCACTGTAGCAGCCGACATGACACTGTAGCTCCACCGTCGTACTGTAGCAACCGCCCTTATAAGCCTATATAAAGGGCAGCCCACCTCCAATGTAAATCAGATTTTGACACTTTGAAATATAGAATTCTTGTTCTAGGGTTTGTGTGTGACACTACTACACCCCCCATAGAAACAGGAATTGATTTGAGTGTCTTGCTCCGTTGTTCTTGTGGTTTGCTTTGCTAATTGCAAGAACACGTTTACTCCACGTGAGAGAGTAAACAAAAAGGATCAAAGCGTGTGGTTCAGTGAATCGAGTGCCGCAGGTTGCTGTGACCAAGACGGTGGTTGGCGGTGTCATTTATCAGGTTGCACGGGTCCAGTTACCCTTCAATCCTACGTCGTGAAGATCGGGCCAAACTCCGTTGCCCCGTATCATGTAATCTTGCATTCAGGTCCTTTGAGTTGTTTTTGCTGAAAAAATCAAAAAGAAAAAAGAAAAAAAGGCCGCACCAAAAAAAAAAAGAAAGAAAAAAAAGAACAAAGAAAAGAGAAAATCAGTTGTTATCTTTGAGTTTGCTTTTGTATATCAGAGTTGTGCTTGAGTTGTTCATAGTGCTATCTTGTGGTATCGTTTGTGTCTAGACTCGCGTCTCTAGTATGTTCTAGCCTAGGACCAGCACGATACTGACTTTGAACAATTATTCAACTTTGCATTCTCTTATTTGAGCATTTGCTCCTTTGCTACATATTTAAGGCTACCCAGAGCTCTACAGATTTGATTGCAGCCATACAGCAAGTGTTTGCCAAGGCATGGATACATCCAACCACCATTGGGTCTAGGTTGAGTCGGTGTGGTCACCATTCCGCTTGGTTTGGTAAGATCTTGTAAGAGCTTGGTTAAAAGCTTGAGTGTGTGTGATATTTGAGCCTCCACTACCTAGTAGTTGATAGGAGCGTGCATATTTTTATGTATGTTTCTTATTTGCTACTAACCATGGCAGGGTTACACAAGGGGATACAAGATGGTCATGCTCAACATCGACTTCTTCACCTTCGACAAGATATGGCGTCTTCTCTACATGATGCACATGAGGTACCTGATTATAATTATGCACGAGTTGAATCTAAGTTACCATTCTATGATGGTAAGTATGATTCTATTGCTTATATTGATTGGGAGTTAGCAGTAGACAATGAATTTGATAACTATGAATTTTCTGATGCTCAAATGGTTAAGGCTGCTAGTAATAAGTTTACCTCCTCTGCTTTATTTTGGTGGAGTTGTCACAACCCTTATTTTAGTACAAGGTATTTAGGGTTAGTTATCTCTGTTTGTAGGTTGCATATTTAATCATTTGCATTAGCTTCTACATTCAAATAAAGTTTTGGAAACAAAGCAAAATCCTATTCGGCAAATTGAACCAACATCTATTAGTGCATTAAGTTGAACAAAATGATATAGATTTTATAATTTATTCAAATACTAGATTATTTATCAGGATTTAATATAATTTTTATAGAATTTTTACACTTAGTTTTGACCTTTTTAAATTTTAATTTAGATCTCAGCATATCCCTTTTCATCTTTTTGCCAGAATTAAAATATTTAAAATTTTTGAGTGAAACTTTGAAAAATGGAAACTAGGTAACTCAGGGTATCTCCACAGCAGACCACATAATTTTTGCATACTTTTAACTAGGTCAAACTATTAAATAAAGAAAGAGAGAAAGAAAATTCTTGTAAATTTCTGAAAATTACCTAAAACAGATGTTACCTCTGTTCCTCACCTCCCTCTCAAATGCATAGACCACTACGTCCTAGGCCCACATGTCATTGTCCCTGGGCTAGCTCCACCCTTGGTGCACACCAAATTCGTGTGGGACCCACAGGAGACATTCAAAGAGAGATGTTGACACGTAGCTCATGTCGTGGCACTGCTTCTCTCTTCTTCCTTCGACTCTAACTCTCCCAGTTGCTCTCCCTCGACTCACACTTCATCCCAGCGCCAAGAAACCACAGGGGGAGAGCTCCTCCTCGTCCTCCACGCCCTCATCTTCTTGCCGGTCGCCGGGAAGACGCCATCACCACCGCCCAACGGGTCATCGTCGTCGCCATCTTTCTTGCGTTCCCGACTCACCCCAGCACGCCATAGCCTCTGCTCTGATTTCGCGCCGTTTCTTGCAGCCGATCTCCGGGAACGCCAACCTCGCCACGGGTGCTCTGAAGCACGGCCAGACCGTCGTCAACACGCAGCCGCGGGATCGCGTCGCCGTTCCCGTTTCCTCGAGGTGAATCCGGCTGAGCTGCTGCGCCACCAACTTCGCCTCATCATCCTCTCCGAAACGCCCCAAGAATCCCACGGATCAGTGCAGCGAGGAGGGAGATCGACCATCGTCTTCTCCAAGTCCGACCTAGCGACTCCGTCGTCGTTTCCCGTTCAACCGGTGAGCCATTTGTCGATTGCTTGCAGTGGTAGTGACCTTAGGTGGTGTTCTACATCCTGCATATGATGTTCTTGACATGCATGCAATAAATCGAGCCGTCCACACTGCCGCATCCTTATATGCATCGTGTCCCGAGCGCTGCTGCTTGCAGCCGCCGTCTGCGCTGGTCCGGCCACCATCGGTTGGGTAGAATAGAGGAATGGAATCGCAAAGACTTGTCATTTTCTCTTTTGACCTCGTCCCCATTCGAGCAGCCGTTTGCCGCCGGCGAGTTTGAGATCGAGCTCAGCCGTGGCTGCCTCTATCGCTGCTGCGTTGAAGAAGAAGCTGGACTTTGTTGCAAGTTTTGGAAAATCCCAGGGATCATTTTGCAAAAAGTGCAGTCCAAAGGAAATTTTAAAAAAAAACTGAAAAATAGGCAAACTTCAAAAATGCATAATTAATTCATTTGAGCTCATTTTTGAGTGAACCAAATTTCTGTGTATTCCTAAATTTGTGCTATTTATGTTTGTAAAATAAAACTTTTCAACTTCTGTACAGAAAATGTCACTAAAATTGTGAGTAGCACAAAAACACTTATTTTGCACCTAAGACTTGTAAAATCTCTAGGAAATTAATGGTTAATCCCAAAATTATGAAGCCACTGCTGTTCATCTTAGAAGTGTGTACCCTTTAATCTGGATGAAAAGAATTTGACAAAACTACCACCTAAAACATGCCTAAAGATTAAATAACCTTTTCTCTTTATTGAATTTGTAAAAATCCTAACTAAATCATTTTAACTCCAAATGCAGTGAACCAAGTTTTGTTATAACTAGTGAGATATCCTATTTTAATTAAAAATGATAGCACTTATGAAATATAACTAGAAAATGATAGCATATGTTGTGACCTAGGGTAATTCATATGTAATTACAGAAATGCCATTTTCAGAGTATATGGCTTGTTATTTTTATAGCTCTCAAACCATAAATGTAAATGAGATGATTCTTGCTTCTAAAATCATTTTATCATACTCTTTACGTACTATAATTAGGCCATGATTTATAGAGCATGTTGCATATGCATGTTTATTTGAATCTTATTTGCATTATTGCCTCTTATCGGTAGATTCAGACGTTCCGGAGTACGTGGAGCAAGAACCTGAGACTGAGTGTGATTTCTCACAGCAGCAAGGCAAGCATCTAAGCATATAGAATCCCTATTTTTACTAAAATGATTTGATTGCAAACAATATATATGAATGTGTTGATTTACTCCAAAATTATCGTTATTGGTTAGAGTTGTTTATAACCTAATTGCTGGCCTTCCTTATTTCATTGTTATCAGGTTTTTACGTGGGCTTAATAAAGAAATTCAGGACACACTTGCTTATCAAAGTTATAGCTCATTTGCTAATTTGTTACAACTTGCTTGCAATGCGGAAAAACAAATTGAGGATGTAAAGAAGCAACAAGTTGTACACGTGTCTCCCATTGCTAATAATTTGCAGGAAGTAACCAATTGTCAAAAGGAGGCGAAAGACGTACTTGAGAAGAATGAGGAGAAGCTTGAAGCACCTGCAATGTCTCAAGAAAGTTTTCAAGGTAAATTAAATAGTGCTGTGATAAATGAAGGTGAGTATTCTCAAGATGAATTACACATGTTCACTTTCCATGCTATAGTAGAGAAACCATTGGTGGAAACAATTGCTAAGATTCCTTTGTCACAAGTTGATTTATCTTTTGTTCCTTGTGATAAAGAAGAGTTGTGTGATAATGCTTCACTTATATCCATGCCACAACTACTGAATGAACATGCTATTTCTAGTGTTATTTCTTTATGCGTTGATTTTAAGCATGTTGTTCACATTGCTAATGGACTAGAGGAACGTGAATTGATATCTTCTTTAAATACTTTGGGCTATGTTCGGTTTGATGATTTTTGTGAGCTCGATAAATTGAACAAGAAATTATTTGGTAAGTCTGAGTTGCCATGTCCAAGTAATGCTATTTTTCATATCTTTGGTGAATATAATGGACATATATTTGGTGCATAGAGTTTACATCTGTTCGGATTTAGAACCTCCTGTAGATGTGGATAAAATATGCAAGCTAGAGAGACATGTTATTGCTAATCATATTATATCGAGTTTCTCTTGTTTTGATTTAAAGAAACAGGTTGTTTTAAATGGACTACGCGAAGAGCACGAATGGAAGAACTGAGGATGGTTTTCCTTGAAGAAGGGGAGGATGATGTGACCATGGCTACCATTGATACAACCATTGCTCACATCAAGATCAAGTTGCCCAAGTGCTGGAATCCAATTCGGCCATCTGCTATAGTGCTGACTTCAAACGGCCGCCAAATCTACATACGAGCTTCGTTTTTGGCCCGTTAATACTTGATGGAAAGCTCTCTGAGTCCTCTTTCCAACGGATCCAGCCTCATCTCCAAATACTTTCCCAGTCATCTGCAATCACAAAAATAAGGTGCTACGTCTCCTGTAATGGGCCTATGGGCCTGTAACTTCATCTGGGACATCGGCCCAGGTGGGGCCCATGTGGGGTGCGCCCCAACCTGGTGGAGCACGACCTAGGAACCCCCTTGGTCGTTCTCCCACCCCTTTAAATAGCTAGGTACCCCTTTAAGGATTCTTGGGTTTTGTTAGATTAAAGTTTTAGCCATTGCTACTTTATCTTGTAGTTACGTGTGTCGGCTAAACCACCTAATTACTTGTCTTCGAAACCCCACCTTATACCTTATCATAAGCTTTAATTCCTATTTGCAATTCAAATTGCTTTTATCTTGTTCTTGCTTGTTTCTTCGATTTGCTTGCAGGAATAAGGTTGATCTGCACCGGCAAGATCAACAACCCACGGAGAGGTGTATCGATCGCTAAGGCGCACCACAACAACGTCTTGTAAGGTTGTAGTCGGATCGTCAACGTTTCTCTCAAATCGTAGTTATCATCAACTCACCGAAAGATCGGGACAACCATATCCCTGAGCGTACCGAGTGAAGCTTAGGGTTTATCAAGTGATATCAGAGCAGCTCAGGGTTTATCAATGCTTCTCATGTGACCATGTCTACTATTGATACAACCATTGCTCATATCATAGTTCAACCGGAAGACATCCAGATCAAGCAGTCCAAGTTCTGGAATTCAATTCGGCCACCTGCCACAGTGCATACAAGCTTTGTTTTGGACCCATGAGTACTTGATGGAAAGCTGTCGGAGTCCTCTTTTCAATGGATCTAGCCTCATCCCCAAATTCCATCTTAGTCGGCCGCAATCACAAAAACAAGGTGCTACATCACCTATGGGCTTGTAACTTTATTTGGGACCCCGGCCCAGCTGGGGCCCATGTGGGGTGCGCCCCAACCTGGTGGAGCACGACCTAAGAACCCCCTTGGTCGTCCTCCCACCCCTTTAAATAGCACCCCTTTAGGGTTTCTTGGGTTTTGTGTAGATTAAAGTTTAGCTTCGCTACTTTGCTGTGTAATCCCGTGATCGGTTAGATCGCCGGTTCGCTCGTTACGGAATCTCAGCTTATCTTGTTCCTATTTGCAATTCAGATTGCTTTTATCTTGTTCTTGCTTGTTTCTTTGATTTGCTTGCAGTAATAAGGTTGATCTGCACTGGCAAGTTCAACAACCCACGGAGAGGTGTATCGATCGCTAAGGCGCAACACAACAATGTTTTGTATAGTTATCATCAACTCATCGAAAGATCGGGACAACCAGATCCCTGAGCATATCGAGTGGATTTCAGGGTTTATCAAGTAGTATTAGAGCAACTCAGGGTTTATCAGGTGGTATCATAGTTTTCGTTGATCGGTGAGTTTTTATCTACCTAGCCATCTTTGTGCCGCTGCATTGTTCTTTTTAGTTTTTGCTTTGTTGAGTTTTGTGTTGCATCATCGAGTCGTGTTGCTGGTCTTAGTGTCTACTACGTTTAGAGTTTCGAGTTCTTGTCACATCTAGTACCACTTTCATCGCCGCCGCCGTGTCCGTGCTGTTGCCGTGAGAAAGATGGAAGGAGGAGATTAGATTAGATTAGATTGGTTTTTGTTTGGTGTCGATTTTGAGATCTATTTGGAAAAACGGAACCGGTATAATTTCAGCATTCCACTTTTGTATAGTTCAAATTTTGGGTTTTGACTTTTACATTTGAGTCCCTGTAATTTTCATATTTACATTTTAGTTCCTGTAATCTTGCATTCAAGTCCTTAAGTCGTTTTTGCTGAAAAAAATCAAAAAAAAGAAAAAAAAGAAAAGGCAGGAAGGTGCTTAAACAAAAAGAAAAGAAAAGCCGCACCAAAAAAAAAGAAAGAAAGAAAGAAAAGAGAAAATCAGTTGTTATCTTTGAGTTTGCTTTTGTATATCAGAGTTGTGCTTGAGTTGTTCATAGTGCTATCTTGTGGTATCGTTTGTGTCTAGGCTCGCGTCTCTAGTACGTTCTAGCCTAGGACCAGCACGGTACTTGACTTTGAACAATTATTCAACTTTGCATTCTCTGATTTGAGCACTTGCTATTCCTTTGCTACATATTTAAGCCTACCCAGAGCTCCACAGATTAGATTGCAGCCGTACAGCAAGTGTTTGCCAACGCATCGATACATCCAACCTCCATTGGGTCTAGGTTGAGTCGGTGTGGTCACCATTCCGCTTGCTTTGGTAAGATCTTGTAAGAGCTTGGTTAAAAGCTTGAGTGTGTGTGATATTTGAGCCTCCACTACCTAGTAGTTGATAGGAGCGTGCATATTCTTGTGTGTGTTTCTTGTTTGCTACTACCCATGGTAGGATTACGCAAGGGGATACGAGATGTTCATGCTCAATATCGACTTCTTCACCTTCGACGAGATATGACGACTTCTCCACGTGATTCATATGAGGCACCTGACTATAATTTTGCACGAGTTGAATCTAAGTTACCATTCTACGATGGTAAGTACGATTCTAGCTTATGTTGATTGGGAGCTAGCAGTAGACAACGAATTTGATAAATATGATTTTTCTGATGCTCAAATGATTAAGGCTGCTAGTAATAAGTTTACCTCTTCTGCATTCTGTTTGTGGAATCATGTTAGTAATAAACCTGAAACTTGGGATGAGTGCAAAACCATGATGAGAAAGCGTTTTGTGAGTTCTTATTACAAATGTATTCTTCTTGAGAAATTAGAACATCTGAAACAAGGTAATCAAACTGTTAGAGAGTACATCTATGAATTTAAAGTTTGTATCATTTACAGTGGTCTAAAAGAATGCAATGAAAACACAATGCGTAGATTTTTCAATGGGCTCAATTCTGAAATTCAGGTTATGCTTGCTAATGTGCCATATAATCATATCGGACACCTATTCATGCTTGCTCGTAGCATTGAGAGTCAAATCATATCAAATGCGACAAAACATGAACAATATGATTTATCTCCTGTTTCTGAATCTCCGATATCATTGTGCAATGATTATGTGCAAACATGGAAGGAGCAATCTTTTGTATCTTCTGTTACTAACGTTTTGCAGGGAGTTCAAAACACTCAACAAAAGGAGAAGAATGATGTTCTTAAGAAGAAAGAGGAGAAGCAAGAAGCACCTACGATGTCTGAAGAAAGTTTGCAAGGTAAAATAAATGGTGCTGAGATAAATAAAGGTGAGTGTTCTCAAGCTACGCTACGCAGTCCACTATTCATGCTATAGTAGAACAACCAATAGTGAAACCAATTGCTGAGATTACTTTGTCACAAGTAGATTTGTTTGCTGTTCTTTGTGATAAAAAAGAGTTGTGTAATGCTTCACTTATATCCATGCCACAACTAGTGAATGAAAATGCTATTTCCAGTGTTAGTTCTTTACATGTTGATTTTAAGCATGTTGTTCACATTGCTAATGGAGTAGAGGAATGTGAATTGATATCTTCTTTAAATACTTTGGGCTATGTTCGGTTAGATGATTTTTGTGAGCTTGATAATTTGAAGGTGAAATTATTTGGTAAATTTGATTTTCCATGTCCAACTAATGCTATTTTTCATATCTTTGGTGAATATAATGATAGAGGAATATATTTGGTGCATAGAGTTTACATCTGTTCGGATTTAGAACCTCCTGTAGATGTGGATAAAACATACAAGCCAGAGAGATGATATTGCTAATCATATTATGTCGAGTTTCTCTTGTTTTGATTTAAAGAACCAGGTTGTTTTAAATGGACTACACGAAGAGTACCATATGAAAAAACCAAGGGCGGTTTTTCTGTGAAGAAGGGGAGGATGATGTGACCATGGCTACTATTGATAAGACCATTGCTCATATCATAGTTCAACCGGAAGACATCCAGATCAAGCGGTCCAAGTTCAGGAATTCAATTCGGCCACCTGCTACAGTGCTGAATTCAAATGGCTGCCAAATATGCATACGCGCTCCGTTTTGGGCCCATGAGTACTTGATGGAACGCTCTTGGAGTCCCCTTTCCAATGGATCTAGCCTCATCCCCAAATTCCATCTCAATCGGCCGCAATCACAGAAACAAGGTGCTAAGTCACCTATATGGGCCTATGGGCTTGTAATTTTATCTGGGACCCCGGCCCAGGTGGGGCTCATGTGGGGTGCGCCCCAACCTGGTGGAGCACGACCTAGGAACCCCCTTGGTCGTCCTCCCACCCCTTTAAATAGCTAGGTACCCCTTTAAGGTTTCTTAGGTTTTGTTTAGATTAAAGTTTAGCTTCGCTACTTTGCCGTGTAATCCCGTGATCGGTTAGATCGTCGGTTTGCTTGTTACGGAATCCCAACTTATCATTAGTATTCAATTCCTATTTGTAATTCAGATTGTCTTCGAAACCCCACCTTATCACGAGCTTTAATTCCTATTTGCAATTCAGATTGCTTTTATCTTGTTCTTACTTGTTTCTTTGATTTGCTTGTAGGAATAAGGTTGATCTACACCGGCAAGATAAACAACCCACGGAGAGGTGTATCAATCGCTAAGGCGCAACAGAACAACATCTCGTACGGTTGTAGTCGGGTCGTCAACGTTGCTCCCAAATCGTAGTTATCGTCAACTCATCGAAAGACCGGGACAATCAGATTCCTAAGCATATCGAGTGGATTTCAGGGTTTATCAAGTAGTATCAGTGCAGCTCAGGGTTTATCAGCTTCACTTATATCCATGCCACAACTAGTGAATGAACATGCTATTTCTAGAGTTAGTTCTTTTTGTGTTAATTTTAAGCATGTTGTTCACATTGCTAATGGAGTAGAGGTACGTGAATTCATATCTTCTTTAAATACATTGGGCTATGTTCTGTTTGATGATTTTTGTGAGCTCGATAATTTGAAGAAGAAATTATTTGCTAAGTCTAAGTTGCCATGTAAAAGTAATGTTATTTTTCATATCTTTGGTGAATATAATGATAGAGAAATATATTTGGTGCATAGAGTTGACATCTGTTCAGATTTAGAAACTCCCGTATATGTGGATAAAAATTGCAAGCTAGAGAAAGGGGAGGATGATGTGACCATCGCTACCATTGATACAACCATTGCTTACATCAAGATCAAGTTGCCCAAGTGCTGGAATCCAATTCGGCCACTTGCTATAGTGCTGACTACAAACGGCCGCCAAATATACGTACGAGCTCTGTTTTGGGCCCATGAGTACTTGATGAAAAGCTCTTGGAGTCTTCTTTCCAATGGATCCAACTTCATCTCCAAATTCCATTCCAGTCGACCGCAATCACAGAAACAAGGTGTTACGTCACCTATAATGGGCCTATGGGCTTCTAACTTTATCTGGGACCCCGGCCCAGATGGGGCCCATGTGGGGTGCGCCCCAATCTGGTGGAGCACAACCCTAGGGACCCCTTGGTCGTCCTTCCACCTCTTTAAATAGCTAGGTACCCCTTTAGGGTTTCTGGGGTTTTGTTAGATTAAAGTTTTAGCCATTGCTACTTTATCTTGTAGTTACGTGTGTCGGCTAGACCACCTAATTACTTGTCTTCGGAACCCCACCTTATCACGAGCTTTAATTCCTATTTGCAATTCAGATTGCTTTTATCTTGTTCTTACTTGTTTCTTCGATTTGCTTGCAGGAATAAGGTTGATTTGCACTGGAAAGATCAACAACCCACGGAGAGGTGTATCGATCGCTAAGGCGCAACACAACAACATCTTGTAGGGTTGTAGTCGGATCGTCAACGTTTCTCCCAAATCGTAGTTATCATCAACTCACCGAAAGATCGGGACAACCAGATCCCTGAGCGTATTGAGTGCAGCTTAGGGTTTATCAAGTGGTATGAGAGCAGTTCAGGGTTTATCAGTCACCTTAGCAGCTCAGGGTTTATCAGTCACCTTAACTCCACGTCTGTTCCTTTACCTCCTCTATTTCCACTCAAAGCAGCCCCTTAGAACAGCCAAGAGAGAGAGAGAGATCGAGGGCGGTGGACTTGGCCGATGTGGGCAGCGAGCCTGCTCGACGCGTGGACTTGATGTGGCAATGCCGAGCTCGCCCTCATCTCCTTCTTGACCCGTCGCACAACCATCTTCACCATTCCAGAACCGAGCCCACCAAGGAAAGGAGCTCCTGCTGCTCTCTTCCATCTCTCTTTCATCACCGGCCTTGGAAGAGAAGCCGCCGCTGATCGCCGTTGAGCCATCACCATCCCTACCTAATCCACGTTCCATTACCTCCTCAAGACCCCGGTTCCATCCCCTCTGACCTCGCTCTCTATCACACAACCGATCAACGGGAATGCCGCCATGTCATCGCCGTCCCTGGAGCGCGCTCTGGACCTCATCGCCGGTGGCATCGTCGTCGCACAAGATGGATGGGACCACTGCAGGCCGAGCTACTACGCGACCATCATCACCATGAACTCCTCTGCAAAAGCCCTCAAGAAACCCGAAGGATCATGCACCGACAAGGGAGATCGCCATCGTCTTCTCCAACTCCGGCCGCCGAACACCATCGATTCCATCCTCTCCGGTGAGCCTCAGTCCAATTCGTTGCATGCACGGCCTCCCTAGATAGCCTTTGACCTCGTGCATGCACCGTATTGGTGACTCCTCTTGCAGATCAAGTAGCAGACAGCATCCCTGGAGTTGTGCCATGCCGCCATGGAGCTTCGCCGTCTTTGCGCCTCTGCAGGCACCCCCAACCTTCTCTGGTATCTTGGTGAGCATACAAGAACCTCTAAGACTCACATGCATGCACCCATTTAACCAATACATAACTGTAGACGTACATGCACCATCACCCGAAGACATCTTCCATTCACACTTGCCGCTGGCGCTACTCCGATGTCCACTAACCGAGAAAAGTAGGGGAATGGAATCGCGAGTGCGTTCTCTTCATTTTACCTTTTGACCTCTTCCCCTTTTGAGCCGCCGTTCGCTGCCGGCAAGCTCGCCAAGTCCATGGCCGAGCTCCCAGTCTATCGAGCAGCCGAAGATTAAAAGACAAGGACCTTGTTTTGAGAATTTAAATAACTATAGGGTCCTATCTATAAACAACCCTCACACATAGAACAGTCACAGGACTGCGGGTTGATTTCATGAAAATCCAAGGATCTTCTTGCAAAACAGCCGGTCACTGCCAGTGGACCCCATCCTTTTAAAATCTGGAAAATATTAAAGAAAATACTCAAATCAATAATTATATAACAGAAAAATGAGTGAACTTGTAAAATGCATATAAAATCCATTTTAACTCCAATTTAGATTAATCAAATTTCTGTAGATTCACAAAGTTATGCTCTTTAATTGCATGATATAAAACTTGGCACTTACAATATAAGAGATAACTCTAAAGTTTCAAATATGGACTATTGGACATAAAGCATACTCTAACTTGTAAAATCCATAGAAAAATTCATATTAACTTATTTTAAGAAGAACTTAATTTTAGTGTACTCACTGAATGTTGCTCCTAGAGTTCAAAAACTGGAACTTGACACTTTTAGTAACAAATCATCACTAAAATGGTTGTATAGTAAAATAATTACTATAATGCAAACTACAAACTATAAAAATCCCTACAAAATTCATTCTAACTCCAAATGATGTAATTCCAGATGGGTAAGGTTGGTAATCTCATTGATGTCACCATGGCTACTATGGATACAACCGTAGTTCACATCATATGTCAACAGGAAGAAGTCAAGATTAAGCTGACCAAGTTCTGGAATCCAATTCGGCCACCTGCTGCACTGCTGAGTTCAAAACACCGCGAAATATGCATACGACCTCCGTTTTAAGCCCATAAGTACTTGATGGAAAGCTCTTGGAGTCCTCTTTCAAATGGATCCAGCCTCATCTCCAAATTCCATTCCAGTCAGCCGCAATCTCAAAAATAAGGTGCTATGTCACCTATAATGGGCCTATAGGCTTGTAACTTCATCTGGGACCCCGGCCCAGGTGGGGCCCATGTGGGGTGCGCCCCAACCTGGTGGAGCACGACCTAGGAACCCCCTTGGTCGTCCTCCCACCCCTTTAAATAGCTAGGTACCCCTTTAGGGTTTCTGGGGTTTTGTTAGATTAAAGTTTTAGCCATTGCTACTTTTTCTTGTAGTTACGTGTGTCGGCTAGACCACCTAATTACTTGTCTTCGGAATCCCACCTTATCGTGATCTTTAATTCCTATTTGCAATTTTGATTGCTTTTATCTTGTTCTTGCTTGTTTCTTCGATTTGCTTGCAGGAATAAGGTTGATTTGCACCGGCAAGATCAACAACCCACGGAGAGGTGTATCGATCGCTAAGGCGCAACACAACAACGTCTTGTACGGTTGTAGTCGGATCGACAACGTTTCTCTCAAATCGTAGTTATCATCAACTCACCGAAAGATCGGGACAACCATATCCCTGAGCGTATCGAGAGCAGCTCAGGGTTTATCACTCATGGACTTAGTTTCTATGAATTAAAATGTAGCACATACAATGCTAGAATCATCTCTAAAATTCGGTATAGCTATTAAAGACTATAGTAACCTATCTTGTAAAATTCATAATAAAATCATGCAAACTCTAAATATTGTGAAACCAATTTTGTTAAACTCCTGGGAACCAAGCCTTCACTGCAGCAGCCCAACACTTCACAAATCTTGGACCTAAAATGCACCTGAGTACTAATAGAGCTTGATTAGCCTATGTCTAGAATAGAACTTACAAAATTCATAACTCTCAAAATAGAAGTGATAAAATAGAAATTTCTTCACATAAATTCATTTTAAGACAGTACTAACCCACTGCGAAGAATTCATGCATTTTAGAGCATTTTGGATTTTTCGCATTATTTGGATGTTTATTCGATTTGTATGTTATGACTATATAGATGGTGAGTTCGTTGATGGTGAAGGAGTGGAATTGGTTTTGATATTCATATTAGGGACTTCTACAAGTGAGGCAATGCCCCTTTTCCTTTGAACACATTGAATCCTACGTTTTATGGGCAAATGTATTGTTTATAACTTTGCATGCACTATTTGATAGAAAATTGTATTTTATTGAGAAGATGGTAGTTATAACCCACTTGTTGCATGAACCTCCTTGATAAATTGCACTCATTGCTGATCGTAACCATAGGAATGATTGGAGTACATTGGTTGTACTCTAATGGGTCTAATTATTCTTTATATGTGCTATATGCTTAGCCATGCTTAGCAATTCGCTAAATAATATTGTGATCACTTTATAAATGAGATGATGGGCATTATTTTACTTCTGGACAAAAATGAGAACTATGATTATTTGAGAACTAAAAATGGAGTTAAATGTGTTTTTAGACTTGGGCGGCAAGTGGTGCACATATGGTGTTAGTTGTGCACCGATAGGGGGAGTGTTCGCCCGGGTTGATTAAGGACCGAACTTTGTGTCGTTCACTATTGTTTACCGTACATCCACATGTGCTATTTATGAGGTGGCCTTAGCTAATTATGTTATTTAAAGTCTAGCCTTGCATATTGATAGGCCGGAGTAGAATGAATTAGTCTGAGCGATGATTCATAGGAACTACCCATGAGTGTGTGTTGAATATAAATGCTAGCGAATATTACTAGCTGTGTGTGATTCTGTGATGAGGACATCAACGCGATCGATACATCCACGCCTACACAACGACAACAGATTTCCGGTCCATTTACTCGCGCTCGTGCACGCCAAATAAACTACCAGGTGAGTTCGTTTTTATCTTCTTGTCCATCTTATTTAGACCATGGAAACGTTTGCACTCTTGTATTGCTTAGGAATGATGGACAGGACCCAAAAGGAAACATTCGCGCGGGCTGGATTCGGACTGCAGAACAGCACCGACTTGTGACGACCGCCACGACTTCATACGGACTCCGTTTTGGACGTGCAAGTACTTCATGGAAAGCTTATCAAGTCTACTTTCAAATGGATCCAGCCCCATGTCCATATCTTTTCTGAAACGGCCGCAATCTTTGTTTTACTACCGAGTCCTTTCCTGTCAAAGGTGCTGCGTCACCTTATTTGCGCCCAATGGGCTGTGTATCAAGTTGGGTCCACTATGGACGCTTCCTAGGGTAAGGGGACGACCCCAACACCCCTTTAAATAGCTAGGTACCCCTTCGGGTTTCTTGGGTTTTGTTTAGATTAAAGTTAGCTTTGCTACTTTGTCGTGTAATCCCGTGATCGGTTAGATCGCCAGTTTGCTCGTTACGGAACCCCACCTTTGATACTTATATTGATTCAATCCTACATCTTTGATCCGCAAATTGAGTTGCTTGTTCATCTTGTTCTTGCTAGTTTTCGATTGCTTGCAGGAACAAATACCCTCGTGGTTGGGCTGATCGAGTATCTGATGTGACCATGGCTACCATTGATACAACCATTGCTCACATCAAGATCAAGTTGCCCAAGTGCTGGAATCCAATTCGGCCATCTGCTATAGTGCTGACTTCAAACGGCCGCCAAATCTGCATACGAGCTCCCTTTTTGGCCCGTGAGTACTTGATGAAAAGCTCTCGAAGTCCTCTTTCCAACGGATCCAGTCTCATCTCCAAATTTCTTACTAGTCATCCGCAATCACAAAAACAAGGTGCTGCGTCACCTGTAATGGGCCTATGGGCCTGTAACTTCATCTGGGACCCCGGCCCAGGTGGGGCCCATGTGGGATGCGCCCCAACCTGGTGGAGCACGACCTAGGAACCCCCTTAGTCGTCCTCCCACCCCTTTAAATAGCTAGGTACCCCTTTAGGGTTTCTTGGGTTTTGTTAGATTAAGGTTGATTTGCACCGGCAAGATCAACAACCCACAGAGAGGTACATCGACATATTCATTCAGACATGAGTGATCAACATGACACATATGAGGTAAGTGACGTTGTTCTAGCTAAGATCAAATCTCAACTACCTTATTTTGAAGGAAATTATGATCCTCATGCTTACATTAAATGGGAGCTAGCGGTTGATGAAGAATTTAAAAAGCATGATTTTTCTGAGAAACGAATGGTTATGTGTGCCTCTAGTGTTTTAGTGAAAAATGCTTCTTATGAATGGAAACATCTTTGTAGGCATAACAAAATACCACAAACATGGAAAGACCTGAAACGATATTTGCGAGATGTTTATGTTCCCATATATTATGCTGATATTTTGCTCAACAAACTACAATGTTTAAAACAAGATACTAGAACTGTTACTTCATACTATCATGATATGCATGCTTGTTTATTACGTTATGGTTTAGATGAATGCGAAGAAGCTATAGAATTGAGGTTTTTACGTGGGCTCAATAAAGAAATTCAGGACATGCTTGCTTATCAAAGTTATAGCTCTTTTGCTAATTTGTTACAACTTGCTTGCAATGCGGAAAAACAAATTGAGGATGTAAAGAAGCAACAAGTTGTACACGTGCCTCCCATTGCTAATAATTTGCAGGAAGTAACCAATTGTCAAAAGGAGGCGAAACACGGACCTGCAATGTCTCAAGAAAGTTTTCAAGGTAAATTAAATGGTGCTGAGATAAATGAAGGTGAGTATTCTCAAGATGAACTACACATGTCCACTTTTCATGCTATAGTAGAGCAACCATTGATGGAAACAATTGCTAAGATTCCTTTGTCACAAGTTGATTTATCTGTTGTTCCTTGTGATAAAGAAGAGTTGTGTGATAATGCTTCACTTATATCCATGCCACAACTAGTGAATGAATATGCTATTTCTAGTGTTATTTCTTTTTGTGTTGATTTTAAGCATGTTGTTCACATTGCTAATGGACTAGAGGAACGTGAATTGATATCTTCTTTAAATACTTTGGGCTACGTTCGGTTTGATGATTTTTGTGAGCTCGATAAATTGAAGGAGAAATTACTTGCTAAGTCTGAGTTGCCATGTCCAAGTAATGCTATTTTTCATATCTTTGGTGAATATAATGATATGGACATATATTTGGTGCATAGAATTTACATCCGTTCGGATTTGGACCCTCCTGTAGATGTGGGTAAAATATGCAAGCTAGAGAGACATGTTATTGCTAATCATATTATGTCGAGTTTCTCTTGTTTTGATTTAAAGAAACAGGTTGTTTTAAATGGACTACGCGAAGAGCACCGTATGGAAAAACCGAGGACGGTTTTCCTTGAAGAAGGGGAGGATGATGTGACCATGGCTACCATTGATACAACCATTGCTCACATCAAGATCAAGTTGCCCAAGTGCTAGAATCCAATTCGGCCATCTACTACAGTGCTGACTTCAAACGGCCGCCAAATCTGCATACGAGCTCCTTTTTGGCCCGTGAGTACTTGATGGAAAGCTCTCGAAGTCCTCTTTCCAACGGATCCAGTCTCATCTCCAAATTCCTTACCAGTTATCCGCAATCACAAAAACAAGGTGTTGCGTCACCTGTAATGGGCCTATGGGCCTGTAACTTCATTTGGGACCACGGCCCAGGTGGGGCCCATGTGGGGTGCGCCCCAACCTGGTGGAGCACGACCTAGGAACCCCCTTAGTCGTCCTCCCACCCCTTTAAATAGCTAGGTACCTCTTTAGGGTTTCTTGGGTTTTGTTAGATTAAAGTTAACCATTGCTACTTTTTCTTGTAGTTACGTGTGTCGGCTAGACCACCTAATTACTTGTCTTCGGAACCCCACCTTATCGTGAGCTAAAAATTCCTATTTGCAATTTAGATTGCTTTTATCTTGTTCTTGCTTGTTTCTTCGATTTTCTTGCAGAGGAATAAGGTTGATTTGCACCGGCAAGATCAACAACCCACGGAGAGGTGTATCGATCGCTAAGGCGCAACACAACAACGTCTTGTACGGTTGTAGTCGGATCGTCAACGTTTCTCTTAAATCGTAGTTATCATCAACTCACCGAAAGATCGGGACAACCAGATCCCAAAGCGTATCCAGTGGATTTCAGGATTTATCAAGTGGTATCAGAGCAGCTCAGGGTTTATCAGTATCCGTCGAGATTCACGACTGCCTCTAGAGTTGGTGTAACGATTGCTAAGGCGCAACGTCCCTAGACAGTTGTAGTCGGATCGCCAACGTCGCTCCATCCAATCGACTTATCCTTTCATCGAAAGATCGGGACACCCTGCACATCATTCTGTGAGGGGACGGATGGTCCGCCTCACAGCATGGGCGTCTAAGTCTGTTCAATTCAACGGTTAAGTGCCTCGTGGGGGAACGGATGTGTTCGCTGCCACGACATTAGGTTTAAGGCGTGGGCCCGCCACCTAACGGTTATGGGTCATTCACAGGATGGATTCACACTTGCTGTCGCTGATGCAAGGCTAGGCATTAAGTAATGTAAAGGCTACATTGTGACCTCTAGACCGCATTCAACATGTAGAGTGTGGTTGTACCGACGGGTACCAGACAAACTAGAGCGATTCACATCGTGTGGGTAAAGTTGTACAAACTCTGCAGAGTCTAAAACTAATCGATTAGCCATGCTCACGGTCATGAGCGACATAGTGAATTGTCATGGGTATAGACTTGTGATTCATAAATGTATTTATGAAAATGAGCTATGGGAATGGTGAAATGTGTTGAGTTTCGATGATTATGATGATGAGTTTGCCCGGTGTGGGCTGATATTGTGATGTATTGCTTGCTGCCATGGATGGCACAAGTATGATATTATGATGATGGTTATGACGCTATTATGTTACCGTTATGATATTATGCCATGCTATTTATTCTATACACTTACAAAGGTTTATTTAAATACGTTGCAAATGTTTGTGAACTAAAATTTGCTTTGTGCTTAAAATTAAGTCCACATATAACCTCTAGAGCCTTCATGTATGTAGGTTTGATTGTGTGCTTGCCAGTACATTAATTTGATTAATGTGCTGACTCTTGCCCTGTAAATATGTTGTTGTTCAGATTCTGATGCAGGTAGTTGAGTGCACGGGATCATTTGATTGTTCAGGATGGTCCTACCTAGGGGCCTACCCCTAGTCGGTTGCCTGCGGAAATTGGTAAACACGCTTCCGCTGGACGTTAATTATTAGGCCGGTTGGCCCTATGTATATAATCTAGTTAAATGTCTCTACTTATATCTAAGTCATCTATTGTGTACATTGTTCTGATATTTTGGCTTAGATGAAAATGCAAAGCTAGCAATTTCCTGGGGCTAGCTGAGCATGAGTATGAATATTGAGCAATTGAGATGTTGTAAAGCTCTAGCGATTTGAGTCAAGTCTCCTGAGATGTGTAACACATTTGGTCGCCGCCTTCATGTGGTTTGATGGGCATGTCTCAGGCTGATGTTGACTGGCATGCTGAGTCCCAGCAATATCTCCTTTGCTCATTATTCGGTATTGCAGAGTTTATATCAAATGGTGTTACGTTGTGATCGTGGACACATTGAGGTTTGAGTGGCTATTTATGCGTGTATGGATCCCAGATGTGACCATGTGATAAACCCTGAGCTGCTCTGATACCACTTGATAAACCCTGAAATCCACTCGATACGCTCAGGTATCTGGTTGTCCCGATCTTGCGGTGAGTTGATGATAACTACGATTTGGGAGAAACGTTGACGACCCGACTACAACCGTACGAGACGTTGTTGTGTTGCGCCTTAGCGATTGATACACCTCTCCGTGGGTTGTTGATCTTGCCGATGCAGATCAACCTTATTCCTGCAAGCAAATCGAAGAAAATTGCTTGCAGGACGAGTGCCCTCGTGGCCGGGTTGTCGCGCATCACAAGTTCGTGACAACCATTGGAGGTGGTGTATCGGTTGCTAAGGCGCAGCGTCCTTGGACGGTTGTTGATGTGACCATGGCTACTATGGATACAACCGTAGTTCATATCATATGTCAACAGGAAGAAGTCAAGATTAAGCTGACCAAGTTCTGGAATCCAATTCGGCCACCTGCTGCACTGCTGAGTTTAAACGACCGCCAAATATGCATACGACCTCCGTTTTGGGCCCATGAGTACTTGATGGAAAGCTCTTGGAGTCCTCTTTCAAATGGATCCAGCCTCATCTTCAAATTCCATTCCAGTCAGCCGCAATCTTAGAAACAAGGTGCTATGTCACCTATAATGGGCCTATGGGCTTGTAACTTCATCTAGGACCCCGGCCCAGGTGGGGCCCATGTGTGGTGCGCCCCAACCTGGTGGAGCACGACCTAGGAACCCCCTTGGTCGTCCTCCCACCCCTTTAAATAGCTAGGTACCCCTTTAGGGTTTCTTGGGTTTTGTTAGATTAAGTTTTAGCCATTGCTACGTTTTCTTGTAGTTACGTGTGTCGGCTAGACCACCTAATTATTTGTCTTCGGAATCCCACCTTATCGTGAGCTTTAATTCCTATTTGCAATTTAGATTGCTTTTATCTTGTTCTTGCTTGTTTCTTCGATTTGCTTGCAGGAATAAGGTTGATTTGCACCGGCAAGATCAACAACCCACGGAGAGGTGTATCGATCGCTAAGGCGCAACACAACAACGTCTTGTACGGTTGTAGTCGGATCGACAACGTTTCTCTCAAATCGTAGTTATCATCAACTCACCGAAAGATCGGGACAACCATATCCCTGAGCGTATCGAGAGCAGCTCAGGGTTTATCAATTGTAGTCGGACCGTGAACGTCATCCACATCCCAATCGAGTTATCCAACCCTCTCATCGAAAGATCGGGCATCAAACCCTCGCGGGTTCTGATAAGGTGCGCTCGCCGAAAAGTTTGTGTGGTGCTAAAACGAAATCGCTCGAAACCACTCAAAAGTGGTTTTGGGCATCTAGCATTGTGTTTGACACCATTGATTGCGAAAATGTTTTTGACATGACTTGGTGGGCCCGCCGGAAAGTTTCTGTGGTGAGAAAACGAAACCACTCAAAAGCACTCAAATGTGTTTTTGGGCATATTGGAGTGTTTGTCGCCATTGGTTGTGAAAATTATTTTTTACACGAGTCGGTGTTCCCGCAGCAATGTTTTTGTGGTGTGAAATCGAAACCGCTCGAAACTACTCAAAAGTGTTTTTGGGAATCAAGGAATGTTTCTTGCACCATTGGTTGCGAAAATTATTTTCACACGAGTCGGTGGGTCAGCCGTAAGGTTGGTGTGGTGCGAAAACGAAACCCTTTGAAGCCACTCAAAAGTGTTTTTGGCCATGTATAAATGTGTTTGACACCATTGGTTGTGAAATTTTATTTTGACAGGTATCGGTGGGCCCGCCAAAAAATTTGTGTGGTGCGATAATGAAATCGCTCAAAATCACTCAAATATGTTTTGGGGCATATGGTAATGTGTTTGGCACCATTGGTTGCGAAAATTACTTTTCCCACGAGTCGGTGGTCCCGCCGAAAAGTTTGTGTGGTGTAAAAGTGAAACCGCTCGAAACCACTCAAAAGTATTTTTGGGAATCAAGGAATGTTTCTTGCACCATTGGTTGCGAAAATTTATTTTGCCACCAGTCGGTGGGTCAGCCGGAAAGTGTGTGTGGTGCGAAAACGAAATCCTTCGAAACCACTCAAAAGTGTTTTTGGCCATGTAGAAATGTGTTTGAAACCATTGGTTGCAAAGATTTATTTTGACACGTATCGGTGGGCCCACCAAAAAGTTTGTGTGGTGCGATAACGAAACCGCTCGAAATCATTCCAATGTGTTTTAGGGCATATGGTAATGTGTTTGGCACCATTGGTTACGAAAATTACTTTTCACACGAGTCGGTGGGCCCACAGGAAAGTTCGTGTTGTGCGAAAGTGAAACCGCTCGAAACCACTCAAAAGAGTTTTTGGGAATCTTAGGATGTGTTTGGCACTATTGATTGCAAAAATTTATTTTGACATGAGTCGGTGGGTCAGCCGAAAAATTTGTGTGGTGCGAAAACGAAACCTTTCGAAACCACTCAAAAGTATTTTTGGCCATGTAGAAATGTGTTTGACACCATTGGTTGCGAAAATTTATTTTGACATCAGTCGGTGGGCCCGCCAAAAAGATTGTGTGGTGCGATAACGAAACCGCTCGAAATCACTCAAATATGTTTTTGGGCATATGGGAATGTGTTTGGCACCATTGGTTGCGAAAATTACTTTTCACACGATGATGTGAACCCGCGAGGGTTTGATGCCCGATCTTTCGATGAGAGGGTTGGATAACTCGATTGGGATGGAGATGACGTTCACGGCTCGACTACAACCGTCCTAGGACGCTGCGCCTTAGCAACCGATACACCACCTCCAATGGTTGTCACGAACTTGTGGTGCGCGACAACCCGACCACGAGGGCACTCGTCCTGCAAGCAATCGAAGAATAAGTAGAACATGCACTTAATTGCTAGATGAAGATAAAAGTCTCACTAAGAAATCTCAATATGATGGGGTTCCGAAGACAAACAGACGGGCGATTTAGCCAACATGCGCGCTGTATGCAAGTAGCAAGTCGCTAACTCTAATCAACAAAAACCCAAGAAACCCTGAAGGGGTATCTAACTATTTAAAGGGGTGTTGGGGTCGTCCCCTTACCCTAGGACGCGTCCCTAGTGGATCCAACTTGATACACAGCCCAATGGGCCCAAATAAGGTGACGCAGCACCTTTGATAGAAAAGGACTTGGTAGTAAAACGAATATTGCGGCCGTTTCAGAACAGATATGGACATGAGGTCGGATCCATTGGAAAGTAGACTTGATAAACTTTCCATGAAGTACTTGCACGCCCAAAACGGAGTCCGTATGAAGTCGTGGCGGTCGTCACAAGTCGATGTTGTTCTGCAGTCCGAATCCAGCCCGCGCGAATATGTTTCCTTTTGGGTCCTGTCCATCATTCCTAACCAAAACAAGAGTGATTTGCATCGAGAAGATCAACCCACGGAGAGGTGTATCGATCACTAAGGCGCAACATAACAACGTCTTGTACGGTTGTAGTCGGTCGTCAACGTTTCTCTCAAATCGTAGTTATCATCAACTCATCGAAAGATCGGGACAACCATATCCCTGAGCGTATCAAGTGGAGCTTAGGGATTATCAAGTGGTAGCAGAGCAGCTCAGGGTTTATCAAGTGGTATCAGAGATTTCGTTGCTCGGGTGAGTTTTTATCTACCTATAACCAGAAAATAGCCATAAAAAAAAATTGCATTCTTTACCTAGCCATATTTGTGCCATTGCATTGTTCTTCTTAGTTTTTATATTGTTGAGTTTTGCGTTGCATCATCGTGTCGTGTTGATGGTCTTACCGTCTAGTACGTTTAGAGTTTCGAGTTCTTGTCACGTCTAGTACCACTGTTGTCATGCCGTCGTGTCCGTGCTGTTGCCTTGAGAAAGATGGAAGGAGGAGATTAAATTAGATTAGATTGGTTTTTGTTAGTAAAAAAAATTGGTATCGGATTCGAGTTCCGTTTGCAAAAAGGGAATCCATACGAGAGCATTGCATTTTTGTGTAGATGAAATTTTAGGGTTTGGACTTTTACATTTGAGTCCCTGTAATTTTTATATTTACATTTGAGTCCTTGTAATCTTGCATACAGGTCCTTGAGTCGTTTTTGCTGAAAAAATATAAAAAAAGAAAAAAAAAGGCAGAAAGGTGCTTAAAAAAAGAAAACAAAAGCCGCACCAAAAAAACAAAACGAAGAAAAAAAGAAGAAAGAAAAAGAGAAAGAAAAGAGAAAATATGTTGTTATCTTTGAGTTTGCTTTCATATATCAAAGTTGTGCTTCAATTGATTCTAGTGCTATCTTGTGGTATCGTTTGTGTCTAGGCTCGCGTCTCTAGTATGTTCTAGCCTAGGATCAGCACGGTACTGACTTTGAACAATTATTTAACTTTGCATTCTCTGATTTGATCATTTGCTATTTCTTTGCTACATATTTGAGCCTACCCAAAGCTCCACAGATTTGATTGCAGCCATACAGCAAGTGTTTGCCAAGGCATCGATACATCCAACCTCCATTAGGGTGCTTGGTTGAGTCAGTGTATGTCACCATTCCACTTGCATTGGTAAGAACTTGTAAGAGCTTGGTTAAAAGCTTGAGTGTGTGTCTTTTGAGCGTTAATAGGAACGTGCATATTTTTGTGTATGTTTCTTGTTTTCTACTAACAATGGCAGGGATACGCAAGACAATTGGAGATAACTCTACTCAACATCGACATCTTCGTCGAGACATGGGGAGTGATCACCATGACACATATGAGGTAAGTGACGTTGTTGTGGGTAAGATCAAATCTGCACTACCTTATTTTGAAGGAAATTTTGATCCTCATGCTTACATCAAATGGGAGCTAGCGGCTAATAGAGAATTTAAAAAGCATGATTTGTCTGAGAAATAAATGGTTATGTGTGTCTCTAGTGTTTTAGTGAAAAATGCTTCTTATGAATGGAAACATATTTGTAGGCTTAACAAAATACCACAAACATGGAAAGACCTGAAACGATATTTGATAGATGTTTATGCTCCCATGTATTATGCTGACATTCTGCTTAACAAACTACAATGTTTAAAACAAGATACTAGAACTGTTACTTCATACTATCATGATATGCATGCTTATTTATTACGTTGTGGTTTAGATGAATGCGAAGAAGCTACAGAATTGAGGATTTCACGTGGGCTTAATAAAGAAATTCAGGACATGCTTGCTTGTCAAAGTTATAGCTCTTCTGCTCATTTGTTACAACTTGTTTGCAATGCAGAAAAACAAATTGAGGATGTAAAGAAGCAACAAGTTGTACACGTGCCTCCAATTGCTAATAATTTGCAGGAAGCAAACAATTGTCAAACGGAGGAGAATGACGTACTTGAGAAGAGTAAGGAGAAGCTTGAAGCACCTGCAATGTCTCAAGAAAGTTTTCAAGGTAAATTAAATGGTGTTGACATAAAAGATAGTGAGTATTCTCAAGATGAGCTACACATGTCCACTTTTCATCCTATAGTAGAGCAACCATTAGTGAAAACAATTGCTGAGATTCCTGTCACAAGTTGATTTATTTGTTGTTCCTTGTGATAAAGAAGAGTTGTGTGATAATGCTTCACTTATATCTATGCCACAACTAGTGAATGAACATACTATTTCTAGTATTAGTTCTTTATGTGTTGATTTTAAGCATGTTGTTCACATTGCTAATGGAGTAGAGGAACGTGAATTCATAACTTCTTTAAATACTTGGGGGCCATGTTCGGTTTGATGATTTATGTGGGCTCGTTAATTTGAAGGAGAAATTATTTGCCAAGTCTGAGTTGCCATGTCCAAGTAGTGCTATTTTTCATATCTTTGGTAAATATACTGATAGAGAAATATATTTTGTGCATAGAGTTTACATATGTTTGGATTTAGAACCACCTGTAGATGTGGATAAAAATTGCAAGCTAGAGAGACATGTCGAGTTAATCATATTATGTCGAGTTTCTCTTGTTTTGATTGGAAGAAACAGGTTGTTCTAAATGAACTACGCGAAGAGCACCTTATGGAAAAACCGAGGACGATTTTCTGTGAAGAAGGGGAGGTGATGATGAGGACATCAACGCGATCGATACATCCACGCCTACACAACGACAACAGATTTCCGGTCCAATTACTCGTGCTTGTGCACACCAAATAAATTACCAGGTGAGTTCGTTCTTATCTTCTTGTTCATCTTATTTAGACCATGGAAACATTTTCACTCTTGTTCTGGTTAGGAATGATGGACAGGACCCAAAAGGAAACATATTCACGCGGGCTGGATTCGGATTGCAGAACAGCACCGACTTGTGACGACCACCACGACTTCAAATGGACTCCGTTTTGGGCATGCAAGTACTTCATGGAAAGCTTATCAAGTCTACTTTCAAATGGATCTGGCCTCATGTCTATATCTGTTTTGAAACGGCTGCAATCTTCATTTTACTATCAAGTCCTTTTCTGTCAAAGGTGTTGCGTCACCTTATTTGGGCCCAATGGGCTGTGTCACCAGAACTGTTATTTCATACTATAATGATATGCATTCTTGTTTATTACGTTGTGGTTTAGATGAATGCGAAGAAGCTACAAAATTGAGGTTTTTATGTGGGCTTAACAAAGAAATTCAGGACATGCTTATTTGTCAAAGTTATAGCTCTTTTGCTCATTTGTTACAACTTGCTTGCAATGCGGAAAGACAAATTGAGGATATGAAGAAGCAACAAATTGTAGTCGTGCCTCCTATTACTAATAATTTGCAGTAAGTAAACATTTGCCAAAAGGAGAGAAACATGATGGAGCCGCTTTTCTCATCACTTGAGTTGAAGTCCATTGAACCTCCATCATCTGAAGAGAGCATCAAAGGTAAATTAAATGGTGTTGAGATACATGAAGGTGAGTATTTTCAAGCTGAGCTACACATGTCCACTTTTCGTGCTATAGTAGAGCAACCAATAGTGGAACCAACTGCTGAGATTCCTTTGTCACAGGTTGATTTGTTTGCTGTTCCTTGTGATAAAGAAGAGTTGTGTGATAATGCTTCTATATCCATGCCACAACTAGTGAATGAACATGCTATTTCTAATTTTAGTTCTTTATGTGTTGATTTTAATCATGTTGTTCACACTGCTAATGGAGTAGAGGAACATGAATTCATATCTTCTTTAAATATATTGGGCTATGTTCGGTTTGATGATTTTTGTGAGCTCGATAATTTGAAGGAGAAATTATTTGCTATTAATTTGCCATGTCCATCTAATACTATATTTCATATCTTTGGCAAATATAATGATAGAGAAATATATTTGGTGCATAGAGTTTACATATGTTTGGATTTAGAACCTCCTGTATATGTGGATAAAAATTGCAAGCTAGAGAGACATGTTATTGCTAATCATATTATGTCGAGCTTCTCTTGTTTCGATTGGACAGGTTGTTCTAAATGGACTACGCGAAGAGCACCATATGGAAAAACCGAGGACGGTTTTCTGTGAAGAAGACGAGAATGATGTGACCATGGCTACCATAGATTCAACCATTGCTCACATCAAGATCAAGTGGCCCAAGTGCTGGATTCCAATTCGGCCACTTGCTACAGTGCTGACTTCAAACGGCCACCAAATATGCATACGAGCTCCGTTTTGGCCCCATGAGTAGTTGATGGAAAGCTCTCGGAGTCCTCTTACCAACGGATTTGGCCACATCTCCAAATTCCATCTCATTCATCCGCAATCACAAAAAGAAGGTGTTGTGTCACCTGTCATGGGCCTATGGGCTTGTAACTTCATCTGGGACCCTGGCCCAGGTGGGGCCCATGTGGGGTGCGCCCCAATCTGGTGGAGCACGACCCTAGGGCCCCCTTGATCATCCTCCCACCCCTTTAAATAGCTAGGTACCCCTTTAAGGTTTCTCGGGTTTTGTTAGATTAAAGTTTTAGCCATTGCTACTTTTTCTTGTAGTTACGTGTGTCGGCTAGACCACCTAATTACTTGTCTTCGGAACCCCAGCTTATCGTGAGCTTTAATTCCTATTTGCAATTTAGATTGCTTTTGTCTTGTTTTTGCTTGTTTCTTCGATTTGGTTCCAGGAATAAGGTTGATCTGCACCGGCAAGATCAACAACCCACAGAGAGGTGTATCGATCGCTAAGGCACAACACAACAACGTCTCGTACGGTTGTAGTCGGGTCGTCAACGTTTCTCCCAAATGATAGTAATCATCAACTCACCGAAAAATCGGGACAACCAGATCCTTGAGCGTGTCGAGTGGAGATCAGGGTTTATCAAGTGCTAAAAGAGGAGCTGAGGGTTTATCAGACAGTTTGTGTGGAGTGAAAACAAAACCGCTCAAAAACACTCAAAAGTGTTTTGTGGCATCTAGGAATGTGTTTGGCACCATTAGTTGCAAACATTACTTTTCACACGAGTCGATGGGCCCACCGAAATGTTTGTGTGGTGCAACAACGAAACCGCTCGAAACCACTCAAAAGTGTTTTTGGACATCTAGGAATGTGTTTGGCACCATTGGTTACGAAAATTACTTTTCACACAAGTCGGTGGGCCCACAGGAAAGTTTGTGTGTTGCAAAAGCGAAATCGCTCGAAACCACTCAAAAGTGTTTTTGGGCATCTAGGAATGTGGTTGGCACAATTGGTTGCGAAAATTACTTTTCACACAAGTCGGTGGGCCCACAGGAAAGTTTGTGTGTTGCAAAAGCGAAACCGCTCGAAACCACTCAAAATCTAGGAATGTGTTTGGCACCATTGGTTGCGAAACTTACATTTCACACGAGTCAATGGGCCCGCCGAAAAGATTGTGTGGTGCAAAAACGAAAACTCTCGGAACCACTCAAAAGTGTTTTTGGGCATCTAGGAATGTGTTTGGCACCATTGGTTGAGAAAATTGTTTTTTACACAAGTCGGTGGGCCCACAGGAAAGTTTGTGTGTGGCAAAAGCGAAACCGCTCGAAACCACTCAAAAGAGTTTTTGGGAATCTTGGAATGTGTTTGGCACCATTGATTGCGAAAATTACTTTTCAGACGAGTCGATGGGCCCGCCGAAAACTTTGTGTGCTGCAAAAACGAAACCGATCGAAAAGTTTCTGTGTGGCAAAAGCGATACCGCTCGAAACCACTCGAAAGTGTTTTTTGGAATCTTGGATTGAGTTTGGCACCATTGATTGCGAAAATTTATTTTGACACGAGTCGGTGGGCCTGCCAAAAAGATTCTGTGGTGCGAAATCAAAACCGCTCGAAACCACTTAAAAGAGTTTTTGGGAATCTTTGAATGTGTTTGGCACCATTGATTGCGAAAATTTATTTTGACATGAGTCGATGGGTCCGCCCGAAAGTTTGTGTCGAATGAAAACGAAACCGCTCGAAACAACTCAAAAGAGTTTTTGTGCATCTAGGAATGTGTTCCGCACCATTGGTTGCGAAAATTACTTTTCGAACGAGTCGATGGGCCCGCCGAAAAGTTTGTGTCGTGCAAAAACGAAACCGTTCGAAACCACACAAAAGTGCTTTTGGGCATCTAGGAATGTGTTTGGCACCATTGATTGCGAAAATTTCTTTTCACTCAAGTCGGTGGGCCCACAGCAAAGTTTGTGTGTTGCAAAAGCGAAACCGCTTGAAACCACTCAAAAGTGTTTTTGGGCATCTAGAAATGTGTTTGGCATCATTGGTTGAGAAAATTTCTTTTCACACAAGTCGGTGGGCCCACAAGAAAGTTTGTGTGTTTCATAAGCGAAACCGCTCGAAACCACTCAAAAGTGTTTTTTGGAGTCTTGGAATGTGTTTGCCACCACTGATTGCGAAAATTTATTTTGACATGAGTCGGTGAGTCCGCTCGACAGTTTGTGTGGAGTAAAAACGAAACCGCTCAAAACCACTCAAAAGTGTTTTGGGGCCTCTAGGAATGTGTTTGGCAGCATTGGTTGCGAAAGTTACTTTTCAGTTGAGTCGATGGGCCCGCAGAAAAGTTGATGTGGTGCAAAAACGAAACTGGTCGTAACCACTTAAACGTGTTTTTGAGCATCTAGGAATATGTTTGGCACCGTCGGTTGCGAACATTACTTTTCACATGAGTCGGTGGGCCCACAGAAAAGTTTCTGTGGTGCAAAAGCGAAACCGCTCACAACCACTCAAAAGTGTTTTTTGGCATCTAGGAATCTCTTTGGCACCATTGGTTGCGAAAATTAATTTTTACACGAGTCGGTGGGCCCATCGAAATGTTTGCGTGGTGCGAAAACGAAACCGTTCGAAACCACTCAAAAGTGTATTTAGGCATCTAGGAATGTGTTTGACACCATTGGTTCCAAAAATTAATATTTACTCGAGTCGGTGGGCTCACCGAAAAGTTCGTGTGGTCCGAACACGAAATCGTTTGAAACCACTCGAAAGTGTTTTTGGGCATATGGGATCATGTTTGGCACCATTGGTGGCGAAATTTAGTATTTACACGAGTCGGTGGTCCCACCGAAATGTTTGTGTTGTGCAAAAATTAATATTTACCCGAGTCGATGGGCCCACAGGAAAGTTGGTGTGTGGCGAAAGCGAAACCGCTCGAAGCCACTCAAAAGTGTTTTTGGGCATTTAGGAATGTGTTTGGCACCATTGGTGGAGAAAATAACTTTTCACACGAGTTGGTGGGCCCGCAGGAAAGTTTGTGTGTGGCGAAAGCGAAACCGCTCGAAACCACTCAAAAGTGTTTTTGGGCATATAAGAATGTGTTTGGTACCATTGGTTGAGAAAATTACTTTTCACACGAGTCGAGGGGCCCGCCGAAAAGTTTGTGTGGTGCTAAAATGAATCCGCTCGAAACCACTCAAAAGTGTTTTGGGGCATCTAAGAATGTGTTTGGCACTGGTTGCGAAACTTACTTTTCGGACGAGTCGATGGGCCCGCCGAAAAGGTTGTGTGGTGCAAAAAGGAAACCGCTCAAAACCACTCAAAAGTGTTTTTGGGTATCTAAGAATGTGTTTGGCACCATTGGTTGAGAAAATTACTTTTCACACGGTTCGGTGGGCCCACAGGAAAGTTTGTGTGTGGCGAAAATGAAACCGCTTGAAACCACTCAAAAGTGTTTTTGGGCATCTAGAAATGTGTTTGGCACCATTGGTTGAGAAATTACTTTTCACACGAGTCGGTGGGCCCACAGAAAAGTTTGTGTGTTGCAAAAGCGAAACTGCTCGAAACCACTTAAAAGTGTTTTTGGGCATCTAGCAATGTGTTTGCACCATTGGTTGCGAAAATTTGTTTTCACACAAGTCGGTGGGCCCACAGGAAAGTTTGTGTGTTACAAAAGCGAAAACGCTCGAAACCACTCAAAAGTGTTTTTTGGAATCTTGGAATGTGTTGGGCACCATTGATTGCGAAAATTTATTTTGACACGAGTCGATGGGCCCGCCAAAAAGATTTTGTGGTGCAAAACCGAAACCGCTTGAAACCGCTGAGAAGAGTTGTAACAGCCCTAGCACAATTACCAGGTATTTGGAGTTCATTATTGTCTTTTAGGGTGCATAATTATTTTTCTGTTATTTATTTTCATGTGAACAGTATTAAACCTAATCGGTAAAACCAATGCAACTTCCAAATAACTAATAAATTGAACAGATGTATACATGTTTAATATTTTATTTAAATACTAGTTTGTTTATCATCACCAAATATAAATTTTATGGAATTTTTACCCCCTGTTTTAACCTCCTAAAAATTCGAACAAACTGTCAGATTATCTGATTTCCTTTTTTCACTGGAATTAATTGGCAATATTTTTGAATGAAACCAAATGGGTTAGACAGTGTGTTCCAAATGCTATCTCTGGTCCGGAGGCCAAAATTTGAATCCACTCCTAAATATTTCGAAAGTTTTGTGCATAGGTGAGTGAGAGAATAATTCCAGCTTTTGTCCTTTTCTCCTTGTCTCTTCTGCTCCACCTCTTCTCTCTCTGATGTGTGGGTCCCTAGGCATCCCCTGACCCACATGACAGCACCCAGCCCTCTCTTCCACCTCCCATACATCCAATATGCTACATAACCCTTCTTCTTCCTCCCCCATTCATTGTGTTGCATGCCTGTCTTTTATTCTTCCATGAGCTGAGCTTCACCCTTATCTTCCCCTCCCGAAATCTTCAACAAAATGGAAGAATCAAGCCCTGCATGTCACACCACTAAACCCCCATCACTCTAAGCTCCCCATCCATCCAAAAATCTCCCACATGCATGGATTCGTGAGAGAGATCGAGAAGAAGGAAGAACAAGCAACTTGCAGCCTATGAGGTTACAACATCAGTATTAGTCCTCTCAGTACCTTTGTTTCAAATATGCATAGCTAATTCTTTTCGAGCACCTTTTGAGTCAAACCAAATTTCTATTAGGTTGTAGAAATGTTCTCTATATTTTTGTAAAATAAAAATGACTAACTTCTGTACTGGAATTACACTTATGAATATAGCTAACTTTATGTGTACCTTTACGTACCTAGAACTTGTGAAATGCTTAAGAAAATACTGGAGTATGATAAAAATATGAAACCACCTCTGTTAATGTTGTAAAATAATCCTCTTCATTGTTGTTTAAAAGATGTTGACAAAACCACGTCTTAAATGTTTGTTTAAGAACTTATTTACCCTCTTCCTGTTTAACTTGCAAAATCCATACTTGATTCATGCCATCACCTCTGGTGGTGAAAGAATTTTTCTTACAACCTGTGAGTAGTGTACTTTCACCTAAAAATAACCATATGAATAAAAACTTAATTTGAAATCCAAGCTCCTTGTATAATTGCAAATCTGCCCTTTTCAGCCTGAGCCCTTATTATTTCCATATCTCCCAAACCACAAAAGTTAATCTGGTGATTCTTTCACCTAAATTCATGTTAGGACTGGTAGAACCCACTGTGTTTTTGTTCTGATTTGTTGATCATTTTGCATGTGTATATTTATTTGGCTCTTATTCGCATATTGCTTCTTTTCGATAGATTCGGAGATTCCGGAGAGCGCTGAAGCGGAACCAGAGCCTGAGTGTGACTACCCTCAGCAGGAAGGCGAGCACCTAAGCATCTAGCACCCATGTTTTACTTAAATTCCTTTGGTCGCGAATCTATTTATATATATAGTTTTGGGTGACATGGTAGATAATTAATTGGTGCATTTACCTTAGTTATATGTAGCTGCCATATACCTATTACTCTCCTGGTTGGGAATAGTTGGGATGTTTTATTCATTATGCTTAGTTTTGCTTAGCGGGGATACAACTATATGGCTGGACAGTTTTGTTAATTCTGGGATATGGACAACTTGGTTAATGGGCTAAAACTGGAGCACTTACATTAAATAATGGTTGATGAAATATGATTGACTTGGACGGGTGGTAGGGCGATGATGGGAGGTATGTTTCCCCTGATGCAGTAGCTCCGTCTGGGTCGTTAAGGACCGAACATTTTGACGTCTATTCAAGCACCCTACGTACTTACCACACGCCGTATCATGGGACCGGCTTGTTTGATTACTAGACCTACTGTGATCATTTACACTCATCGGAGAAACGTGAGGATTTGGGATCCGCGGAGTGCCCGGTTGACCGAGGTACGGCAGGGGGTATCTCCCGCGTGGTGAGCCCGCCTTAGTCACATCACACGCACGTGACTGAGTCGTCGGGGGCCCCGGTGTGGTTTAAATGGTTGGGGTGGGGCTAGGAAAGGACATGTGATGAGCTTGAATCACTTGTAGGTCGCACCTGTGTGGTGGGTGGCATTTGATCCTTGTTCATCTCGTGTGGGTACAGTTGTACACCTCTTATCAGAGTATAATCTATTCGAATAGCCGTGTCCACGGTTATGGACAATGCTTGATGTGTGCCTCAGTTATGTTAGCATCAAACTTGGGTTATTCTGGTGGGTTTATGTTTTAATGGTGATGTTGGCAAGTTATGCCATGATGGTATGGACTTTGGTAGTTCCATGGTGGATGTTGTGAGCGCCGTTTGCTTGCTGTACCCGGCTCCGCTGCTTTCAGGTGAGGACTCCGGCGTAGAATTGTGCTTCCTGTGTGGTCACTGTTCTGCCGGGGGCGGCGAGGGCAGTGAATGATCTTCTGCTATCTTCAGCTTGACTCTTGCCCGGTTGGTTTGCCCTTGTGGGGTTGTGGCACCACCGGCTTTTGTTTTGTGCTTCTGGCTCTTGTTTGAATCTTTCGCTGCTACTTGTGTGCTGTTAGATGGGACCTCGGACCCTATTCTATACCAGATACTTGCTGTACTTGACCCCTTTTCATGCACTTGTGATGATGTTCCAATTGCTTGCGATGAAAAGTGTAAGGCTAGTCGCATTCCTGGGGACTAGCTGAGCACGAGTAACAGGTTTTGATTGCTTGAGATAATTGGGGATAGCGCTTTGGATCGAGGCACTGGGGTATGCCTTGTTTTCTGGTCGCCGCCTTCGTGTGGTTGACGGGCATATGACGGAGTAGCCTGGCAAGCTATCTTATGGTTATCTCTTGCGATCACTACTCGGCATTCCGGTTATTATAGCAGAAGGTGTCAACCGTGATCATGGACACATTGAGGACGAGTGGCTATTTATGCGTGTATGGATCCCACTCCAGCAATAGTATGTGGTGATCGCGTTGGACACTGCATGGTACAATACTCGGGGTGTCCACAGCGGTTGGTATCAGAGCAATGCTGACTGTAGGCTAGAGCTAAGCTAGCAGTTTGAATGTGTTTGGCACTATTGATTGAGAAAATTTATTTTGACATGAGTCGGTGGGTCCTCCAGAAAGTTTGTGTCCAATGAAAACGATACCGCTCGTAACAACTCAAAAGTGTTTTTGTGCATCCAAGAATGTGTTCGGCACCATTGGTTGCGAAAATTACTTTCCGAACGAGTCAATGGGCCCGCCGAAAAGTTTGTGTCGTGCAAAAACAAAACCGTTCGAAACAACTCAAAAGTGTTTTTGGGCATCTAAGAATGTGTTTGGCACCATTGGTTGAGACAATTACTTTTCACACAAGTCGGTGGGCCCAGAGAAATGTTTGTGTGTTGCAAAAGCGGATTCGCTCGAAACCACTCAAAAGTGTTTTTTGGAATCTTATAATGTGTTTGGCACCATTGATTGCGAAAATTTATTTTGACATGAGTCGGTGGGTCCGCCAAACAGTTTGTGTGGAGTAAAAACGAAACCGCTCGAAACCACTCAAAAGTGTTTTTGGGCATCCAGGAATGTGTTTGGCACCATTGGTTGCGAAAATTACTTTTCGGTTGAGTCGATGGGCCCGTTGAAAAGTTGATGTGGTGCAAAAACGAAACCGGTCGTAACCACTCAAAAGTGTTTTTGAGCATCTAGGAATATGTTCGATGGGCCCGTCGAAAAGTTTGTGTGGTGCAAAAATGAAACCGCTAGAAACCACTCAAAAGTGTATTTGGGCTTCTAGGAATATGTTTGGCACCGTTGGTTGAGAAAATTACTTTTCACACGAGTCGGTGGGCCCAGAGAAATGTTTGTGTGTTGCAAAAGCGATGCCGCTCGAAACCACTCAAAAGTGTTTTTGGGCATCTAGGAATGTGTTTGACACCATTGTTTGGGAAAATGACTTTTCACACGAGTCGGTGGGTCCGCCGAAAAGTTTGTGTGATGCAAAAACGAAACCGCTCGAAACCAGTCAAAAGTGTTTTTGGGCATCAAGGAATGTGTTTGGCACCATTGGTTGAGAAAAATACTATTCACACGAGTCGGTGGGCCCACAAGAAAGTTAGTGCGTGGCTAAAGCGAAACCGCTCGAAACCACTCAAAAGACTTTTTGGGAATCTTGGAATGTGTTTGGCACCATTGATTGCGAAAACTTATTTTGACATGAGTCGGTGGGTCCGCCCGAAAGTTTGTGTGTTGCAAAAGCGAAACCGATCGAAACCGCTCAAAAGTGTTTTTGGGCATCCAGGAATGTGTTTGGCACCATTGGTTGCGAAAATTACTTTTCGGTTGTGCCGATGGGCCCGTTGAAAAGTTGATGTGGTGCAAAAACGAAACCGGTCGTAACCACTCAAAAGTGTTTTTGAGCATCTAGGAATATGTTCGATGGGCCCGTCGAAAATTTTTGTGGTGCAAAAATGAAACCGCTAGAAACCACTCAAAAGTGTTTTTGGGCATCTAGGAATATGTTTGGCACCGTTGGTTGAGAAAATTACTTTTCACACGAGTCGGTGGGCCCAGAGAAATGTTTGTGTGTTGCAAAAGCGATGCCGCTCGAAACCACTCAAATGTGTTTTTTGGAATATTGGAATGTGTTTGGCACCATTGATCGCGAAAACTTATTTTGACATGAGTCGGTGGGTCCGCCCGAAAGTTTGTGTGTTGCAAAAGCGAAACCGATCGAAACCGCTCAAAAGTGTTTTTGGGCATCTAGGAATGTGTTTGGCACATTGGTTGAGAAAATGACTTTTCACACGAGTCGGTCGCTCTGCCGAAAAGTTTGTGTGATGCAAAAACGAAACCGCTCGAAACCAGTCAAAAGTGTTTTTGGGCATCAAGGAATGTGTTTGGCACCATTGATTGAGAAAAATACTTTTCACACGAGTCGGTGGGCCCACAAGAAAGTTAGTGCGTGGCTAAAGCGAAACCGCTCGAAACCACTCAAAAGACTTTTTGGGAATCTTGGAATGTGTTTGGCACCATTGATTGCGAAAACTTATTTTGACATGAGTCGGTGGGTGCGCCCGAAAGTTTGTGTGTTGCAAAAGCGAAACCGATCGAAACCGCTCAAAAGTGTTTTTGGGCATCCAGGAATGTGTTTGGCACCATTGGTTGCGAAAATTACTTTTCGGTTGAGTCGATGGGCCTGTTGAAAAGTTGATGTGGTGCAAAAACGAAACCGGTCGTAACCACTCAAAAGTGTTTTTGAGCATCTAGGAATATGTTCGATGGGCCCGTCGAAAAGTTTGTGTGGTGCAAAAATGAAACCGCTAGAAACCACTCAAAAGTGTTTTTGGGCTTCTAGGAATATGTTTGGCACCGTTGGTTGAGAAAATTACTTTTCACACGAGTCGGTGGGCCCAGAGAAATGTTTGTGTGTTGCAAAAGCGATGCCGCTCGAAACCACTCAAAAGTGTTTTTGGGCATCTAGGAATGTGTTTGACACCATTGTTTGGGAAAATGACTTTTCACACGAGTCGGTGGGTCCGCCGAAAAGTTTGTGTGATGCAAAAACGAAACCGCTCGAAACCAGTCAAAAGTGTTTTTGGGCATCAAGGAATGTGTTTGGCACCATTGGTTGAGAAAAATACTATTCACACGGGTCGGTGGGCCCACAAGAAAGTTAGTGCGTGGCTAAAGCGAAACCGCTCGAAACCACTCAAAAGACTTTTTGGGAATCTTGGAATGTGTTTGGCACCAATGATCGCGAAAACTTATTTTGACATGAGTCGGTGGGTCCGCCCGAAAGTTTGTGTGTTGCAAAAGCGAAACCGATCGAACCCGCTCAAAAGTGTTTTTGGGCATCCAGGAATGTGTTTGGCACCATTGGTTGCGAAAATTACTTTTCGGTTGAGTCGATGGGCCCGTTGAAAAGTTGATGTGGTGCAAAAACGAAACCGGTCGTAACCACTCAAAAGTGTTTTTGAGCATCTAGGAATATGTTCGATGGGCCCGTCGAAATGTTTGTGTGGTGCAAAAATGAAACCGCTAGGAACCACTCAAAAGTGTATTTGGGCATCTAGGAATATGTTTGGCACCGTTGGTTGAGAAAATTACTTTTCACACAAGTCGGTGGGCCCAGAGAAATGTTTGTGTGTTGCAAAAGCGATGCTGCTCGAAACCACTCAAAAGTGTTTTTTGGAATATTGGAATGTGTTTGGCACCATTGATCGCGAAAACTTATTTTGACATGAGTCGGTGGGTCCGCCCGGCAGTTTGTGTGGAGTAAAACCGAAACCGCTCGAAACCACTCAAAAGTGTTTTTGGGCATCTAGGAATGTGTTTGACACCATTGTTTGGGAAAATGACTTTTCACACGAGTCGGTGGCTCTGCCGAAAAGTTTGTGTGATGCAAAAACGAAACCGCTCGAAACCAGTCAAAAGTGTTTTTGGGCATCAAGGAATGTGTTTGGCACCATTGATTGAGAAAAATACTTTTCACACGAGTCGGTGGGCCCACAAGAAAGTTAGTGCGTGGGCATCTAGGAATGTGTTTGACACCATTGTTTGGGAAAATGACTTTTCACACGAGTCGGTGGCTCTGCCGAAAAGTTTGTCTGGTGCAAAAATGAAACCGCTAGAAACCACTCAAAAGTGTTTTTGGGCATCTAGGAATATGTTTGGCACCGTTGGTTGAGAGAATTACTTTTCACACGAGTCGGTGGGCCCAGAGAAATGTTTGTGTGTTGCAAAAGCGATGCCGCTCGAAACCACTCAAATGTGTTTTTTGGAATATTGGAATGTGTTTGGCACCATTGATCGCGAAAACTTATTTTGACATGAGTCGGTGGGTCCGCCCGAAAGTTTGTGTGTTGCAAAAGCGAAACCGATCGAAACCGCTCAAAAGTGTTTTTGGGCATCTAGGAATGTGTTTGGCACATTGGTTGAGAAAATTACTTTTCGCACAAGTCGGTGGGCCCAGAGAAATGTTTGTGTTGCAAAAGCGGATTCGCTCGAAACCACTCAAAAGTGTTTTTTGGAATCTTGTAATGTGTTTGGCACCATTGATTGTGAAAATTTATTTTGACAAGAGTCGGTGGGTCCGCCCAACAGTTTGTGTGGAGTAAAAACGAAACCGCTCGAAACCACTCAAAAGTGTTTTTGGGCATCCAGGAATGTGTTTGGCACCATTGGTTGCGAAAATTACTTTTCGGTTGAGTCGATGGGCCCGTTGAAAAGTTGATGCGATGCAAAAACGAAACGGATCGTAACCACTCAAAAGTGTTTTTGAGGATCTAGGAATATGTTCGATGGGCCCATCGAAAAGTTTGTGTGGTGCAAAAATGAAACCGCTAGAAACCACTCAAAAGTGTTTTTGGGCATCTAGGAATATGTTTGGCACCGTTGGTTGAGAAAATTACTTTTCACACAAGTCGGTGGGCCCAGAGAAATGTTTGTGTGTTGCAAAAGCGATGCCGCTTGAAACCACTCAAAAGTGTTTTTTGGAATCTTGGAATGTGTTTGGCACCATTGATCGCGAAAACTTATTTTGACATGAGTCGGTGGGTCCGCCCGGCAGTTTGTGTGGAGTAAAACCGAAACCGGTCGAAACCACTCAGAAGTGTTTTTGGGCATCTACGAATGTGTTTGACACCATGCCCAAAAACACTTTTGAGCGGTTTCGATCGGTTTCGCTTTTGCAACACACAAACTTTTGGGCGGACCCACCGACTCATGTCAAAATAAGTTTTCACAATCAATGGTGCCAAACACATTCCAAGATTCCAAAAAACACTTTTGAGTGGTTTCGAGCGGCATCGCTTTTGCAACACACAAACATTTCTCTGGGCCCACCGACTCGTGTGAAAAGTAATTTTCTCAACCAACGGTGCCAAACATATTCCTAGATGCCCAAAAACACTTTTGAGTGGTTTCTAGCGGTTTCATTTTTGCACCACACAAACTTTTCGACGGGCCCATCAAACATATTCCTAGATGCTCAAAAACACTTTTGAGTGGTTACGACCGGTTTCGTTTTTGCACCACATCAACTTTTCAACGGGCCCATCGGCACAACCGAAAAGTAATTTTCGCAACCAATGGTGCCAAACACATTCCTGGATACCCAAAAACACTTTTGAGTGGTTTGACTGTCACGTGTTGATGACACAACTGCTTCCTGTTATAATTCGTGGTATCCTTCCTGATAATGTCCGGGGAACAATAACAAAGCTATGTGCTTTCATGAACGCAATTTCGCAAAAGATCATCGATCCAGACAATTTAACAACCCTTCAAGATGACGTGGTCCAATGTCTTGTCAGCTTTGAGATGATCTTTCCACCGTCATTCTTCAATATAATGACACATCTTCTATGTCACCTTGTGAAAGAGATCGGTATTTTTGGTCCTGTGTACCTACACAACATGTTTCCTTTTGAGAGGTACATGGGCGTTCTAAAGAAATACGTTTATAACTGTTCTCGTCCAGAAGCAAGCATCGCCAAGGGTTATGAAACAGAGGAGGTCATTAAGTTCTGCGTAGAATTTTTTGAAGACCTTCGTCCAATCGGGGTACCCGAATCAAGCCATGAGGGGAGACTACGGGGAAAGGGGACTCTTGGAAGGAAAGCAATAATGACTGTGGACAACGATTTATTCCGTAAAGCACATTTCACGATTTTGCAACAATCTTCGTTGGTGGCTCCTTACATCGAGGAGCACCTGGCGATTGTTTGCTCAAAAAACATCGGCAAGTCCGATGCATGGATTACACGCCATCACATTGATACTTTCCCCGCTTGGCTACGACAACATCTAATGGGTACCGAAATCATTGACCGACAACTAGCCTTCTTGGCGAGGGGGCCTTCTTGCTCGATATCGACATTCCAAGGATATGAAAGAGCCCAAGACAGAAAGAGCACAAACCAGAACTCTGCTATTCGTATCGATGCCATGAGATACGATGATGCAACTAGCACGTATTACGGTGTCATCGAGGACATATGGGAACTAGACTCCGACCCCTAAAGGTACCTCTGTTTCGATGCCAATGGGTTAGGCTCACTGGTGGAGGCGTAACGATTGATGACAGTGGGATGACAACGATTGACCTAACCAAGGTTGGATACTCAGACGAACCATTCGTCCTAGCCAATGATGTAATACAAGTTTTCTACGTGAAGGACATGTCTAGTAAACCAAAGAAGGGTAAAGGACCCGACGAGCTAAAGCGCTACGTGGTTCTCCCAGGCAAAAGGAAAATCGTCGGAGTCGAGGATAAGACTAACGAAGATTACGATCAGTTTGACGGGCAACCTCCGTTCGCGGTGATGGTTGACCCGAGCATCCTCCTATCAAAGGAGGACACCACTTACTCATGCAACGATCATAGCGAAGGAATATTAGTGAGGAGAAAGTACCTGAGGAAAATAGTGACATAGGTTGTTGTATGGACGATGCAAATTATTTATAATGTATTGAAGGCCATGCAATTTTTGTGTGAAACATATAGGAATTTCTATGAAACCTCACTAGTCTCATTCCATAGAAAATTTCAAAGACTATTTTTTTGTTTCAAAGAAGCATATGTGAAACATATAGGAATTTTCCTGTAGAAGTCCAATCCTTTAAAAATCTTTCAGTTTTTCTTTGTTCCAAAGGGCCTACGGTAAGGGTGGAACGATAGAACGTGACCGAACGATAGAACGAACGAACGAACAAACGATAGAACGAACGCGACCGAACAAACGATAGAACGTGAACGATAGAACGAACGTGACCATGAACGATAGAACGTGAACGAACGATAGAATGAACGTGACCGAACGAACGAGAACGTGGTATATCGTATATGTTTTCAATGTAGATATGCAAGCATGATGTGTAGATTAATCATAGATGTACCAAATTGTTTGCAATAGATTAATTATAGATGTGTTTTCAATCATAGATGTACCAGATTAATTATAGCTGTGTTTTCAATCATAGATGTACCAGATTAATTATAGCTGTGTTTTCAATGTACATTGTTAATGATATAATCTAACCTTCGTTTTGTTTGCAATAGTTTTCATGTTTTCACGTGGGTACACTAAATATAATATTGCACAACTTTTTTTGTTTTTCCAATAGTGATTTAACTTTTTTCTATTTTCCATCTTAAAGAAAGGGCTGAATTAACTAATTCCATCATCTCCAAGTCTAATGTTTTCACTTACGACTGTTGTACATCTTTTAACTAAAGTTTTATTTCTTTGTCATACGTGGTGCAGCTGCTGACCGCTGTCGTCGCTCAAGCTTATGTGGCCCCAATAACTCCAAGCAAAACTAAGGCAAGTTTCATTAATTCCCTGGTGTGTATATATATATGCACGTAGGTTGCATGCATAACAATTAATTAACTGGTCATCGTACGTATTTCTCAATAATGTCAATATATGTATAATAATATACTCTTAGTTGATGTGTGTTAATGTTACAAATAGATGGCAGATCGCGATGATGAACCTCATGGACGAGATCGCAGAGGGCAGCAACCAATATTGGACGGATGAGGAGCAAGAGGACCCCAACCAATACCTAAACGAGGAGGGAAACGAGGGCACAAACCAAGAGGAAAGTGAAAGGCAACCGGCCGTTGGAGAGAAGAGGGCACGCGGACAACGAGGTGCCGCGAGGAAGCTAGAGGGCAGGCACATTATTAGTGAAGTGGCCCCAGACGGCGAACCAGTAGCCCCAGCCGGTATACTACGGAAGTTTGTGGGACACAGTGGTTGGGTCTTGAGGAATCACGTGCCCATTAGCACATTGCACTGGCATCAATCAAGGTTAGCCGAGGATGACCAAAGTTATCTTCCAGATACAGAGAAAGATATGCTATGGACCACCATGCTTGAGATCTTCGCGGTCCCTGAGGCAGATCAGCCAAGATTGAAAGAATGGACGATGAAGAAAATGGCTGAACAATTCCAGAAGTACAAGTCAGTACAAGAAATACGTCCTGAAGGGTCTAACACCTGATTTTGACAAATTAACCAAGCTGAGGGATCATTGGGATGCGATTGTCGCATACAAGACCTCCGAGCACGGGCAAGCGCAAATAGAAAAGAATAAAGCCAATGCCGCTAAGAAGCAGTACCATCACCGGCTAGGGTCAGGAGGCTATAAGAAGGCAATCCCCAAGTGGGATAAACTGGAAGCAGTGGAGGCGTCTGCTCAGGGAACATTCAAGCCTGACAGAGAGAAGGACGAGCTTACGCTCACACTACAGAATCTCGAGCATTCAGGACGAACACGAGGAAAAGGCATGGTTGCTTGGAAATACGGATTTCAAGAGGACAGCCACACTTACAAGAGTCGGATGAGGAGCAAGAGGGATACCGAGGCGAAATTAAGATATCTCGAGGAGAGGGTCGCCCTGCAGTAAGGATGTAAGAGGAGGTCGAACGACGGGTGGACCAACGCCTAGCGAAACGACAGAGCCAGCAGATGGTGCCGTCGTATGTCCCTCTAGTCATGGTGAGCTCCTCAGGCAATCGCAGCAGCTGTGCTTCTACAGGGCAAGTAGGAGAACAGAGCATAGAAGGTGCAGCAGGGCCAGCTCCCGACGACCCATCGTACCCCGTAGATGAAATCACGCGGCGGACACCTTGTGAGCTGCGCAGTCTCTTCAAGAATATATCACTCAAGGTATGCTCGATATATGTCTTGTAAATTGCAAAAGATGGTGCATGCATCTGTTAATTACTAAATAACCTCGATTCTCGTGAAGGTGGCGTCGGGCATGGCCATACCAGTGGACCCTTCAGGGACATACCATTGCAGACCGATTCCACCTCGGTACTCAAGGGTCGAAGTTGAATTGGTGGAACGAGGGTTCGAGGATCTCGAGCTGGACATCCCCAGAGGAGACGGGGAGACGAAACTAGGAGACACAGCCCACGCCATTATACAATGGTGCAAGCTGTACATCGTGTTTCCCGGGCGAGTAGCGGCGTCTTCTTCTCCGTCTCCTCCGCCTGCACCGGCTCCTCCACCTCCGTCTCCTCCGCATGCACCCTCTCCTTTGCCTGCATCGGCTCCTCCACCTCCGCCTCCTCCGCTTACACCGTCATCGTCTGCTCCGCCTTCACGAGCTAAAAAGTCATGCCCACTTCGTCCCGCGCCGTCAAAGTCCACAGAAGAAAGAAAGAAGCCAAGACTTGACGAGCCAAAACTCCCCGCTCTCAAGAAAAGGGCGTACGACCGCACTCCTGAGGAGAATGAGGAGGTCGTACGAGCAGAAGTGAAGGCGTTCTTCGAGGCACGGAAACCACCAAAGAAGATTCATATAGATCCGGCTGCTAAGAAGTTCTTTCAAAAGATGAGCGAACCGGTCAAGAGGGCTTTACTTTCGGATTATGACCCATCGATGACGAAGTCGTTTAAGAAACAAAGAGGAAAGACCAAAGAAGTGCATCAGCTCGGAAAGCAACCAAAACAATCGGTTGAGCCGTTACTACCACCCAGTGAAGAGGAACTAAGGCAATGGATGAAAGAGACGAGTCTGAACAGGGCGCAACTGGTGGGAGACGCACCAATAACCATAGCGACAGAAGCCGATTTGTAAGACAAATTTAAACTCGGTGAACCACTTGTCAAGCCTGGTCAGGTGAACACCCTCTCTACACAAATGTACCGATTCCATCAATGGTACATGGAACTTCCATCCAAAGGTAGAATGATGGTTCGAGAGAGGATAAGAAACACAGATTACTATCAAGGAGATGATGTTCTGTGGATCAACTTCGAGAATGTATTCGATGTATACCATCTAGACGCTCTCGACGTCTCTATTCTCAGCTGCTGGGTTTCGTAATTATCGTTTTAGCAAAATTTATTTTGTTCCTTAGCTTCTATGTACCATTCAATGGTTACACTGTGCCGATAAGACTGATGCAAATTCCTTTATCCTTTGTAGAATGGAGATTCAATCATGCCGTAGGCAGGGGGTTACAATATTGGATTCATGGACCCCCGCAAAGTCAATGACGTAATGATACGGGACTTTGAGAAAGATACAGAGGACAATATTGTTCATTTTCTGGTGCAGCAGCATTATAAGACCTACATACTATTGCCCTACAACACAGAGTGAGTTTTAACTGTCTTTCGAATTTGTACCAACTTCCTCCTCGTACTCATACCGTGACATATATATCGTCTGACGCAATTTGCAGATTTCACTAGGTCCTTTTCCTCTTCGACCTTGAACTATGCAAAGTCCATGTCTATGACTCAATGGATAAACCAGAGTCTACTTTCACCAAGATTTTTGAAGTGATATACAGCTAATGCCATCTATTCAACTGTCATTAATTATGAACACTGCTATTGCTACTATGCAGATCTCCGATATTTAATCATAGCTTCCAACTGTACATAGGGCATGGGCAAAGTTCCGTACATTGGTCCGCGGGATTTGGAAAGAAAAACTTGGTAGGAGGTTTAATTTTCCGGTGAGTACATGCTCCAAAACATATTGAATCATTAATTTGTTCTAAAAAAAGTAGTACCTTAAATCTCTCGTCGTTTCTCCTTAAGTGTGCAAAACAGGAGTAGAGGAATAACTTGTGCGGCTACTACGTCTGCGAATATACTCACTGCATTGTACACCAAATCAACAGTGACAAGGATCTAGAAGTACATAAAAATTATTCATACATTATGTCCCGATTTCTTATTGACTTCATATACTTATATCTCAATTTTTTTCAAATGATAGATTATTTACATGAGGGAAAAACTATCCAACGAAGAATTTATCAAGGTCGTTCAAGAACAATTGATGGGATTTATCAATAACAAATAATTGATCCCGCGGGAGAATTCCACTACGATGGAAGACCTATCGATCATCATCCCCATGTATAACATGTCTTAGGTTTCTTTGTAATATACAATAGAACATTAGAATTAACAAAGCATTGTAATATATGTATGTATTTAGATGTGCATACATGCACTTATGTGTGTGAGTATATTTCAGTACAATAAGTATATATTTACTTGAGTGCATATATGTAGGAAATATATATATGTGTAAAACATGTATTTATACATATATATATATGCATATTGCATATATATATATATGTATAAATACATATATTACATATATACACATATTATATATACATATATTACGCATATATATATATATTTATACATATATATGCATAATATATAAACAAGCAGCTGGCAGAACCAGCAATTGATTTTTTTAAAAAAGAAAAAATATCTTTAGTCTCGGTTGGTGTTACCAACCGGGACTAAAGATGGCTCTTTAGTCCCGGTTATTTCACCCGGGACTAAAGATGGGTATCTTTAGTCCCGGATTCGTGGTCTCGGTTGCACAACCGGGACTAGAGGGTGTTACGAACCGGGGTGAAAAACCCCTTCTCCACCAGTGAGTGAAACCAATTGCTGAGATTCCTTTGTCACAAGTTGATTTGTTTGCTGTTCCTTGTGATAAAGAAAAGATGTGTGATAATGCTTCACTTATATATGCCACGACTAGTGAATAAACATGTTATTTCTAGTGTTAGTTCTTCATGTGTTGATTTTAAGCATGTTGTTAACATTGCTAATGGAGTAGAGGAATGTGAATTCATATCTTCTTTAAATACTCTGGGCTATGTTCGGTTTGATAATTTTTGTGAGCTCAATAATTTGAAGGAGAAATTATTTGCTAAGTCTGAGTTGCCATGTCCGAGTAATGCTATTTTTCATATCTTTGGCGAATATAATGATAGAGAAATATATTTGGCGCATAGAGTTTATATATGCTCAGATTTAGGACCTTTTGTATCTGTGGACAAAAATTTCACGCTAGAGAGACATATTATTGCTAATCATACTACTTCGTGTTTCTCTAGTTTTGATTGGAAGAAACAAGTGTTTTAAATGGATTATGAGAAGAGCACCATATGGAAAAACCGAGGATGGTTTTCCATGAAGAAGGGGAGGATAATGTGACCATGACTACCATTGATACAACCATTGCTCACATCATAGGACAACTGGAAGACATCGAGATTGAGTCGCAAACGTTCTGGAATCCAATTCGGCCACCTGCTACAGTGCTGAATTCAAACGGCTGCCAAATATGCATACGAGCTCCGTTTTCGGCCCATGAGTACTTGATGGAAAGCTCTTGGAGTTCTTTTTCCAATGGCTCCAGCCTCATCTCTAAATTCCATCTTAATTGTCCGCAATTCAAGAAACAAGGTGCTGCGTCACCTTCAACGGGCCTATGGGCTTGTAACTTCATCTGGGACCCCGGCCCAGGTGGGGCCCATGTGGGGTGTGCCCCAACCTGGTGGAGCACGACCTAGGAACCCCTTGGTCGTACTCCCACTCCTTTAAATAGCTAGGTGCCCCTTTAGGGTTTCTTGGGTTTTGTTTAGATTAAAGTTTAGCTTTGCTACTTTGCCGTGTAATCCCGTGATCGGTTAGATCGCCGGTTTGCTCGTTACGGAACCCCATCTTATCATTTGCATTCAATATCTATTTGTAGTTCAGATTGCTTTTATCTTGTTCTTGCTTGTTTCTTCGATTTGCTTGCAGGAATAAGGTTGATCTTCGCCGGCAAGATCAACAACCCACGGAGAGGTGTATCGATTGCTAAGGCACAACACAACAACGTCTCGGCGGTTGTAGTCGGATCGTCAATGTTTTTCCAAAATCGTACTTATCATCAACTCACCGAAAGATCAGGACAACTAGATACCTGAGCGTATCGAGTGGAGCTCAGGATTTATCAGATAGTATTAGAGCAGCACAGGGTTTATCCTTTTGGCCTTGTAGAAATGTGTTTGACACCATTAGTTGCGAAATATTATTTTGACACGAATCGGTGGGCCCGCCAAAAAGTTTGTGTGGTGCCATAACGAAACCGCTCGAAATCACTCAAATGTGTTTTTGGGCATATGGGAATGTGTTTGGCACCATTGATTGCGAAAATTTATTTTGACATGAGTTGGTGGGTCGGCTCGAAAGTTTGTGCAGAGTGAAAACAAAACCGATCGAAACCACTCAAAAGTGTTTTTGGCCTTCTAGGAATGTGTTTGGAACCATTGGTTGTGAAAATTACTTTTCAGACGAATCGGTGGGCCCACCGAAAAGTTTGTGTGGTGCGAAAACGAAACTGCTCGAAATCACTGAAAAGTTTACTTGGGCATCTAGGAATGTGTTTGGCACCATTGGTTACGAAAATTACTTTTCACACGAGTCGGTGGGTGCATTGGAAAGTATGTGTGTTGCGAAAGCAAAACCGCTCGAAACCACTCAAAAGTGTTTTCGGGAATCTTGGAATGTGTTGGCACAATTGATTGAGAAAATTTATTTTGACATGAGTTGGTGGGTCCGCTCGAAAGTTTGTGTGGAGTGAAAACGAAACCGCTCGTAACCACACAAAAGTGTTTTTAGGCATCTAGGAATGTGTTTGGCACTATTGGTTGCGAAAATTACTTTTCACACGAGTCGGTGGGTCTGCCGAAAAGTTTCTGTGGTGCGAAAACAAAACCCTTCGAAACCACTCAAAAGTGTTTTTGGCCATGTAGAAATGTGTTTGATACCATTGGTTGCGAAAATTTATTTTGACACGAGTCAGTGGGCTCGCCAAAAGATTGTGGTGTGATAACGAAACCGCTTTAAATCACTCAAATGTGTTTTTGGGCATATGGGAATGTGTTTGACAACATTGGTTGCAAAAATTAATTTTCACACGAGTCGGTGGGCCCACAGGAAAGTTTATGTGTCGCGAAAGCGAAACCGTTCGAAACCACTCAAAAGAGTTTTCGGGAATCTTGGAATGTGTTTGGCACCATTTGTTACGAAAATTTATTCTGACACTACTCGGTGGGACCACCGAAAAGTTTAGGTGGTGCAAAAACGAATCCGCTCGAAATCACTCAAATGTGTTTTTGGGCATATGCGAATGTGTTTGGCATCATTGGTTGCGAAAATTACTTTCCACATGAGTCGGTGGACCCGCAGGAAACTTTGTGTGGTGCGAAAACAAAACCGCTCGAAGCCACTCAAAAGTGTTTCTCCGCATCTAGGAATGTGTTTGGCACCAATCATTGCAAAAATTACTTTTCACACGAGTTGGTGAGCTCGCAGGAAAGTTTGTGTGGTGCGAAAAGGAATCTGCTCGAAACCACTCAAAAGTGTTTTTCGGCATCTAGGAATGTGTTTGGCACCATTAGTTGTGAAAATTACTTTTCACACGAGTCGGTGGGCCCACAGAAAAGTTTGTGTGGTGCAAAAACAAAACCGCTCGGAACCACTCAAAAGTGTCTTTGCGCATCTAGCAATGCGTTTGGCACCGTTGGTTGTAAAAAATTATTTTGACACGAGTCACTGGGCTTTCCGAAAATTTGTCTGGTGCGAAAACAAAACCACTCAAATGTGTTTTTGCGCATATGGGAATGTGCTTGGCACCATTTGTTACGAAAATTTATTCTGACATTTGTCGGTGGGCCCATCGGAAAATTTGTGTGGTACGAAAAGGAAACCGTTCGAAACCACTCAAATGTTTTTTCGGGCTTATGGGAATGTGTTTGGCACCATTGGTGGCAAAAATTACTTCTGACACGAGTCGGTGAGCCCGCAGGAAAGTTTGTGTGGTGTGAAAAGGAGACCGCTCGAAACCACTCAAAAGTGTTTTTGGGCACCTAGGAATGTGTTTGGCACCATTGGTTGAAAAAATTATTTTCGACAAGAGTCGGTGGACCCGCTGGAAAGTTTGTGTGGAGCAAAAACAAACCGTTCGAAACCACTCGAAAGTGTTTTTGGGCATCTAGGAATATGTAAGGCACCATTGGTTGCAAAAATTACTTTTGACACGAATCGGTGGGCCCGCCGAAAAGTTTTTGTGGTGCGAAAACGAAATCGCTCGAAACCACTCAATAGTGTTTTTGGGCATCTAGGAATGTGTTTGAGACCATTGGTTGCAAAAGTTACTTTTCACACGAGTCGATGAGCCCGCAGAAATGTTTGTGTGGTGCGAAAATGAAACCGCTCGAAACCACTCAAAAGCATTTTTCGGCTTCTTGGAATGTGTTCGGCACCATTGGTTGCGAGAATTAGTTTTTACACGAATCGGTGAACCCGCAAGAAAGTTTGTGTGGTGCGAAAAAGAAAACCGCTAGAAACCACACAAAAGTGTTTTTGGACATCTAGGAATGTGTAAGGCACCATTTGTTTCGAAATTTAATTTTGACACTAGTCAATGTGCCCGCCAGAAAGTTTGTGTGGTGCGACAAAGAAACTGCTCGAAACCACTCAAAAGCGTTTTTGGCCATCTAGGAATGTGTTTGGCACCATTGGTTGTGAAAATTTATTTTCACATGAGTCGGTGGGCCCACCAGAAAGTTTGTGTGGTGCAAAAACGAAACCACTCAAAAGTGTTTTTGAACATCTAGGAATGTGTTTAGCACCATTGGTTGCAAAAAATTACTTTCGACATGACTCGATGGACCCGCAGCAAAGGTTGTGTGGAGCAAAAATAAAACTGCTCGAAACCACTCGAAAGTGTTTTTGACTAGCTAGGAATGTGTTTGGCACCATTGGTGCAAAAATTACATTTCGCACGAGTCCATAAGCCCACAGGAATGTTTGTGTGCTGCGGAAAGAAAACTGCTCGAAACCACTCAAAAGTGTTTTTGGGCATCTAGGAATGTGTTTGGCACCATTGGTTGCGAGAATTAGTTTTTACACGAGTCTGTTTGCTCGCCAAAAAGTTTGTGTGGTGCGAAAAAGAAAGCCGCTAGAAACCACTCGAAGTGTTTTTGTGCATGTACGAATGTGTAAGGCACCGTTTGTTTCGAAATTTAATTTTGACACTAGTCGGTGGGCCCGCCGGAAAGTTTGTGTGGTGCGACAACGAAACCGCTCGAAACCACGCAAAAGCGTTTTTGGCCAGCCAGGAATGTGTTTGGCATCATTGGTTGCGAAAATTTATTTTGACACGAGTCGGTGGGCCAACCAGAAAGTTTGTGTGGTGCGAAAACGAAACCGCTCGAAACCAATCAAAAGTGTTTTGGAGCATCTAGGAATGTGTTTAGCACCATTGGTTGCCAAAAATTACTTCCGACATGACTCGGTGGGCTCGCAGCAAAGGTTGTGACGGAGCGTTAACTCCTCAACGGGGGACTGTGAGGGCCCCCCTTTGCCAGTCTGGCCGGGGGCGCAGGGTGAAATTCCTTGCTCCTAATATGCGGGATCTTAGCGATAGATGCTGGGAAGCGTAATACCCTACTCCTGTGTTTTGTGGATCTAAGAACTGGGAAACCGGGAGTACAAGTATTGTATCCCTTCTCTTTTTCCCTCCCTTTTCTTCTACTTAGGCCTGGGCCTCCTTTTATATGACAATGGGCTACCATATGGGCCACACGTTGCCTAAAGTAGAAGCAAAACATTATTTTACATTTTAAGAGTTGTCTTGTTGCTTGACTCAGAAGCCGCCTGCTCAGACACTGCCACCATTCCCGGGGACGCCCGTGTCGAGCTATATTAAACGGAGGAGGACTTCCGTGATCCATTCGTGTTGGGAAACGGAGATTATCTGACCGGAGCTGGCATACCAACTCCGGCTGAGTGACGAGAGGTAAAAAGCTCTCATCATCATGATGGGACGGGGCAAGGCGTGCCGTGCGCTGCCTGGCGCGCGTGCGACGCACAGGCGCTCTGACACCTCACCCGCGATCTAGCCAGTCTACGACCGGTCAATCACCGTGAACGATCTCAGACCGGCTGTGCACGCGCCACGCCGCATTAAATGTGGCATGGTGCGCTCTTCTGGGCCGCCATAAATGCAGTTAGGTGAGCTCTGCCGCGCTCACCTAACTGCCGCGCTCACCTAACCCTGCACACGTGGCACCAACGCCAAAGGGGGTCGGGGCTGCCCAGACCTCGGGGAAGGTCTGGGAGCGGCCCGACCCTCGGGAGAAACCGGGAGGGCAGCCGCCACGTCACCCTCGGGCCCGACCCATCCGGGGGACGCGCCATGTGGATGCATGGGGCCACCCGTCCCCTTGGTCTCGATACCCCCGGGCCCGTATCACCGACAGTAGCCTCCGGCGTTATGCCTGAGTGGCCCCGCTCGGAGGGGCGCCCTGGCTTGGCACCACCCTCGGGTCCAGTGACAAGCGGGCCCGGGTTCCTAGAGCGAAAAAACCCCAACGGTCGCGACCTGCGCGCTGGAAAACGCCACTCGGCAATAATGGGCGGTCTCTTCGTAACCGTCGCATTACTCGGGGCGGCGCGCGGACCGGGACACGCCGGTCCGTTTTCGCCTGGTGGCGTAATGATGGCGCTTTTCATGGTAACCGTGCGCAGTTAATGCGGACACGATCTGCCACGCCTCGACCGCAACGGCCGCACGACTGACGCGTGGGAGGCGACGCTGGCGGCGCACGAGGCCGCCGCCGCCGAGCAGGAGTCCGCACTCTGCCTCCGCGAAGACGCGCTCGCCGAGCGGGGGCGCGCCCTTGAGGAGACCGAGGCCGCGGCGCAGCGGCTGGCGGACAGCCTGCTTCTCCACGATGAGGCGCGGGAGGAGCAGGCGCGCCGGAATCTGGAGAGTGCCCGCGCCGAGAGGGCCGCACTGGACCAGCGTGCCTCCGAACTCGAGGCGCGGGCGAGGGAGTTGGGCGCGCTGGCGCGCAGCGGCAGCGCGGGCGCAAGCCATGACGACCTAGTCGCCCGCCTCACGGTCGCCGAGGGCACCATCGCCGAGCTGCGGGGCGCCCTGGACTCGTCCGCTGGGGAGGCTGAGGCCTTCCGGCTGGCGAACGAGGTGGGGCCCGGCATGCTACGGGACGCCGTCACCCGACTTGACTGCGTCGGGCGTCAGGCGGGCATCTAGCGCGACCGGCACCCCAAGTATGCCGCCAACCAGGGGGGCCTCGCCCAGCGCCTGTCGGAGATGGCAGGGGATCTCGAGAAGCTCCCTAAGGAGATCGAGGAGACGGTGAAGTCCTCCTCGAGGGACCTCGCCGGGGGGCGGTGGAGCTCGTGCTGGCGAGCTACCAGGTCCGGGATCCCGATTTCTCCCCGTGGGTGGCGCTTGAGGAGTTTCCCCCCGGGACCGAGGCCAGCGCTCGCGCCCAAGTCCGGGAGGTTGCCGGGGAGATCGTCCACGGCTTCGAGGGGACGGCCCCTCGGCTCGTCTTCGCCCTCGACTCCGATGAGGAGGATGACGGCGACGGCGGCGACAGCGACGGCAAGGCCGGCGGCTCAGGCGCGTTGGGGTGAGCCCCCGGGCCACCGCGTGCCTTTACCTTTTCTAAATTCTTTGTTCTGAGGCCTCCGGGACGATGCTTGTATATAAACTTTGTCATCTTCATTTATCTGCAATTGGACAAGTTTTTAATTCTATATTAGTTACGCTTTTCTCATATATAATAAGGCCGGCCTGTCTTGCGATCCCTTCAAATTTTGACTCGAGCGAGGCCTCGGGCTCGAGTCCCAGCCTCAAGCAGCGCGGGTCGGAGCTAATGCCTTGGAGAGATCCGCGTGTCGAGACTGGCCAGGCCGGGAGCGCGGTGACCGAGGGTTATGGGGACCCGATTGTGGGCCATTGCCGATTCCCTCCCGGAGTTCACCGCGTCCCGGGGCACGGCTCGGTTCTGGGCCTCGTTGGCGTTCTAGACGACCCGGGCTGCCGAGGGTAAGGACGAGCACGAACAGACTGGCTCAAGTCAAAATACTCAGAAGGAACAACAAAGCAGGCGCAGTCTTTAAGAAATCAGAAATGCTTATTATTGAAATACGAGAAGAAATATAAATAAACATATGCATATGTATGATGGGAGCCCCCGGCCAACCCTGTGTGCCCGAGGGGGCACGCGGGGTTGGCCCGAGCCCGAGGTACGACACCCGACCCCCTTATGGGTAGAAGTGACGAAGATGCTCGATGTTCCACGGGTTAGGCAGCTCTGTGCCGTCTTCCGTGGCCAACCGAACCGAGCCCGGCCGGGGGACGCTGACCACTCTGTACGGTCCCTCCCACATTGGTGAGAGTTTGCTCAATCCAGCACGCGTTTGGACGTGGCGTAGGACGAGGTCATCGACGCAGAGTGATCGGGCCCGGACGTGGCGCAGATGGTAGCGCCGCAGGCTTTGCTGGTAGTGCGCGGTTCGGAGGGCCGCGCGCCGCCTTCGCTCTTCCAGGTAGTCGAGGTCGTCTCGGCGAAGCTGACCTTGATCAGCTTCGCAATACATTGTGGCCCGAGGGGACCTCAGGGTGAGCTCGGATGGGAGGACCGCCTCCGCGCCATAAACAACGAAGAAGGGCGTTTCTCTTGTCGCTCGGCTCGGAGTAGTTTGGTTCGCCCAGAGCACCGTTGGCAACTCCTCGATCCACGAGTCGCTATGCTTCTTGAGGATGTTGTAAGTCTTGGGCTTAAGGCCCTTGAGGATTTCCGCGTTGGCGCGCTCCACTTGGCCGTTGTTTCTGGGGTGGGCGGGTGAGGCGAAACAGAGCTTGATGCCCATGTCCTCGCAGTAGTCGCCGAAAAGCTCACTGGTGAACTGGGTGCCGTTGTCCATAATGATACAGTTGGGCACCCCGAACCGAGCAGTGATGCTTCTGATGAATTTTAGCACCGAGTGCTTATCGATCTTGATGATCGGATAAGCCTCAGGCCACTTGGTGAACTTGTCGATCGCGACGTACAGATACTCGTACCCGCCCGGGGCCTTCCTGAAGGGACCCAGGATGTCCAGCCCCAGACTGCAAATGGCCATGAAAGGGGTATGTTCTGCAGGGCCTGGGCCGGCTGATGCGTTTGCCTGGCGTGAAACTGGCACGCCCTGCATCGCCGGACCAGGTCGGCTGCGTCGTGGAGCGCTGTCGGCCAATAGAAACCCTGGCGAAAGGCCTTGCCGACCAAGGTGCGCGAGGCGGAGTGGGCTCCGCACTCGCCCTCGTGGACATCAGCAAGAGGCTCGACGCCCTGCTCCCGAGGGATGCATTTCAGGAGGACTCCATTGGCCCCGTGCCGTAGAGGGCCCCCTCCACCATCACGTAGCGCTTGGAGATGCGAATAACGCGTTCACTCCCTTCGCGATCCTCGGGTAGAGTCTCATCTTTGAGGTACGCCTGGATCTCAGTTATCCAGGCGATCTGTTTTGGAGGGTCGGGCACGACCTCCTTGGACCCCGAGGCCTGTATTCCGACGGGCCTCGGGAGTGATACGGGGCAACGGAGTTTGGCCCGATCTTCACGACGTAGGATTGAAGGGTAACTGGACCCGTGCAACCTGATGAATGACACCGCCAACCACCGTCTTGGTCACGGCAACCTGCGGCACTCGATTCACCCAACCACACGCTTCGATCCTTTTTGTTTACTCTCTCACGTGGAGTAAACGTGTTCTTGCAATTAGCAAAGCAAACCACAAGAACAACGGAGCAAGACACTCAAATCAATTCCTGTTTCTATGGGGGGTGGAGTAGTATCACACACAAACCCTAGAACAAGAATTCTATATTTCAAAGTGTCAAAATCTGATTTACATTGGAGGTGGGCTGCCCTTTATATAGGCTTATAAGGGCGGTTGCTACAGTACGACGGTGGAGCTACTGTGTCATGTCGGCGCTACAGTGCGTTGGCTGCTACGGTACCAGGTCGGCGCTACAGTACATGTCCAGGTACATTGCATGCTTGAACTTGAAGCTAGCTAACTTTTACATGAAGCAAAATTTTAGTGCAATTTTACCTCTAAAATATCTAGCCTAATATATTGTATACTAATGTTGCAAGCGAGCAAAACTCAAGTTGATCTCTTTTCCAAATATCAATCCTTCTCTTATTCTTTGAATCTGATAACAAGTAAAATTGGTGCATTAGGTAGTAATCCACTCTCACTAAAATTAGTATCTTTTAGGAGAAGATTCACCTGGTGTTTTAATTCTCTTGCTCTTGCACGCGTGATTGGTCCTGTTGGTGTGGGTGTGTTAGTGATGTCTTCATCACGGGGTGGCGTGGCTGCGTCCGTCTCCCCTGTGGGGTCGGGTCGCGCCGACGGCTGGGCGAGCCTTTCTTCAAAGGCGCCCGATGGGGTCGGGGCTCGCGACGAAGCGAGCCTTGAGAGCTCATCGGCAAGCACGTTGTCTCGTCGGGGCACGTGCCGAAGCTCTAACCCGTCAAAATGGCGCTCCATACGCCGCACCTCGCGAACGTAGGCTTCCATTTGCAGGTCGGAGCACCGGTACTCCTTGGAGACCTGGTTCACGACCAACTGAGAGTCGCCTAAAACCAGGAGGCATCGGATCCCTATTCTGGCCGCCACTCAGAGTCCCGCAAGGAGTCCCTCGTACTCCGCCATGTTGTTGGTTGCCTGGAAGTCTAGGTGAGCCAAGTATCTAAGGAGATCCCCGCCTGGCGAGGTCAAGGTGACCCCCGCGCCGGCACCCTGGAGATCGAGGGAGCCATCAAACTGCATCACCCAATGGGCGGCGTGAGGCAGTCGCGAGGGTTCGCCACGGTCTCGGGGATAGAGATCCCGAGATCGGGTTCAGGACCCGGGGTCCACTCTGCCACGAAGTCGGCGAGGGCCTGGCTCTTGATCACGTGGCGTGGCTCAAAGCGCAAATCGAATTCAGAGAGTTCGATTGCCCATTTCACCACTC
>BDMV01000001.1:27691911-27913705 GCA_008326285.1 Oryza officinalis | reverse complement strand
TCAGTAGATGGTACACACATGGCACAGTTGTATATCTCAAGCTGACATCGTCATACAGGTCTTACAATATATTAATAATACAAGGGTAGCCCAAATGGAACCCGAATAGACCAAGCATGGTCGATAGCAACACAAAATACCAAAACAACTAAATAAAGTAGCGGAAGCGAAGCAGCGGCGGTCCATCTTATCCCACACGCATCGACTGGTGAACCTAGGTCCCTATTCCACCGTCCTCGGTAACTCCTTGCCAGCATAGCACATGTACAGGTCGACACCAACACCTTTCTAAAAGATGTAAATAAGCAAGAGTGAGTACCAACCGTACTCAGCAAGCCACCACTACAGAATGCATATAATGTTCATAGGGGTTCAAGGATGGCTTGGTTTATTTGCATAAAGCTAGTTTTCACAAATTATTTCACAAACCTATCCCACAACAGTTTTAACTGAAAACCACGTAAGTTGAAGTTATCATTAACCTGGAGGGTTCATCCACCTTCCCCAAGCCTCGCTTGGTCCGGTTTACCCTCGCATCCAATTTCCACAGTTTTAACCACTACGACCTTTTGCACATCAGGCAAGGTCACGCCTTCCATACCCATCATATTTTAGCAATATTACAAATTGACGAGGCTAGTCAAGAGTAATACAAGTCCCGGCGCTCATTAACCGCGAGCACGGCTATTCGAATAGTTTAATTTACTCACACTGCAGTGGATGTACGCTTTTAATCCCACACTCCGTGACTCACCCAACACATGAGACTTGTCACGGCCCGGTTTTTCAGTTACCCTCGCATGGCGGCACCCGCTCCAAGGACTATGAATCCCCATTGCACCCCCGGCGCCACATTCCTACCTCGAGCCGGTTGTGAGGGGAGTCCTGGCGCTCCCGAGATTGAAGGTTACATCATACATATATAAAGCTTGACGTCATTAAACCACACACTTCCACATTTCCATACCGATATCCAGAACCTACCATGTCTGGGGTGCCACCCCACGAGAATAACCTAGTCCACCGGGTCTAACCCCACTCAAGAAGTGTGGTCGTACTCGGTTCGTTTCCTGCTTAGCTTCTTGACTCGGTCCTTAACTGACCAGGGTCGGCGGCTTACCGTTCCCAGAACCACCCATATTCTATCCGTGCCGCCCCAGTCGAAATCACTTTTGTTTAATTAAGTTTTTGGGTTTTCACAAAGGTTTTCATGCTGTGGGTGGCGCTTATGTCTCCACCCGATCTCTATCAATCACTCCCATCGAGTGATCAGTGTAACCACATCCACATATCCCACATATGGAGTGTATAACGTCTATGTAAGCAGGGCTAAGCAGTGAGTAAATAATCACGCGTAAAGTAATATACTCAGGTAACAAAGGTGTGTAAATACATAAGGATAAACAATATCAAAGGTAAGGCTTTAAGCAAATGTGGGTACGCGTTTTATAATTAGCATGCAATTTTATTTGCAATCAACACATTTATAAAAATAGGATCAACATGTTCGAGGAAGGGGGCGTAGTGACTTGCCTTGCTCACTTGAGGGTTCGTTATCAATTGGCTCAGTTTCCTCCTCGCAGATGTACCCTGTCCGGTTGAATAATAACGTCACGAACTACTCGCTCAACACAAAAAGAGCCAAAAATTCAAAAAAAGAAAAATAACCAAACCAGTGCATTGCGTAGATCTTGATTTTTGAAAGATTTTGACGAAAGTTTCGTTCAACTCTGACTTAAAATGAGGGAGACACGGGTTTGGAGGATTAATGGATTTTCTGAAATACGGAAATGAATTTATTAAATTGGAAAGGAATATTCCCAAGAATATTCCTTGGCTGTGATGTTGAGAGGGACGAATGTTGGACTTCCTTTTGTGAAGGCTTGGGCTTTAGCCCAGAGATGAAGGAGGTCGGGTAGGGACCTTATATAGACTTTTGGATAAGGGCCTGGGTGAGTGGAGGGATATGCATTAGACTTTGGTGAGGAGGGAGGTTGTTGGTGGGCTTTGGCCCGGAGGATGCAATTTAGACTTTTCAGGTCCATTCTTGGGCTTGGCCCGAGGAAAACAAGGGGATGTTTTGTGGACTTATGTGGAGGACTTTATGGTCTTGGCCCAAGGGACAAGAGGGATATATGTAGACTTTTGGATAGATTGCAAGGCCGGTTGGCCCAATGAAGTAGAGGAGCTTTTATAGACTTTTTAGAGAATTTCGTGGGCTTAGGCCGACCACGAGAGGAAGGCAATGTAGACTTTTTGGAAGGCTTTATGGGCTTCGGGCCGACAAAGCAGAGGAAGGCGATATAGACTTTTTCCAAGTCTTCGGTCAATGGGGCCCGCGGGGAGAGAATAAAATATGGGGCCCACTAGTGGGCCTGACACGGTGTGGCGGCGGCGCGTCGGCATGGCGTGGCGAGGCCCGTGTCCAGGAGGTGGCCGGGCGCAGGCCGACGCGCGGGCGCGGAGGCTCCGGTCGGCGCGGTGACTTGGCCGACGCCCGCGGCAGCGAGGAGGTCGGCTGAGGCAGCTCGGCCTGTCCAGGGAATGGTATTGTAATACACATGGGGTTTCCGGTATAAAAAACCGGGGGCCCACAAATAATCTATATAAACTAGAGTAGGGTTATTACTCACCTTGAGGGCCCGAACCAGTATAAATCTCAGTCTTTTGTTTGCTTGATCGATTCTCGCGAATACCATGGTTCCAACGATCCCCATACTCTACAAACACCTTAGTCAGCGTACAATCCGTTGACAATGGCATGCCAGGTAGGGGACTTGGTGCTTCAAGGTTACGACGAGATGAGTTTAAGAATAGGATCCACTGATGAGGGCTTCTACAACCAACCTGGAAGAGGAGATCCAACCCAGCTAGCCTTTGCCATGGTCCAAATCGGCTCTATCGTCTTCCCAGTTATCGTTGCTGTCCTGATCTCGCCTTTCTTAGCAGATGCCGAGAGCAAGGCCATGACAATGGCACAGGCAAATACGCCCACTTCACCAGCCGCCTCTTCGGTTCGACCCAAGAACGAGCCACCGAAACCCCAATTTGTCAACGGAAGCCCTAAGGCAGCCCAGTCGTCGGCTTTGGCCAGCAAGCATGTGCTGACAAGGAAATCTGCCGACAAAGATGGTGCATGGTGTTCAATCCACAAGACTTCTAGTCATTCGCTGGCTGGATGTCGTGTCATCATCCAGGCAAAAGCCGAACTCGACGCCTGCGAAGAGCGAGGGGTTCAGTGCACTTCTCCGTACAAGGCGTGGTGCTCAATCCACAAAATCAAGAGTCACCCCCTAACAAGCTGCAAGATGTTCTTAAAGCTTGTGGGACCGATCACCTGAGTTCCATGTTGTCCGATCCATGCTCGTAGAGATCGATCTCGTGCGACATCCATGGATGACGACCCTTCATATCGTATGGTGGGATCCATCAGAATCGATCCCGATGAACCATCCGTCCTTCATGGCCTAGACGACTTGGAATCCTCCGATTCAAGTTCTCTGCGCGATGTGAACATGGTCGACATCAAGATCGAGGATAGAGGTACAAACGACCGCACGCCACGGGGTTCCATAGAGGAAGGTGAGTTCATCCAATCTCGAGACACAGCCCCTTCTCGGTCAGAGCCTGTCCATACTCCCACCGAGCACTTCAACGTCATCAACAATCTACTTCGACAACCTCCCTTCGACCCATAACCCTTTCAGAGGCAGACGCGTGGTTAAAGCGAATGGAGTCCACTATCACACTCTGCCTTTGCAACGGTAGCCGACCCATCACCTTCGTCGATCCCTCCTCAGGTCGATGAGGTCGCTGAGAATGTTGGCACTCACAATGCCCCTCGGAACGGTGAACCTCGCATCCTTAAGAACGTCTCGCCACAACGGCGGGCTCAACAGGCGCCTCCCCGACAAGATGCTCGCGATCTCCTTGAACAACTAAACGGTCGAAGATGACAACAACAAGATCAGCGCGATGACGGACGCCAACAACCCCAAGATCATTAGCGAAGGTGCAGTCGTCGAGACGACATTCCAAATCATAACCCAACTCGCGGTCACCAAGATGCCCTAGTACGCCGAGGTGACAGCGAACGCGACGAGAACGATGACTCCCGATCTTTGAACCCAAGACATGTTCGAGGTCACGATCGCACACCCAACTATGGTGGTCCTTCATCATCTTCTTCGTCGTTGTCTAGGGGCGGTTCACGTAGCCGCCGTGGTCGCCAGCCACCCTGTCTACCTAGAGGCAGATGTAGGGCCTTTAAGCCCTCACTTCGAGAAGTAAATTGGCCCCCGAAATTTCGTCCCATGGTTGTAGAGAAGTACGATGGGAGCACAGATCTAGAGGAGTTCTTACATGTCTACTGTACTGTTCTATATGCCACTGGTGCAGAAGACAACACACTCGCAAATTATTTACCCGCGGCGTTGAAGGGATCTGCTCGATCATGGCTTGTTCATCTTACTTCTCCTTCTCATTCTAAATGAAGCCTTTTAGGCTTGTTGAGTGTACTAATTTGTATCATGTCTTTGCAACAAACAAGGTTTTCTTTCGATTTGCTCATTTCGCTCTCTTTTCCTTGTTCCATGTTAAGACTTAGTGTTTGTTAAGTGGGGAGGTTAAACATTATTTACCTTGCCGCGCAAGATTTTAGTGTTCTCAATTTTAGGCAAATAGATCAAATACCGTCATCCTCCTTACCTTCCAAGAGAGTGGCGAGGTCGAAAACTATTCGCCTTGTCACACGAGACTTTAGCGTGTTCAGTTTTAGGCAAATATATCGAAAACCGCTGTCCTCCTTCCTTTCAAAGGTCGAAAACTATTCGCCTCATCGCGCGAGACTTTAGCATGTTCAATTTTAGGCAAATAGATCGAAAACCCTTCCTCCTTACCTTTTCAAGGAGTGGCGATGTAAAAAACTATTCGCCTCGTCGCGCGAGATTTTAGCCTTTTCGATTTTAGATGAATAGATCAAAAACCTCTGTCCTCCTTACCTTTCGAGCAAGTGACGAGGTTGAAAATATTCGCCTCATCGTGTGAGGTTTTAGTGTTTTTGATTTTAGACAAATAGATCGAAAACTGTTGTCCTCCTTACCTCACCAAGGAGTGATGAGGTCGAAAACTATTCGACTCATCGCACGAGATTTTAGCGTGTTCAACTTTAGGCAAATAGATCAAAAACCGCCGTCCTCCTTACCCTTCGAAGGAGTGACGAGGTCAAAAACTATTCGCCTCGTCGCACGAGACTATAGATTTTAGGCGAATAGATCAAAAACGTCATCCTTCTTACCTTTCGAAGAACTGACGAGGTTGAAAAATATTCACCTCGTCGCGTGAGGTTTTAGTTTTTTTGATTTTAGGCGCATAGATCAAAAACCGCGTGTTTCGAGGTGTTCTCTTCAAGTCTTTGATTGGGTATTTATACAATACTTTGTTGATCAGAATGGTTTGAACTCCGTGTTGTGCGAAATCTTCTTTTCGATTCATCGATTGGATTAGTTTAAACTCCATGCTATGCGGAGTGTTCCTTTCAATCTGTTGATCACATTAGTTTAAGCTCTGTGCTGCGCGGAGTGTTCTTTTTGATCGTTGATCGGATTAGTTTAAACTCTGTGCTGGGCGGAGTGTTCTTTTCAATCCATTGATCGGATTAGTTTAAACTCTGTGCTCTGCAGATTGTTCTTTTTGCTCCGTTGATCAGATTAGTTTAAACTCGGTGTTGTGTGGAGTGTTCTTTTCGATCCGTTGATCGGATTATTTAAAACTCTGTGTTGTGCTGAGTGTTCTTTTCGAGTACTTGCCACATTGCCTCTGTTCACATGCACAGAAAACACGGTTTTTTATACAGATTCAGGCCTCCATAATGGATAATTGCCCTACATCTTGTTTATATATATTGACATATGGGGAAATAGTATTTTACAAGCCGAGAAGGATTTTTTTTAAGCATAGAATTTTCTGAGGGAAATAGCATTCCATGTGTGCCTTAAGTCTTCTCCATCCAAGTATGCTAGTCTATAAGCTCCTGTTCTGAGCTTTTCCTTCACTATGAACGGCCTTTCCCACTTCGATTCGAGCTTGCCAATGGCAACCTCATTGAATGCTTTCTTAAGGATCAAATCTCCTTCCTCTATTTTCCTTGGTTGCACCTTTTGGTTGTAATAGTTCTTTGTTCCTTGGGCATATTCTGTCATCTTTTGCAATGCTTCAAGTCTTACATCATCCATCATTTCTAGGTTGATTTGTCTTCCCTCTTCATCTTTCCGATCAAATACTATCTTATGTTAGGTTGCCCCCACTTTGCTTGGCGTCATTACTTCATCTCCATATACCAAGCGAAAAGGTGTCATTCTGTTGCTCGAACCATAGTTGTTCTTAGAGCCCAAAGCACAGACAGCAAATCCTCTGGCCATTTCCCCTTAGCTGAACCTTCGAGCATTTTCTTTATAGCCTCCATGATTTTACCGTTTGCTCTTTCCACCTCACCATTTGTCCGGGGGTGACTGACTGATGCAAAGTTGATTTTCATGTTGACCCCTTGACACATGTCTTTGAACTTTCCTGACTCGAATTGTTTTCCATTATCACATATTGTTTCCTTTGGAACACCAAAGCGACATATAATGTTTTTCCGTATAAATTTTTGCACAGCTGCTGAGGTGATTCTTGCCACTGCTTCTGCCTTTATTCACCTTGAAAAGTATTCGATTGCTACAAGCCACAACTAATCCCATCTAATTGACATCTGCGCAAGCTCGACGACAACTAGCCGCCGACCAACTTACTATGGCTATACGCAGAAAGTAGTTGTAGGCTAGACTAGGGTTCCACCCCATACTATGTACTCGTATGGGAAACACTGGGACTAGGTCAAATAGGATGTAGGGCTATTACCCACCTCGAAGGCCTGAACTTGTATAAAAAATTTCATGCCTCTCTCTGTCACTACATCCTTATTTGCATCTCTCTATTCATCGATAGGAGGGAGAAGTACTTTTTTTAAAACTACCATTCACAACCTTGGGCCTACCCATGCACTGGGTGCATCCAAGATAGCCCATCCTCATGGATTTATATGTTATTAAACTCGTACAGTTGCCCCACCCCAAAGAAAAACACCCATGTAATTAATGCTAACTCTCTTTTCTATCATGAAGCTACGTGGTCTCAATTGTTTTATCCTTTGTATGATTGGTTTAAGGTTTAAGGATCAAATTATCTCTCTTTGGTAGTTGATTAAAGTTGCAAATTGTACAAAGCACGTGAAGTGAACTTGTTTGGAAACAAGTTAACCCACAATGTAACTTATGTCTACTTTTTTGTCGGGCAATTTTCCCATAGCAATGCATGAGGATTTCATCTAATGCTTTGTAAAAGTGAAATCACATAAGGAGTAACAAAATGTTTATGAAATACTTACCGTTTGGTATAGCTACTTAGAGACACTTATTGAATCTATTGATGTGACCATGGCTGTTATTGATACAACCGTTTCTTACATCATAGCTCAACCAAGAGACATCACGATCAAGCCACAGAAGTTCTGGAATCCAATTCGGTCACCTGGAGCAGTGTTGACTTCAAACAGTCGCCAAATGTGCATACGAGCTCCGTTTTTGGCCCATGAGTACTCGATGAAAATTTCTTGGAGTTCTCTTTCCAATGGATCCTGTCTCATATCCAAATTCCATCCCAATCAACCACAATCACAAAAACAAAGTATTACATTACCTATAATGGGCCTATGGGCTTATAACTTTATCTGAGACCCCGGCCCATGTGGGGCCATGTGGAGGTGTGCCCCAACCTGGTGGAGCACGACCCTAGGGACCCATGGTCATCCTCGCACCTTCTTAAATAGCTAGGTACCCTTTTAGAGTTTCTCGGGTTTTGTTTAGATTAAAGTTTAGCTTCGCTACTTTGCCGTGTAATCCCGTGATCGGTTAGATCGCCGGTTTTCTCGTTACGGTACCCCAACTTATCATTTATATTTAATTTCTATTTGCAATTTACATTATTTTTATCTTGTTCTTACTTGTTTCTTTGATTTCTTGTAGGAATAAGATTGTTCTTCACCGGCAAGATCAACAACCTACGGAGAGGTGTATCAATCGCTAAGACACAACACAACAATGTCTCATATGATTATAGTCGGGTCATCAACATTTCTCTCAAATCATAGTTATCTTTAACTCACCAAAAGATCGAGCCAATTAAAGCCATGAGCTTATCAAGTGGAGCTTAGAGTTTATCATCTATACTATCTATATAATTGATGCTTACTATCTCCTAAAACTCAACATGCAAGTGTGCCACATCATCACCCACTTGCAATTATTATCTAGAGTATTTTAAATCCATACAAGTGTGTCATATTATCATCCATTAGCAATTATTAGCAAAAGCATTTTAAATATCATAAACATGACATATTATTTATAATTTTGTTGTATTTTTAGAACTCAATATGCAAGCAATGTCAAATCATTATCTTCACATTATTTTTCACATTATTTAAACATATACATCTATAATTTCTATAATATATAACATGTATTTATCCATATATCCCACAGTAAAATACGGGGTATCAACCAGTGCTTTAGAAAAGTGAAATCACATCTATTGGAAAAAGAAATATAATTTTGTATAAAGGTACTCTGGAGACAGGTTTTACTAAATTTGTGAATAATGTTTGTCTTGAGACCCCACAACATATACATGTGTATAACGAGCACAATATCTCCAACACAGAGAAACTGCTAGAGCAGTACACCATATACATATATACCCATCTGCAGTAGACATAATCAAGAAGCTTGATTTTTTTCCTTTAAAACTTCAAGACGTTTGATATATATGACTTTTTCTTCCATGTAGTTCTACCTCTCACAATCTCCTCATACTTGTCATTTGCTTTTAGTTGCAGAAGATGGGTGTACTTCGTTGGCCACTGCTGGAGCGCACCAGCTAAGCTATGGTGGCCATTGATGATCTCTTGCGAAAGTGAAGGTCCCATCACAATGCTAACATTTTCTCCCGGCATAATCGTGTCTTCATCAGGTTGGCAAATTGATTGCACAACATCTGAGCTCCCACATTCCTTCCTGTATTCCAGAATGATGCTACAAAGCTGGTGCTGCTGCAGGAATTGGTCAGGCAGAGTCTGCACGCCATAAAAAGACATTTAGAATATGTGGATCTTTATGCCTAATAAACAAGTGGGAATCGATAGAAATTGTGAAATGGATCCTAGAGGAAAAAAAGCACGTACTACCACAATTCTTTTTCACCAATGGCATGTTTGGAACCATATAAATTTTGCTTTTATAAATTTATATCATTTCTATTAAACTAGCTCACTTTACTCCCTAAAGATATTTCTATTTTTTTTACTATTTTATCTCTTTATAGAAGTGATATTTTAAGTAAAGTTTTGTGGTTTGATGATAGGATTATTCCTTTTGCCGCAACCTATTCTTGAAAACAAATATTTATCACTATTTGCATAGATTTGAAGCATCTACGTCTAATTTAAATAACAAGTTCGAGACGGCATCCAAACTATAATAAAAAATATTATGTTGTCATACATGGTTCTACAAATTTTGAACTTATATGTTTTATAAAAGAAGAAACAAATAAAGATAAATATTTTTTTAAAGAGAATGAAGATCAACCGAACCAAATGGGACAGAAACCAACGTACTTCCTCCATTCTTTTTTACTTACACCATAAAATATGTGCCGTACCTTGTAATATTATTTCATCAATGGCATGTTTGAAACCAACTAAATTTTGCTTTTATAAATTTTTATCATTTCTAAACTACTTCCTTTTTTTTGTTTCATATTATAAGACATTTTAACTTTTTTCTTATTCAAACTTCTCTAACTTTAATCAAGTTTATAGAAAACATAGCAACATTTATCTATAAATTTGATTAAACTTATAAAAGTTTGACTTAAAAAAGTCAAAGAGTCTTATATTATAAGACAGAGCAAGTAGCTCATTTTACTCCCTAAAGATATTTCTACTACCTCCATCCCAAAGTAACTGCCATTCTAGAGATCAAACATAACTTAAGAGAAAAAAAAAAGACCTATATGACCCTCATTAAATGATAGATAAATGAAAGTGAAAGGGTGGGTGAGGGTAAGATGGAAAAACATTTAAATAAAAGTTAATTGGTGTGACTACTAGTTCTCTAGGAATGCACTTATTTTGGGACAAATTTAAATCTTGTAATTGCGCTTATCTATATTATCTATAAAGTTATAACCCAATAAATCCTAAAACTCAACATTTAAAGATATCACATCACCATCCATTAACAATTATTATATCTTAAACCTCATGCAAATATTCTATATCATTTATATTTTATTCTATTTTAAAGCTTTAAAATACAAACATGTTAAATTATCATCTCACATAATTTACATAATATTTCAACATATATTTCTTTATCATTTTCTACAGTGTCCTATAGGTATATACCTATATAATTCATCCTCATTTAGTTAATGTTTTTCATTTTCTCTCATTAAACCATATCATCTCAATTATTTCTAACCTTTAAATTATTAATCTATAGTCCAAATTATTTTTCTCATTTTCTTATCTCATGAAGCCCCATCACCTTACTTTAACTTTTCGATTATCAATATATATACTATTTAAATTATCATGAACCACATCAACTTAATTGTTTATAGCTTTTTCAATAATCGATCAAAAATACAAATTCAAGTCTAGCTATGCTATATGTTATTTATACTATTATCATATTGAACTCTTACAGCAACACGGGGGTTTCATCTAGTTTTGGGATGGGACGGGTGTAGTAAAGTTTTGTGGGATGATGATAGGATTATTCCTTTTTGCCACAACCTTTTCCTTGAATAGTTTTTACGACTAAAATAAGTTTGATACGGCATCCAAACTATAATAAAATTTTGAAAACATTTTTCTAAAAAATGTTATGTTGTCATACATGGTTCTACAAATTTGAAAACATGTTTTATAAAAGGACAACAAATAAAAAAATGTTTTGAAGGAGTAAAATGAGCGGACTTTAGGTTTGATAGTACAGAATAGCTAGACTCATTAAGTGCACGGACACCAAAGCGGTGATTGGTGCGTGATTAATTTAGTATTAACTGTTATAGACTTAAAAAATGAATTTATTTGACTTATGTATAAGAAATTTTATACGAAACGTACCGTTAAACAGCTCGCTAGGCTACATTTCTTTCTATGTGATAACTAGATGACACCCCACGCTTTGCCGTGGGATATATAGATGAATACATGTTAAATGTTATAAAAATAGGGATAATTTTATGTTCAAATATAAGAAAAATGATATAAGAAATAGATGATGTAGTATAATCGTATTTCAAGTTTTACTATGTACTAATAATTCTCATGCTTGCATTTTAATATTTAGTGGGTTGATGTAGCATGTTTACATGTTAACTAATAATTGCTATGTTTGCATGTTGAGCTTTACGATGTAGTAGGTTGTGACTTTATAGGTATAGATATGCACCGAGGAGAAGAGATGCCTTAAAATTGGTTTCTTCTTTTTGAGAAAATATGCTCACAATAAACGACAAATTATCCCCGCAAATAAACCGGTAAGAACATAGATATAGTAGTTTAGGGGCTAAAACAAGCCAACGAGTAGCGGTGGGGCTTGCGATGGTTTAATTGGAAAAATAATAGTTTAGAAGGCTAAATGATGCAGGAAATAGTTTGAGGGAGTAAAATATTTTTTCCCTTTTGCATATATATATAGGAACAAATAACCCGTGCAGCCTTTTCTAGATAACTAAACCACCATCTACACACTGTGACAGTTCTTTAAAAAAATGTACACACTGTGACACTGACACCTTATTATTCAACTAAGTTATCTAAACAAACTTAACCGCTATAAAATGATGAATATTACCTCAAGCATCCACCGTACATATTTGACGTTGTTGACGTGATGGTTCATATCCAAATCGTTTCGCTTCGGCTACAAATATAACGTGCATATATAAGAATCAGATATTGTGATCCTATCCTGCGTTTAAATTAATTGCTCCATATGAGATTGTGACAAACTGAAGAAAATTGCAAAAATTTTAAATAGAATAATTGAGCGCGGACAAAAACAATTCACATATGCATGCATTGTTTATAAAAAAAAAGAGCAGTAGTCAGCCCAAGTTTGACCATGGCTACCTAGCATTCTGCATATCGATACAACATAAGCCTCTAGGAGCCTCGGAATATACAAAGGCAAATCAATTAAATTAATACAGAAACTTTTTTTTGTCGAGAAAATTAATAAAGGAACTTAGTTTGTGCAGTAGAACCATTGATGAAAATGGAACTAATATAATTAACCTTCAAGTCGGAATCGACATATGTGGCATTGGTGTCGAGCTTGATGATCTTGTCGGTGGCCTCCTCCTCAATCGCGTGCCTGTCGATGAACCACGGCGAGATTTCGTCCCTGACCTCTTTCGGCATCTTCGACAGCCTCCTGGTGGCCTTATTCATCATCACCCATGTACTGCACAAACGACGCTAGAGATAAGAAAAGCAGTTGAGTAACTGAGTTGCTACTAAAGAGAATACCTATATATGGCGACATGTTTTTATGAAAAAATAATCAACATGTATCTATAATGTATCTATATTGTAACTCCTAAAATTACAATTACAATGTAGTCTAGTGGTTAGAGTGACCTGAGTAACATTCTAAGGTTCCGAGTTCAAATTTTCGTAGAAGTGAATATTAGATTGGGTTGTTTGATAGGGTAAGTTTCTGTTTCGGATTGAGTTGTTTGAGGGGTTAAGTTTTCAATTTAAAGAGGCTGTATATATCCAGTTGGATGTAAAGACCGGGTAAAAAATACCCTTCTCTAAAAAACAGTCCCAAAATTATATATATAATTTTAATGTATTTACACCGTAAATCCTAAAATTACAATCTCAAAATTATATATGTAGGTCCCAAAAATTATAATATAAGTTTGATTTATTTATACTGTAAGTCCTAAAATTTACATTGTAAATTTAAATCTTATATTAGAAAAGTTAAAAAATAAAAGCATGCAGTCCTTACTTTCCAGGAGAAGATTGGGAGAATAAATTGAACGGTCCGAACAGACACAGCCAAAGACATATATAGTCTCGCGTGGAGCAACCAAACGGACAGTAAAGCCGACTGAGATCAGCTCAAAAGATTGTTGACATCTTTTTAGCAAATCCGTAAGAAAAAAAACGAGTTAATTAAAGCCACATCCAGAGTATGGTTTCCTTACTGCAGGTTTACCGCTTACCACCGAGGTAAACCGCCTGGTATATCGACCAAGTTCAAAGAAAATTTTAATAAATATTTAAATTTTCGGTAAAATTTGCTCGGTTTCCCTCGGTAACCGCACTGTTGCCTAAGCTCAAGCTGCTTGCGTGGTGGTTAATTAAATTTGTGGTGATCCTGAGCAATAGAGAGAGATTGTATATACAGTAACTAAGAGTGGCGGTTGATCACACAGAAGANCCTTGTTGCTCGGACGAAGATGGCGCCGGAGCTGCGGCCGCGGACGAGCCAGTCGCGCCTCATGCCGTTCTTCCCCGACGAGCCAACCCACGTGTCGATCTCCAGCACCTCTCCCCTGCAACCAACCTCTGTCTGATCAGCATATATTTTCTTGCCCCGGCCTAGCTCTCTGAACGAACACAAATAATATACCAGATGGGGTAGTGATCGACTTGGACGTGCATCCTGGAGACGACCCAGATGAGGTTGTTCCTGATCATGGCGTGCGTGGCGCCGAAGCCGTCGCCGAGGAGGCCCGACATCCACACGTGGTTGAGCGCCGTCTCCTGGAGGAGGTTGAGCACCGTCTCGAGCGTCGCCGTCCTGTCCGGCCCGACCTCGTACGACCGCACCACCACCGTCTGCTGGTACCGCACGCCGCCCTCCACGATCACCGCCTGCCGGAACGGGTCCACCGTCTGCTTCTCACTCGGGATGTTCTGCCGCTGGCTCCTCCTGCCCTCGGCCTCCTCCTCCGTCGGCGGCGGCGACAGCACCGGCGGGCTCATCAGCCCGGCCAGCGACCTGTTGATTGACGTCTCCAGCGCAGCCCCGACCTGCAGCGGCACGCGGTGCGCCGCGCCGTTCACCCTCACCCAGCCGCCGCCGTCACTACCATCTTTCTCGTAGGCCGAGCACCTGACGAGCAATTTCGAGTAGTACAATAATGTAGTGTTCGCCATGCAGATGTAGTGATATATCGTTCAAAACTTTTGCTTGCTTTCGGCGATTAACGGAGAAGAATTAGTAGCAATTTAGATTAAATATGCTCAATGTACGTTCTTATAGGACTAACACGATTGCGCGCACGAGCACGAGGGCGGATCCGCCAACAGAGCCTCGTTTGTCACTCGTTCCAACGGACAAGGACCATAGAAAGCAAACATCCTTGGACTCAATCGCTTCCATCGCTACAAACAATGCAAGGAAAATAGCCTAGCTTGGACCTTACGGAGGGCGAAATTGGAAGCCAAAATCTGGACAAGAGAGATGGGCTCCTCTTAGTAATAAATAAGAGTAGTAATAATATTACATTCTGATGCCGCACTCATGCATCGACTTTGTGCCTTGTTCTTGTCATGGTATGAGCACTGACAGCATAGATTCTTTGGAATTGGAAGACACTTTTATTGGAGTAAACAAAGCAGACAATTCATTAGTTCTACCAATCGAACATTCTCTATATGCTGGTACAGGCAAGATGAATATCCATTGGTGACTATAGTCGTCGGTAAACGGTAACATTAACAAAACAGAAACCACATGACGTGCTGCAAATGGAGCTTAAATATTCTTATGCCTACCACTGTTAGAATTAAATGGGCTAGGCCCAATTTAATCCTAGTAAATTTTAGAATTTTTTTTATTTTTAGATTTTTTTTAATATTTACAGAAATATTATAGCGGCGAAAATATTTGCAGAAATAGACCTTGCCGCCCTCCACTTGGGCGGCAAGCTGACATGACACACGCGCGCGGGACGACCGTTTAGTGGAGCTAGGAATTTTGCACGCGGCCCCCTCTGCCAGGGCGGCAAGGGGCCGCCTGCAAAATTCCCAACTCCTCGTCCGGGGGCCTATCATTTTGCAGACGGCCCCCTTGTCGCCCTCTGCTAGAGCGGCAGGCCACATCGCCTATAAAAGGCCTGCTGCCCTACACTGGTCCCCCATTTCTCTCCTCACCTCTCCACATTAAAAAAAAGAGAAGGAGAGGAGAAGAAAAGAAGATGCGAAGCCCTGCCGGTTTGAAACACCGATTTCAGGTAATATTCCTAGATCATATACGTGACTAAATGTATGATGTGAACTAGAGTTTTACTTGTATTTTTGTAGAACTTTGGTTGAATAAATGCACTATATGAACTAGGGTTTTAGCTGTGGTACTGTAGAATTTTATATTGTTATATATAAGTAACTTAGTAGATCTGTAGTATTTATAGTTATTAGGTTTTTAGTTTTAAATATTATTGAGTAGCATTACAATAGCATATATAAAAATTGAGGTACGGTGCAAACAAGATATTACGTTGTAGTCGTTTATTACGTAAAATAATGACCTAGTAATTTACTTTACAGATATGTCCAGTAAACTTATATTTCAACTATACCATGGTCAAGGAAACGTACGTTATGGGCCGACTAGGGTAGATCTATCAGAATTTATTGTAACAGCAAGGGAAATTGATAGACCAGCTGAGAGGAGTGTACCTTCCATAAAAAGATGGTTGATGGGGGGCTTGGGAGTTGATCCACAGACAAATGACATTACAATCTATGTTGTAGTAAGTCGGCTAACAGAGGTTTTTTATTGGGAACTAATGCCAGTTCAAAACTCTCGGATGTGGAGATGGTATGTCGAGAATGCATTGCAACACGGATGGCCTCTAAATATGCTTCCGTATGTTCATCCAAAGGATCCAAGTGTGCAGATGAACATGGATGATGGCGAGGGGCCAAGTGCTGAAGTGAATGAGACTGGAGTGGATCAGGTCAACGCACCAGAGGAAGATGGCGTAGTAGCTCCAGTAGGCATGCAACCTGATGGAGTGGCTGACGAGGGGGAGATTGTCGGTGCCATTGTGGACGAAATGGAAAGAGAGGATTGTGACAACGAGCGTGTAGAGGAAGATGATTCCTTAGATGATGACGAAAACAATATTAATCCAGCCGAATGAGCTAGTCATGATTTTTCTGGTCTGGTCGTCTCTGAAGGGAAAAATGTGAGATGAGAGTACAAAGATAATGAGGTTATTCAGAGAGCGAGGTATGGTAATGGAGAAGACATGAAGGAGGCGGTGAAACATTTTGCAATGTCACTTCATACAGAGTTTTGGGTTGCCAAGTCTAACCGGTCACAATATGAAGTTAGGTGTGTTAAGGAAAAAGATGGTTGTCCCTGGAGAGTGCACGCCTATAAGGGAAAATGGAAGGATTACTGGACAGTGTCTGTCGTTACAGGAATATTACATGTGCATTTGTTGCATCTGAGATGTATGTGCACTTCGTGGACAATCTGACATATGAACCAAAGTCAATAATCTGACATATCGAAGAGAAATTCAAGTATACTATTAGCTATGCCAAGGCGTGGAGGGCCAAACAGAAAATAATAGAGATGAGATTTGGAACTTATGAAGCCTCGTATGACAATTTGCCACGTCTGCTATCTGTTATCCAACAAAAAAAAACCCTGGGAGCTCTTGTGCATTCAAGACATTTCTCTCAATTGAACATCCTGGCAAGACTATGCTGCAAAGAGCGTTTTTAGCTCTACATGCATGCAAGATGGCATTCGTGCACTGTCGTCCAGTTCTTTGCATTGATGGGACATTCTTGATCGGGAAGTATCGGGGCCAGATACTAACAGCAATTGGGGTAGATGGGAACAATCAGGTATCGCCCTTGGCATTTGTTTTTGTTGAGAGTGAGAACACCGACAGCTGGTACTGGTTCCTCCATCTGGTTAAAAAAGAAGTTGTTGGTATGAGGCCCAATGTGTGCCTAATACATGACAGGCACGCCGGTATGCTTCGAGCGATAGAAGAGTTAAAATTTGGGAGTATGGATAGAGGATACCCTGGCGAGTGGGAAGATGTACAGAGTAGGTGGTGCATGCGTCATATGGGAGTTAATTTCTTCAAGCAATTCAAGAACAAGGAGCTGATGAATATGTTCAAGAGGCTATGCAATCAGAACCAGGAGAAAAAATTCAATGAGCTTTGGAAGAGGTTAGACGAGTTGACAGGCAAATGCAGTGATCAGCGTGCAGCGAGACCAGCCCGCTGTTCCTGACCCTCCTCAAGCACTCGGAGCTCTTTCAACAGATAGTCTAACATTGGTTAGAAGAACTAGGGAGCAGATTCGGAAATTTTCTCAGTGGATTAAGAATGAGCCAAAAGAGAAATGGGCGAAGACTTATGACACAGGTGGTGCTAGATATGGTATAATGACAACAAATTTGGCAGAAGTTTACAACTGGGTGATGGCGGTGTCCTGGACTCCCACTAGTTGGTATAGTGGAGTTCATTTTACATGGGACATGTAGGTATTTTAGGGAGCGGTTCCAAGCAGTTCTTCTCTCTATGCCGAACAACAACATTTTATTTGGAACTTTCATGGAGAAAAAGCTAGTGGAGTGGCGTACAAAGGCCATGAAACATCGAGCTCTAGTGCAAGGTACCCAACAACACAGGTTTGAGGTACTCAGCCAAGATAAGGCAGGCAGGGGTATCTACCGCAAGAGAGTAAAGCAGGAGTGTGTTCTCAAAGCCGACGACACATGTCATTGCTCCTGTAGAAAGCCGATGTTGCTCCACAGGCCATGCACCCATGTCATTGCCGTGGCATCAGAGTGTGGCATCCAAGATGGAGTATATGTGTCACAATACTTCTCTAAGCAAGCAATATGTCACATATGGAGTGGCGAGATTTTTGGCTTCGGTGTAGCTGGGGATTAACGATCCGATAATCTATATTCCTGACCCATCGAAACTCCGAGACAAGGCTGGAAGGAGGAAGACTCGTCGCATCCGTAATGATATGGACGAGTCGGAGGCAGGCAGGGTGAAACGGTGCAGCAAATGTGATGAACGTGGCCACACCTACAAGTATTGTCCTAAAGACAAGGAAAAACCAAGTGCGGCGGAGGCAGGACAATCAGGATCAACAGCAGATGGAGCTTGCCCTACGGGTGAAGGCACTACTTCAAGTCGACCCCGTCCTAGACGTCCTCATGGAACGTCCGGCTACGTGGTGTAGTTCGTGTGTTCTATGTTGGCAAAAGGCTTTGCTTGTAATTTCGTTTAAACTTATCGATGTGTTCGCATTGTGTTGTGTTGCGAATCACTTGTTAGACTTCTGCATGTAATGTCTTTATGTTTCGTGGCTTGTAATTTTGTTGTCTGTTTTTTCATTCTCGTTATGTGCCTCTTTCTTATGAAAGTTATCTTATAAATAACCTGCACTTTTCGATGTTTCTATAAGTATTCTTCCGTTTTAGATAACTTGTTTTTACGATTATATTATTACCTTCTTACTTGCCCTAACATGTAACACATTTTTTTCAGAGATGGCGCATCAGCACACACATGAGTTGTTGGATCCGGCGATAGATCACCGCCACCGGTCTTACCTTACTGCGGTGGAGGGGGCTTAGCTTGGGACGTTCCGGCCATGGTCGTCACGCGAGCGACTTCAGGTTCACGACTCCTTTGTCGGGAGGTATGGATTTGCTGTGTTAATTTTGCACTATGTTAATTTTTTAAATGACGTATTATTTTGCTTTTGCAGGTTGCGTGAGGCTGGCCTCCTGCCGTTGTCTCGGCTGGTAGAGGCTGCCACCGGCGAAGCCAACCCGACCAGACGTTGGGATGTGGACAGGTCCTTCCTAGCAGCGTTGGTCGACCGGTGGAGGCTGGAGACGCACACTTTTCACCTGTCGTGCGGTGAGGTAGCCCCTACCCTGCAGGACGTCTCATACTTGTTGGGGATACCACTCGCGGGAGACACTGTCGGGCCAGTTGACACGGGTGTGGATTGGAAGGACGATCTGACAGCACGTTTCGCACTTGTACAGCGCGCACCAGCTCTACCGCTCGAGCCGTTGCAACAGCACCGCAACACCGGACCTACGAAGAGGTGGTTGCTTCAATTCACTGCGAGTTCTTTCTACCTAAAATGACTAGTGTACTATGTATGTAACTTGTAAGGTGCCTAATATTTCATCCAACGCTTGAAGGTCGACCAGCTACAGGCTGAGGCCGATGAGTACTCCTTCAGCCGTTGTTTGGAGGCGTACTTGTTGTGGCCTTTTGGGTGGGTGATGTTCTGTGGCAGTCATGGACACGCGGTCGACAAGGGTCTCGTGCACTACGCCAGGAGCATCGCTGACGCCACGGTCGGCGAGGTGCCTCAGTGGAGCCGGGGTTCCGCGTTACTGGCGGCTCAGTACCGTGGCCTCTGCGAGGCTTACACTAGGACAGACCTGGCGCGATCTTCGGTGGGTGCCCTCTCTTCATTTCTATTTGGGCGGCTGAGAGGATTACGATCGACCGTCCCCTTGTGGACCACCACCCGTACGAGGCGTCGCTGTACAAGAACAGACTGGCGGTCGACTACCCAACGATGGGTACTCTGTGGTGCCGGCGTCAGGTACGTCGCAAGTACTTGTTGATATTATACTACTATTGTTAAGTTCATTGTACATCACATCGGCCTTATTGTATTGTAGCGCCGATGGGCTCACGTCTAGGTTAGGCGCTCGTACGCGGAGTTTGTTATGGAGTTTGACCGCCTTCTGCCGACCGACGTAGTGCGGGAGCCCTACAGTGCCGCGGCTACCCACGGTCGTGCGCCGTTTGGCCTATCCACACTCTGCACGAGGGACCAGGCGTACTGGATGACTACGGCTCCGATGGTCTTCGACATCTGCGTCAAGCCTCACGCACCTTACCGCGTGATGCGGCAGTTCGGATTCCGTCATTCCTTTCTAGTACCGTTTCCGATGAGCATCACAGCTGTCGTTCATCGGTAAGCGATTTTACTATGCTTTAATATGTTACATTAACATCCGCCTGTCTACAATAATTTGCTTTGTCTGTCGTTCGCAATAATACGACACTTTAATTTGCAGGTACTCGCGCAAGGGTCAGCAGTCAGCTGGTGACTGGTCCGCCAAGTTGGGGCCTTTTGTTGACGACTGGTTGCTCGCAACCGAGGAGGTCGTGGACCACGCGGGAGAGCCACACACGGAGAAGGGGTACCAGGCGTACCTACGTTGGTACCAGCCACACACCTGTACTAGGGTCACCTTCGCTCCCATGGAGCAACAGACAGGCGCGGGAATTGAGGTGGGAAGAGACGAGCACCTGTCAACGTACACGCGGATACGAGACTCGATGCTCTCGATTCTCCGTGCGCTCACCTGTCGTGCTGCCGATGTTGCTCAGGCAGACGCAGCACCACAGGTGCGACCCTGACCGACTGCTTCTCGTCCAGCTGCACATGTTCCTAGGCCGACACCCCCTTCCTTCGAAGGTACGTATATTCAAGGTTTATTTGTACATCGACAATCAATTGATATGCAATTTATGTGTTAGCTTACAAGGGTCTCGTCGTCGATGTGTAGGCTTCGCTCAGTTCGGGAGAACGCAGGCCGCCCACTCCTGGTAGGCTGCATGGTCATCGTCGCAGGCAGGTGCATCGGCCTCGCTGTCTACGCAATTCTGGCAGGACGCCGGGACTTCGTTACAGGCGGGCGGCACATCAGGTGCGTCGGCCTCACTGTCTACGCAGTTCTGGCAGGACGTCGGGACTTCGTCACAGGCGGCCGGCACGTCTTAGAAGGGTCCTGCCGGGACATCGTCGGAGCATGGGTGGGCTTCCGCCACGCACTTCGACCTCAGTGACTTCGACTTCCAGAAGTCGACAGACGACGTCCTCAGTCCCTCACAGCTGGGAGGCGCACCGTTAGTGCATACGCAGGAGCAGTCTCCCTCCACTCCGCTCCCAAACCCTCGTGCTACCTGTGCTATCCCACCGGATCGCTTCACGTACTCCCAGGACCACGTGCGAGCACAGGCCCAGAGGACCAAGCGGGGTCGCGGCGCGGGGCAGGGCCAGTAGAGCAGACTTCTCTTTTTTTATTTTCTTGACATGCTTGTACTATATGGTTGTAGACTGAATATGTTGTTGATATTCGGGACTCTCATTCCTACACTTCGCTGTTACTTTTTACAAAAGCACGATCCCTTTTGACGCATGCACGAGTACTTTTGGTCGCACCGATGCAGCCTCTTTTATTCGCGTGCGATACAACTGCGGAATGGCTTCTCACGCCCTTACATGTCACATCGGCATACGTCCAATCTTACTTTCGGCTCCATCCCGCCCTCTAAAAGGGCGGAAGGCCTTATTTCGCCCATATATAGGGCGGCAGGGTATACATCCGCATACGTCCAATCTTACTTTCGGCGGCAATCAGGCCGACCCATCATGCCCCATGATGTAGAGATGTAAAGGTTATTACTACGATTTTGGTGCCTACATAAGTCTCCATAATGAGTGATGCAGCACAAAATTTCTTCATCTGTGTACTGAACAAGCGTTAGCACAACCCTTTATCGCACCAGCTTTCGGCAATGGCTAGACGCCGGGGCATTGAGGATCCCAACTGGCGTAGCGATCCTTGTGCATACCTATTCCCACCTTGGTGCCAGCGGCCTCTCTGCCTTTGCGGTGTCCGATGCCAACTAATGGCTTCGATGAATCCAGATATTCGAGCAAGGCGTTTTTTTATGTGCCCTAACTATGACCGTGAGGTATTTCATTCTCTGCATATGCTTATTCAGTTTGCATGAGCGATTGTTTATTCTTCATCCAAATCTATTCGTCACGCCCGCACTACGGCTTGTGGATACATCGAGTGGGTCGATACAGAAAATCCCGTTCTCGACCTGACCACTTGTTTACAAGAAGGACGCTGGTATTTCTCATCAGAAAGTACTAAGCAATACTTGCAGAGAAAAGCAGCTTACGAACGACAACGTCGTGAACAACTGTGCGACTGGCGGGTGCTGACGGGCGCACTCCCTCCATGGGAAGCCCATCCAAAATGCAGATGCGGGTGATCGTTGTCAGGTTCTCCATTCCATAAAGCCAAGTACCTTGGGTCAGAGGTTCTTTGTTTGCCCAAATATTCTAGACGACGATTTCATGGTGAAAATATTTTGATTATCATGAATCCTTATTTTATCACAACATTCACTAACTTTGTTTGCTTCACGTCTATTCGTTTCTCTCAGGAACCGCCAAAAAGATGTCAATACAGACAATGGATAGACACCAAAAAGGTTCTAAGTGGTCCAACTTCCCGTGTGGTGCAGCTTGAATTGCCAGAGCAATACAGGTTTACTAAAGCTCAGTTTGAGAGGGGAGAGGGATCCTCACATAGGGGTTAGCTATTATCGGACAACTTATCTTAGTCAAATATGTAATGTCATGTTTCGTTGTCCCATTACTATATCGTCGTCGTGTTCAACTCTTGCACTACCTTCCTTCTAGTTCGAATCTAATCTTATCTATGTAACCGCAATGGAACCAGATGTATCATGTTCAAATTGTACTACTACTTCTTAACGTGACATAATTCTCCTTGTTTCAGTGTATATAATGTTTCTGTGACTGAGACTACGATAGGACAATATCAATTTCGTACACTAATACCACAAATAAGTTACAACATCAACTCTTACTTAAAATATGAAATTGCAAAATTACCAACTTCAATAGAATTTTCAAAATATTATCAACAAAAAATTTTTTAAGTGTACTTTACCTTATTGTAAAAAAAAGATGAGTAATGCCTGCTGGTAGTGGGGTGGGACCTTGCCGCCCTCTGCAAGGGCGGCAAGGGGCTATACGCAAAATAGCCACCTTGCCGCCCTTGCAGAGGGCGGCAAGGGACCAAGACGCAAAATGCACACCCGGCGCCTGACGGCGCCCACATGGCACCGTGTGCCACATCAGCTTTCCGCCCAAGTGGAGGGTGGCAGGGTCTATTTCTGCAAATATTTTCGCCGCTATAATATTTCTATAAATATTTTAAAAAAATCTAAAAATAAAAAAAAATCGTAAATTTTATGGACCTACAATAATGTTAAGGGATTAATGGAAACCAACGTGGAGGGTGTCGACAAGCTATACACCGACCACAGTATTTGTAGAATATGGGGATCGTTGAAAGCAGAGTATACACAAAATTGAGGTAAAACAGACGGGAGACAGGGATTTTTATACAGGTTTGGACCTCTTAACTGATAGGTAATAGCCCTACTCCTGTTGGCCAAAGTTGGTGTTTCCTTTATATATCAATATCACACGAGTACAATATTTGGGATGACCTAATCTAGTCGACGTTGGCTTGGCGGCATAGAGCTGTCACACATAGTCGACGACTAGTGTAGTCTTCTTCCTCGAATAGGAACTTGGTGAGATTGGAGATAACTCTAGGTCCGTTATGTCGGCCTCTGTGGCTCTAAATTAGGTTTGTCTAGGCTTGTATTCTAACCTGGCCTGTCCTCCTCCTCCTAGAGGGTCTTGTATTTATACCCTCATATGTTCCCTTGTCCAAGTAGAACTAGGGAGACAAGTATAAATACAATCCAAGTAGTCCCTGTAGTGTCGGAGTAGGACTCTGCTTCTTCTTCCTTATCTGGAACTCCTTCTATTTCGAGAAGATAATTTTCTTATTTATCCATCGAATTTCCTTAACCAAAGGATACCTTCTCGTATACTATTAGGTATATGGTATTTTCGTATACTATGAACCCATGTATAGGAGGTATGCTTATCCTTGACACTGGCAAAGGGACCTCGACTTAAATAGGCTACTAATTAAGAACACCTTTTGAGCAGTTGAGGTGGCGATGGGACTACCACATGCGCGCGTGCGAGCCAAGCCGGCCGGGCCATGGCCAAGGCATGACGGGCATGGCAATCAATCGGATGAATTACTCCCGAAACATCTCTCTCTCTCTCACTCATTATCTTCCATCCCGAGATAGACAAAGGGCTCTCTCTTCTCTATTCATCTATTCCTGACTCTGTTGCTTCCTCGGTATACACCACCTTCTATTCCTGTGCTACTTCTGCCATCCCGGTTCTGAGCACCTGCGCGCAAGGGTACTTAGGACGAGCAGGCATCCGGAACTCCATCCACCTAAGAAACTACATGGGTAGACGGGCGATCAAGTTTTCGGGGAGCGCGCTCTACGTGCGACTGCTCTCGGCACTGCATCCTCTTCGTCACGGTATGCTTCCTCTACGTCAATAGCAACCAATGGAGAGAAAGGCGGCACTGAAGGGGCGAAGAACGTCAACACCAACGGAGGCAACAACAAAAACAATGCTTTGTCTTCTGAAGCGTTCTTTGGGTATATCAGTTTATTTACCTTAGTGTTAAACATGTTACTAGATGATGCTATTTACTGTTACTAGCATATTCATGTTTAGCACTATCACTGGATCATTCTGTTATTCACATGTCATGTTTATTATCTTGTTTTCTGGATTAAAATATGTAGAATTATGACTATATTTTCAATAATCCAAAAACTTGATAGGTCTTTTCTAGTAATTGGCTTTGCTACATCACTCAAACCACATGCATTCGATGGTTTAAAGTATAAGAGATGGTAGGCATGTGCACTATTGTGGTTGACAGTCATGCAGTGCTTGTTTGTTTCATGGGGCTAGACGACCAAACGGCCTCTCTCTCCTAAGGAGGAGGCTAAGTTCGAGTCTGTGGATCGCTTGTTTCGTGGAGCATTGATTAGTGTACTGGCTGACAATATAGTGAACGTGTACATGCACATGCCTTCAGGGAAGGATTTGTGGGATGCACTTGAGGCCAAATTCAGAGTCTCCGATGCTGGCAGTGAGCTATATGTCATGGAGCAGTTCTATGACTACAAAATGATCGATGATAGTTCTGTAGTAGAGCAAGCTCATGAGTTTTAGGCGCTAGCAAAGGAACTTGAGAACAACAGCTATGAGTTACCAGACAAGTTTGTGGCGGGTGGTATTATTGCCAAATTGCCACTTTCTTGGTCGGAATTTGCCACTTCTCTAAAACACAAAAGGCAAGAGTTCAGTGTTACTGATCTCATTGGCTCTTTGGGTGTTGACGAGAAGGCGATGGAAAAGGACAATCATGACAAAAGGGTCGAGGGAGATTCTAGCACCAATTTGTTGTAGAAGAAGAACCCTCAAGCATCCCACAACAAGAAGAAGGTCAAACCTAATGTCAAACCTAAGGTTACAATCAATTTTAAGAAGAAAGGCAAGGGAAAGGCAAAAGGCAACTGCTTTGTGTGCGGTGAGCCTGGTCATTGGACCAAGGATTGTCCTGATCGTAAGGACAAAAAGTCTGCAAATATGGTTATTAGCGATGGAGGAGGAACATCGGAGTATGGTAATTTTTTACCTATAGTCTTTCTTTTTTTTCATTCACCTGAGTGGTGAGTTGATACAAGTGCTAATATTCATGTGTGTGCTGATATTTCCTTGTTTTCTTCTTATCAGGTAGGGAGAGGTTCCTCCTTGCTCATGGGAAATGGCATAGTGTTGGTACGATTGATCTGAAGTTTACTTCTAGAAAGACTGTGCAGTTGAAGAACGTGCAGCATGTCCCCTCAATAAAGAAGAATCTTGTTAGTGGCTCTCTACTTTGTAAAGATGGTTTTAAACTTGTGTTTGAGTCTAATAAGTGTGTCGTATCTAAATATGGAACATTTGTTGGTAAAGGTTATGACAGCGGAGAGTTGTTTCACTTTTCTTTGGATGATGCGTGTAATAATGTTGTGAACCATGTGAACAACGATGACACTTATAGATGATTGCACTAGATTTTGCTATTTGTGTTTACTGAAAACAAAGGATGACACTCCAAGAACCATAGAAGAGGCATATTTATCTCTTAATGCTAACTATTGGAAAGAAGCGGAATGCAGTGAGATGGACTCAATTATGTCTAATGGTACTTCGGAAGTTGTCAAGCGTTCGCATGGGTGTAAACCTCTAGGATGCAAGTGGGTTTTCAAAAAAAGCTTAGGCCTGATGGTATAATTGAAAAGTACAAGGCAAAGCATGTGGCCAAGGGTTATACACAAAAAGAAGGCGAGGATTTTTCGACATTTATTCACCAGTTGCTCACTTGACCACGATTCAAGTACTACTTGCTCTAGTAGCCTCTCATGGTCTTCTCGTTTATTAGATGGATGTTAAGACAACTTTCCTTAATGGGGAGTTGGAGGAGGAGATCTATATCGATCAACCAGATGAGTATGTATTAGAGGCCAAGAGAGAATGGTGTGCAAGCTGTTGAAGTCCTTGAATGGCCTTAAGCAAGCACCTAAGCGGTGGCATGAGAAGTTTGACAAAACTCTGACATCTGTTGGCTTTATTGTGAATAAAGTTGACAAATGCGTGTACTATCGCTATGGTAGGGGAGAGTGAGTGATCTTGTGCTTATATGTTGATGACATATTAATTTTTGGGACCAGCCTCAATGTGATTGAGGAGGTCAAGGACTTTATGTCTAAAAAGTTTCGAGATGAAAGATTTGGGGGTGGCTGATGTTATTCTTAACATTAAGCTATCGAGGGAAGATGATGGTGAGGTTACACTCCTACAATCTCACTGTGTGGACAAAGTCTTAAGTCGCTTTGTATATAGTGACTGCAAGCCAGCTCCTACTCCGTATGATCCCAATGTGTTATTAAGAAAAAACTAAAAAATAACAAGGGATCAACTAAGATACTCTCAAATCATTGGTTCACTGATGTATTTGGCTAGTGCAACAAGGCCTGACATCTCATTTGTTGTGAGCAAGTTGAGCCGGTTTGTTTCAAATCCGGGATATGATCATTGACGTGCTCTAGAAAGAGTAATGGCTATCTAAAAGGCACTATAAGCTATGGAATTCACTATGCTAGTTACCAAAAAAGTATTGGAGGGTTATAGTAATTCAACCTAGATCTTTGATGCTGATGAAATAAAAGCCACAAATGGATATATATTCACACTTGGAGGTGGCGTTGTTTCCTTAAAGTCCTGCAAGAAGACCATCTTAATGAGGTCAACAATAAAAACAGAGCTCACAGCGTTAGACACTGCCACTGTTGAGCCCGAGTGGCTTCGTGAGGTCCTAATGGATTTGTCGGTGGTTGAATAACCAGTACCAGCAATCCTTATGAACTGTGATAATCAAACGGTGATTATTAAGGTAAACAATTCGAAGGACAACATAAAGTCATTCAGGCATGTAAAGAGACGACTAAAATCTGTTAGAAAGCTGAAAAACTCCGGAGTGATAGTATTGGACTATGTCTAGACTGCTAAAAATTTGGCAGATCAGTTCACTATGAGCCTATCACGTAATGTGATAGATAGCGCATTGAGTGAAATGGGCTTGAGACCCACTTGAAGTTACACAATAGTGATAACCTGTCCTATGTGATCGGAGATCCCGTAAATTAGATGGCGAAACAAGCTATTGTGTGACTAGGAGGAGAGACCCTTAAATGGGCTCATTTCTCTAATGTACTTCTCTCCTTATCTGTATGGCAAGTTGGTGCATACCTTAATGTGATCCGAGTGGCTTTTTCTTAAAGCAGAGATGTTGGCCTACAGAACATCTTAGAAGGAACACACCTATATGAGTCCGACTACTAGTAACAGTTTATGAGATTTGAGTAATCTCTAGATACTCATGAAAAGGCCTAGAGTATGACTTATACACTCCAAAAAGAGAGGATACTAATGGCAGCCTAGTATCAGCTAAGGAATTGAGTAAAGCCTAACTACACAAGACTGACAATTTAAGGCATAGTCCATTGTTCAGTTGAGGTTAGGTGTAACTCCTTTTTTAGGTGTAAGTTCAACACTCCACCGAAACACTGGTATAACAAACAGGTACAGAACTGAGAACATTTCCTATGACCCTTGAAATTTTGTGGGGATTGTTAGAATTAAATGGGCTAGGCCCAATTTAATCCTAGTAAATTTCATGGGCCCACAATTAATGTTAAGGGATTAATACCATCTTGAAAACCAATGTGGAGGGACCTCGACTTAAATAGGCTGCTAATTGAGAGCACCTGTCGAGCAGTTGAGGTGGTGGTGGGACTGCCATACGCACGCGCGTCAAGCCGAGCCGAGCTGGCCAGGCCGTGGCCGAGGCATGGCGGGCATGCGTGCGAGCGAGCGAGACGAGATTGGCTACCTGCTGCTATCTTTTCTGACGTTATGTTATTATGAGAGAAAAGCGTAACCGACAAAGACTCTTTACAATAGTAACGGATGGAGCAATCAATCGAATGAATTATTCCCGAAACGTCTCTCTCGCTCATTATCTTCCACCCTGAAACGTCTCTCTCTCTTTCTCATTATCTTCCACCCCAAGATAGACAGAGGGCTCCTCCAGAACTCCGTCCACCTAAGAACCTGCACAGGTAGGTGAGCGATCAAGTTTTTGGGGAACTCATTCTACATGCGATTGCTCTTGGCACAGCATCCTCTTCATCATGGTTTGCTTCCTCTACGTCAATGGCAACCAACAGTGAGAAAGGCGGCACTAAAGGAGCGGAGAATGTCAACGAATGTCAACACCAACAGAGGCAACAACAACAATGTGTCATCTTCTCAAGCGTTCTCTGGGTATATCACTTTATTCATCTTAGTGTTAAACATGTTAACTAGATGATGCTATTGTTACTAGCATGTTCATGTTTAGCACTATCACTGGATCATTCCGTTATTCACATGTCATGTTTATTATCTTATTTTTCTGGATTAAAATATACCAAATTATGACTATATTTTCAACATCCACTATTCAAACTAGGTAGTTTTGGGCCCAAAATAAGAGTAAATGTGCTGAGTTGTTTATATGGAATGGTGCTGATAATGTTTGTTTTTTCCTTCTGACATGGACTCGTATGCACACACATCACGATGCACATACATCACGTACACGCACCAACAATTTAATTATTTTCTAATCACTACTAGAAAACAATTTTTCATGATACTTAGCATTTATTTTCACTGGCGGACCGTGTTGACATAGAATCGTGCCGCCACACCTTGAGCACGTTATGTTCAACCCGTGGTGGCACCCAGAGACGCACCACCGTAAGGAGCAGGCAGATGTCATTGAACGAACACCGAGAGGGACAGTTCGTCTAGGCTCGGCAGGCCAGCTAGGACGTCCTCTAACTCCATAGAGACAAGAGATGACGAGCAATTGAGGGATTTGAGGAGAAAAGGCTTTGGGATTGGTAGCAAAAAGGAGGGAGATATAGAATATAGAGGGTTTGGATAAATAAATTGATTTTGACGATTGATTGGTTGTTGTTTCAATCAGCCTAAGCCCCCTTATATTTATAGGAAGGGTGGACTTGCTTCCCAGAGTATTTTCCACCTCTAATTAGGTGTAGAAACCAATTAGAACTCTAAAATCTCAAACCTTAGCAAGGAAACCCGAGAACCGACAAATCAGACTCGGAGTCAGACTCTGTCGGTCTGACCGGCCACATGCCGTCTGTCAGACCGGCCCCCTGTCGTCGATCTAACCGGCCCGATGGCTGCGGTCAGACCAGCCTCGCGTGACAAGTCTGGGTTCTTTCCAAATTTAGCTATAGTTTCCTATTTTATACTCTAGGAGCCAAATTTGGGTATAAACACATGTCCCCTGCCTTTTTGATGAACTTGTGAACCAAAAAGCACTAAGCATAGGGTTATCTAAGGACGATATCCACTAATATCGGCCATACATGCCTCTAAGGCTTCTGTGTTCAATGATGATACAAGAATACTATGAGAGGTCCCCTCTTGTTTAGATTATGTTTTGTTTTATTTTGGCCTTTACTCTTGCCTCACCAGTTTTTTGCATTGATTACTTTATAACTGATTCTTTTCTTTCAACCGGCTATGAGAAGAGCACGATTGATTATAAAAAATCGGTCTTTGTGGCAATGCCCAAAATGGATAATATGGTATATAAGTAGGCATCATTCACATACCATTGAAGCTCCATGGTGCATACCAAGGGTAATACCATGAAAAAGGAGAAGCGTGTTGCTAGTGGTCCGTCCGCGCTCGTCTCCTACCTTGCTTGGTAAGTGAACTTGATCTCCTTGGTCGATTATCATCTTTTGGAATCTCCAGCTTGTCATCTTGCCCCTTGAGTATTGAAGTCTTCAATGTGGTCTTCTCTTTGCCCTCGGGGATCTTCTTCCTCTCATGCACCACAATGGTATTCACCAGAGCATATTGTTTATCTATTGGCGTACCCACAAATTTCAATCGTCCTTCATTAATGGTCGATTGAATTTGTCTTTTGAGTATGTTGATGTCATTAGTGGCATGAGAATTTGAATTGTGCCACTTACAATATGCACACCGCTTTAACTCCTAAGATGGTGGTATAACATGGCCTTGCGACAATTCGATTTGTTTATGCTCTAACAAATAGTCAAAGATCTTATCGCATTTGGCCACATCAAATGTGAATTTTTTTCTCCTCATGCCGATTTTTAGGAATAACCGGCCTAAGGATAGAGCAAACGAATGGTTCAGACTTAGAGGTCCTAGCCCATTCGGCTATATGCACATTAACCATCTTATCGTCCAGATATATAACATCATCAACTACATTGTCATCGGGAGGATCAGACTTAGCCTTTTGTGATATCTTGGCTTCTTTTGCTTGACTTTCCTGAACTGGATCTTTTTAATTCTAGTATATATACCAAAAGCATTTTTGGAAACTTCAGCAATTTCATCGCTAAGACTTTTGGGTTTTGGACGTGTACTAGCCATATGATTACTAGGAACGGTCGACATAGTTGCCGATCCTAAAAGACTCGCCGGCTACAGTCTGACCGACGTTGCCACCCCAGTTGGACCGGCCACCATGTCCGGTCTGACTAGCAATGTTACAGCGGTATGACCGGGCGTTACTACCAATTTGACCGGTAGTGTTGCAGCGGTTTGACCAGCGTACTATGCCTAAGGGATGATTTTAGGATCTACCGTATTAAGAGAATTGTAGGTAATTCTCATCAGCCGATCTTGTTGTCTAGGTGCTGATGGTAAATAATAAGCCGATGAAACACCATACAAACGCTCATTGTTGTATGAAGTAGATGCACTACCTAGAAATTGGCTGTTTAGCCGATTCTCTAGTTCGTTCATGCGAGCATCTAGGTTTTTCTCAAAGGTAGAACTAAAGGTTTTATCAAAGGTAGTACTAAAAGAGGTAAACTGATTATTTAGACTAGCAATAACAACACCATCTACATATTATCAACATTAGATGCAAGAACGAGGGTATTGCTATAATTGGTTGTTACCTTAGATGTGGTGTATATGGGCAATGAGAATTCCTTTTTTCTGATGATGCCTTGCCTCATCTTCTGGTAGCATGAAGCCATCTTCCACCGTAGATCTTCAAGTTGAGCTTCAAACGCTTTGCGATCGGCTTCCGGCAACTCTCCATAATCCGCAACCATAATGTTGTCTTGATCAAGATCAGTGTGATAACCCATGGTGAAGAACTAGGGTTTCAGTTATAGCAACCGAAATCGTTCCCTAGTGGAGTTTCCAAAAAGATGTGTTGACATAGAATCACGCCGTCACACCTTGAGTATGTTATGTGCAACCTGCAGCGGCACCCAGAGACGCGCCATCGTAAGGAGTAGGTAGATGCCGTCGAACGAACACCCAGGAGAGACCTCATCAAGGTGAACGCGCGACAGATTGTCCTAAGCTCGGCAGGCCAACTAGGACGTCCTCTAACGCCGTAGAGACAAGAGACAAACAATTGGGAGATTTGAGGAGAAATAGACTTTGGGATAGGTAGCAAGAAGGAGAGAGATGTAGAATATAGAGGGTTTGGGTAAATAAATTGATTTTGATGATTGATTGGTAGTTGTTTCAATCTGTTTAAGCCCCCTTATATTTATAGGTGTGGTGGACTTGCTTCCCATGCTATTTTCCACTTCTAATTAGGTGTAGAAACCAATTAGGACTCTAAAATCTCAGGCCTTTCTAAGGAAACTCGACAACCGAAAAATCAGACTCGGAGTCGAACTCTATCTGTCTAAACGGCCACATGCCGCCGGTCAGACTGACCCCTTGTCGTGCCCGATGGCTGCGGTCAGACCAGCTTTGCGTGGCAAATCTGGGTTCTTTCCAAATTTGGTTATAGTTTCCTAATTCATACTCTAGGAGCCAAATTTGGATATAAACACACCCTTTGTAAAAATAAAATCAATTTTTACTGGCAGGGTCTAAGGACGACCGCCAGCAAAAATATCCAGGGAGTCCACCACGCGCCCATTAACTCTAGCGAAGTCATCCTTATCCCGTCCATCCGCCACTTCCTCTCCTTTTTTTTACCTCAGCTCTTCCTCTCTACTCTCTCCTAGATCCAGCCACTTCCTCTCCTCTCCCTCTCGATTCGACAGCGACAAGGGAGCTGTGGCTGGCCCGGCTCAGTGGTGGAGGCATAGGGGAGGGGACCTCACGACGATGGAAGATCGAGCAGCGGCGGCCGCCACGGCTCAGGAAGGCGGTGGCGGCAGCTCAGAGACAGCGACCGTGCTCGAGAAGGCGATTGCGGCGGTGGTGGGTGCGGCTCGGGAAGGTGACAGCGATGGCAAGGAGAGCGTATCCGCCGCTGCCAGGCTGAGGGAGCGCGGATCCGCCGCTGCCAGGCTGAGGGAGCGCGGATCCGCCGCCACCGGGCCAAGGGAGAGCGGATCCACCACCTTGGGGCCTCATCGTCATCAGCGTCACGGCCATCTTCCTCTCTCCCTCGTGCATCGATGGTGGTGGCGGCTGGAGCGGCAACCGTGGCCATCTTTTTGTGAATTTTTTGATGTGTAGAATGCTTGAGTTTTTTTTTGTGAATTTTGGGATGCTGAAATTGCATTGTGAATTATATGAAATTTGATGATATTTGGTATCTGTCTTGTGAATTGTGACTGGTGAATTTGGTGTGGTTGATTTATGAATTTGGGATTTGTGATTGTGACTAATGAATTCAGTGCGGTTCATTTGGGTATTTTTACAAATGACAATTTTTACTTTTTTTTCACCGAAAATCCTTTTCCTAGGCGGCTGGCTTAATGTCGCCCCTTGTGAAGATATTTTTTCGCATGCGGCTAGTCATCCGCCAGCAAAAAGGTTCTATATTCACTGGCCATTACTCACAGGCGGCCGCCGCCACCGCCACCGCTAGCGAAAATCTTTTCTGACCGCCAGCAAAAACCTTTTTCATAGTAGTGAAATTATCCTTTCTTTCTACATAAACACACACAATAGTAGGAAAACTAACTCGTTTTTCATACGCGCACTTTCTGAACTGGTAAACGGTGTATTTTTTAAAAGTTCTCCATTGTATTGGCCGGCCCGTCTTCTCACTATTTTCCCACTTCGCCCGTCCCCGTGCCCCCGATATCCCTACTAGAAAACTCGTCTTTTATCCAATATCCCAAACACACAGATATCTCGGATGGATTAAGAACCGGTACTTTTTAGTACTGGTTCTAAAAGCCCAAGTCCCTATAAACATTTTTTTTTGTCTTAGTTGGTGTTATCAACCGGTATTAAAAATGCATTTTTAGTATCTATTGGTAACACCAACCGAGACTAATACTAAAAGATCTTTAATCCTGATTGATATTACCAACTGGTACTAAAGATGCATTTTTAGTACCGGTTGATAACACCAACCCATACTAAAGATATTTTTAATACCGGTTGGTGTTATCAGCCGGTACTAAAGATGCCTCTAGAGTTAGTTAAAAAAATATCTCTATTCAAAATAGATGTGTAAAATAAATAGGATGGTAATACGCGTGAGGGCTAATGTGAGAGGTATTGAGTTTGAATCTCATATCCCATATATTTTTTTGACTTGATATGTATCTTTAGTACCGGTTCTTTAGTCTTGATTTGTTGGTCACAGTTGCTATAACCGAGATTAATGAGAGTTTTCAACCGATATTAAAATGATTTCTCTACTAACGCTCGATGGGCTCAATGTGCGCAGGACACCCAATCACGCAGATCGGGATAGCGGCATGGTGCTCCTCATTCGTGCATCACGGTGGCGGTTCAAATGTCCAATGGATCAGCTTTGGCTATCGCAACTCCTCATCTACTACCACCACAGGCAATGATTAATATGCGATTTCTTGTATTACATTTCCAATCCGTTCTAGTTTTGCCATTTTTTACTAGATCAGTTTAATCCCTCTCACAGCCACTTGTCTCACAAAGTGGCAAAACTATTGCCACTCACCCCTCCGGAGTGGCAAAAAGTTAATGATAACTATCAATGTCTTGAAATTAATTTGTTCTCCAATTATTCATTCTTCGTCTGATTGTCCCCAAACCACTGTTTTCAATCATTGGTTTCTCCCCCATTTGGTTCAGTTGATCTCCATTACGAACCTCAAAGCACAGGTGAGTTAGATGTTTTTAGGCAATAGAATTGTTGAATTTATACTGACAATTCTCTACGAGGTGAAGCTTAATTCTATGGTCATGCCAATCACAAGTGCAAGTCCCCTCTTATATCTCACCAAATAGAAAAGGTTTCCTTACCTTTCTATACTCTTATTTATCTTTCATTTTTTACCATTAATTACCCGCAAAGATCGATTTGATGATTCAGTGATCGATTCAGGCCTAAATCAAGTTAGAATATTCAGACTTTCTATACTACAATAAGGAGACAACCTATATATTTAATTGCTTTCATTAATAATTGGAATCATGTAAATAAATGATCATATGTTACTTCAGTGTCATTTTTTATTTTATTTTATTTCATAGTAATAAAAGCAAATCTAAGAAATGCCAATGACAAATGGCTAATTTTTTAATCGAACTAGCTTTCAAGTGATTCGTGTTCTTTATATGTGCGTTGAGAATAATACATTGTTATCTCTATTTTGTAGTACTAGCTGATGGACGTTAGAGCAATGTTATCTGATCGTTGATCGATCCTGATCTCCAAGGGATTGATCAGGTCGATAAATCGTCAATCAACCTCGATTAATCAACCTAATCGATACTGTGTATACAAGGACTACTACATAAAGCAATCATAGTACGTATTAATATTTGATGGCAACATGGTCACTTACTTGTGAGCTGATCTTGCAATCCCTAATTCAAGTAAAGTAGGATCTCAGAAGACACAACTTAGAAGCAGAGCAAAGGTAGGGACGAGAAGCACATTAGCACTATAAAGCAGAGCAAAGAACGATGGAGAGGAGGTGTACTAACCTCCTGAGGAGGAGCACATCTTCCTGGTGCCGACGGTGCTTGAGGCTTGAGGACTTGAGTGGCGGCATCACAGGAGTCGTCCAGCTCGGCAGCTCCAGCAGTAGACCAGTTGAAGGGAAGAGAGTTATCCAGGCAGTAGTAGGTCCAGTTCTAACAGCAGATCAAGGTGGTAGCTTGAGGAGAGAGGGCGACGACTTCTGAGAGTAGCGGTGACATGCTCTCATGACTAAAGAATTTTTAGCATTTTTAATTTTTATTTTTTAAAGATTTACAAAAATAATTTTAGGTTTGAAAATATTGTAAATCTAATTTTCAATCGTCCTCCGCGAGGGCGAGATTTAAAATTCGTCCTCCAGAGGACGATTTTGCTGACGTGGGAGCCGTCTGCCGCGTCGTGGCTTTTATGCGAATAAGTCCCATGCCGCCCTCGGCAAGGGCGATTTTTTCGGCCGCCTGCCAAGGGCAGCCGTCCTGGCAATTTTGCAGGCGGCCCCCTTGCCGCCCTTGCAGAGGGTGATTTTTTCCGCTTGCAAAAGGGCGGCCGTCCTGGCAATTTTGCAAGCGGTCCCCTTGCCGTCCTTGCAGAGGACGATTTTTGCCAAATCTCGCCCTCTGCAAGGGCGATTTTTGGCCACCTCCCTATATAATCCCAGTTCACCGAGGAAACCGTCATTTGCAGCGCTCGAGACTGTTGATGCAAAAAGCACACACTAGCCTGGGAGATCTGCTTAGCTTCAGTGCAGGTCCAAATCTTGGTGAGATGCGGGCGTGCCAATTGGTTTGATCCTGTAACCAATAAGAAATAAAGAAAGAAAACGTAGTTAAATCCACCAATGATAGCCGATCGGCTAGCTTGCCGATGACATATCATTGGGCATTGAGCCGATGCAAGATGCATTAAATCGGCTATAACAGATAAAGCAAGATAAAGCTAAATCTACTCAATCGGCTGTAGATATCAACAAAATATAATCTAAGTCTCAGAATATATTTAAACCAAGTGATTGGGATAGATCGGATAGGGCACCGAGACAGTATAAATCACTTATGTCTAAATATATTATAAAGCATAGATTATACATATTCATAGCATAGCCGATTAGGTAAATCTAACATGTATCGGCTAGTACTCTGATACTACTTTATACAGAGATATTATCATGAACAAAATATATTAAACAACTTGTCAAACTAATGTTAAGATGATCCTAACCAGATTTGACAACAAGCTCAATATATTTTACTAAGTTAATATCTTGATATAAAGGGCAGATTTAATATATCAAGGTAACAAGATAATTAAACCAGGTAAGATCGGCTGAAACCCCGACGCTATCTCTATTAGTAATCATAGACAGGCTAGAGATTAAGGTTCTAAACATGATTTAGTAGGTCAAACTTAACTGATGCAGCACCAAATATGTAAAGAAACATAATGTCTAGATGATCAAGTCGATGAAAACCTTTTCGAGATGGTAGATATATTATATAATCTAGATCAATAGCGATATATAACCCTATCGGTTGCTTTTCTGTGAAACATACATCAACCAATCTAAGTTATATATTGATATCAATTCAGATTATACAATATATATGATAACTCGACGATTCACACAAACAGGATCAGAGTGTCATAAAGATGGAAGCACTAATCCCGAGAGCGCAAGCCGCCATAACAAGTTTTACCTCTTGTCGGAGATCGAAGCCAATGCAGCCCAACTCGAAAGCAAGAACTCGTCGAAAATAGTGAAAGAGAAAAAGGTGGCGATGCGCCGAAATTGTTGTATTGATTGATCTCTCTTCCTTTACACGAACTTGGGTTTAATTTATACCCAGAATTACACAATATGTCCTTGTCGGACACGACTCTTATCTCTATTACAACTCATATTGAAGATAATTCCCTAATACAAACTCTAACCGACAATATTTATTAGGAAACCAACATTATATCCTAATTAATAGATACAATTCCCTTCTTCGAACCCAATCCGTACGTGGGAATCCTTATGAAGCTCATCAACCGAACCCGACAAAGACTCTGTTATCTTCTCATCGGAATCGGCTACATCGGCTAACCTTGTCTGACTCTGTCTCAGCCGATGGACACGATAGCCGACTCAGTCACCAGCCGATACACACCGTAGCCGATTCCAATGTAGATCAAAGCTATCATCATCCTCATAATATTGCCTTTCTTGCCGATCATATCTCTTTTGATATTTATTAATCATACTCGTAGAGTCAAACTTATTGAGCCGATTGTCCGTTCTGTCAGCTGTCCTCCCACTTGTATGGACCATGTTGATAGGAAAAGGATTACCATCAATCTTCATCGGCTTCCTGGAGTCATCAAATTTTATCCTGCCTTGCTCAATGGCCACCTGGATCTGTTGCCGAAATACTTTACATTCATTAGTACTATGAGACCCTGTATTGTGCCACTTGCAGTATTTCCTCCTCCCTAATTCCTCAGCCGATGGAATCACATGACCAGCAGGCAGCTCAATTTGTTTCTCCCGAAGCAAAAGATCAAAAATTTTGTCAGCTTTGTTGACATCAAAATCATATTTTTCCTCCTTTCCAGAGTTCTTGACCCATTGACATGGAATCATCTTCTTGTTCCTTGCCCATTCGGCTGCTGCTACCTCAGGAACATCCTCTTCCTCAGAATCAGAAATATAAGAATTAATGAAGTTCACCTTTTTGAATGCTCTATTGGCCTCTTGAAATATTTGTTCGTGTGCTGTTATCTTCTGGGCCAAATGAGCCAAACTATCAAAGTCTTGAGCCGAAAACCTCTCTTTGATTGGTGTTAATAAACCTTGGAAGGCTAAATCGGCTAACTGAGAATCTGCAACGCCAAGCTGTAACATCTGTTTCTGATTTCCCTAAACCTTTGAATATAATCTTGGATAGATTCTTCTCGTTTTTGCCTAATGTTTGTCAAATCAAATAGTTTCATCTCATGAACTCCACTGTAGAAATATTTGTGAAACTGTTTTTCCAGATCGGCCCAACTGTGAATAGAATTATAAGGTAAAGATGAAAACCATGTGAAAGCCGATCCAGACAGAGACAAAGGGAATAGCCTGACTCTTAAAGCGTCAGTAGCCGATGCTTCACCACATTGAGCTAAAAATCGGCTAACATGCTCATAAGTTGATACATTATCTTGTCCTGAGAACTTTGAAAAGTCTGGGACCTTGTATCGGCTTGGTAATGGCACTCTTTCAAAATACTCTGGATATGGATGCCGATACAGATTGTCACCATCCCTTGGTTTTAATCCAAACTGTTCTCTCATCACATCAGCTATCATATCGGCCCAAGGTTTCTGCCGAGTTCCATCTTGATGCTGTGGCTGTATCGGCTCGTCTTAATAAAACTGCGGCTGATGATATGGTTGAGGAGACGTTCTCTGTCGATATTGCACCTGTGGTGAGTGAGGTTGATATTGATAATTAAGATTGCCACCTGTGTGGGTCTGAGGCATTCGTGGAGCACTAAAATCTTGTTGATTAGGAACAAATTGAGTAGCGGCAGCTTGTTGCTGGAAGGTTGGCACTTGCTGTCTTGCTGGTGTATGCAGGATCGGCTGAACAACTGGCTGATTGGGATTGAACATAGCTGTAACTTGCTCAGCTGATATTTGAGGTATGTTTTGCCCTATATGCTGAGGTTGTTGTCGGACCAGTACATGAGGATTAAATTCTACTTGCTTTTGTACCGACGCTGGTATCTCTTGTCGAACTGTAGCCGATGTTGACGCCATCGGCTGTCCTGGGGCTATATTTGTGGCAGGTTTTGGCTGGCTAGTCATAAGCGGCCTATATTGCGGGAAGACCCCATCTGGTAAGAAAATTGGTCCTTTGGCTTGGTGTTCAGCAATAGTACCATCAACCACAGACTTGATCATATTTGTTAAAGTGTTGACAAGCACTCCTGACTGGTTGATCAAAGCATGATGCACAGCATAGTCAATTTGATCTTGCAAATTCCTGGGTTCTTCAGGAGATTCCTCTTGCTTAACCCCTTTTTCCTTCCCAGAACTTGACTCTGGCTCTTCATTGTTGGGCAAAACTACTTTGTATCTCTGAACCACCGTTCCCGATCTAGTTTGGACAAAAGAATGTAAGTACTGGTTTTGAAGCTTGTTCATTATATCCTCCAGCTCTGCCTTTTGTTCCGACGTCAACTTGTCCACTGTCATTGGAATGATATTCTCTGGGTCAATGTCAGTTGTCTTGAGGTCTACCATAATGAAAATTCTTCGAAGTCCCACTGGGCGTGCCAAAAGCGTGTTGATGCAAAAAACACACACTGGCCTGGGAGATCTGCTTAACTCCAGTGCAGGTCCAAATCTTGGTGAGATGCGGGCGTGCCAATTGGTTTGATCCTGCAACCAATAAGAAATAAAGAAAGAAAACATAGTTAAATCCACCAATGATAGCCGATCGGCTGGCTTGCCGATGACATATCATTGGGCATTGAGCCGATGCAAGATGCATTAAATCGGCTATAACAGATAAAGCAAGATAAAGCTAAATCTACTCAATCGGCTGTAGATATCAACAAAATATAATCTAAGTCTCAGAATATATTTAAACCAAGTGATTGGGATAGATCGGATAGGGCACCGAGACAGTATAAATCACTTATGTCTAAATATATTATAAAGCATAGATTATACATATTCATAGCATAGCCGATTAGGTAAATCTAACATGTATCGGCTAGTACTCCGATACTACTTTATACAGAGATATTATCATGAACAAAATATATTAAACAACTTGTCAAACTAATGTTAAGATGATCCTAACCAGATTTGACAACAAGCTCAATATATTTTACTAAGTTAATATCTCGATATAAAGGGCAGATTTAATATATCAAGGTAACAAGATAATTAAACCAGGTAAGATCGGCTGAAACCCCAACGCTATCTCTATTAGTAATCATAGACAGGCTAGAGATTAAGATTCTAAACATGATTTAGTAGGTCAAACCTAACTGATGCAGCACCAAATATGTAAAGAAACATAATGTCTAGATGATCAAGTCGATGAAAACCTTTTCGAGATGGTAGATATATTATATAATCTAGATCAATAGCGATATATAACCCTATCGGTTGCTTTTCTGTGAAACATACATCAACCAATCTAAGTTATATATTGATATCAATTCAGATTATACAATATATATGATAACTCGACGATTCACACAAACAGGATCAGAGTGTCATAAAGATGGAAGCACTAATCCCGAGAGCGCAAGCCGCCATAACAAGTTTTACCTCTTGTCAGAGATCGAAGCTGATGCAGCCCAACTCGAAAGCAAGAACTCGTCGAAAACAGTGAAAGAGAAAAAGGTGGCGATGCGCCGAAATTGTTGTATTGATTGATCTCTCTTCCTTTACACGAACCTGGGTTTAATTTATACCCAGAATTACACAATATGTCCTTGTCGGACACGACTCTTATCTCTATTACAACTCGTATTGAAGATAATTCCCTAATACAAACTCTAACCAACAATATCTATTAGGAAACCAACATTATATCCTAATTAATAGATACAATTCCCTTCTTCGGACCCAATCCGTACGTGGGAATCCTTATGAAGCTCATCAACCGAACCCGACAAAGACTCTGTTATCTTCTCATCGGAATCGGCTACATCGGCTAACCTTGTCTGACTCTGTCTCAGCCGATGGACACGATAGCCGACTCGGTCACCAGCCGATACACACCGTAGCCGATTCGGTCACCAACCGATTCTTGCTCTGTTTTGGTAACCGCCAGCTTCCTCCAAATCCGCTTCAATTCCATCTTCGAATCCAATACTTGATTTACCAAATTTGGTCGTTAACAGAGACTCCAGAAGAAAAAACAGAGAGAGGGGTGAGGAAGAAGAAGGAGAGCGGCGAAGCCCTGTCGGTGTGCATACTCGATCCCAGGTAAATACAATATCCCGCTATATGTTTGTGTTATTTATTTTGTGTAGAATATTAGAAAAAAGATTTTTTTTTTGAATATTTGAATAGTTGTTTAGTAGTCAAATCTAGATTTATAAATTAGGGCATGATTTAATTTAGGGAGTTTGACCTAGGACGAACCGATTTAGATGAACCTACGTAGAATATATTCTGATCTATGTCTATATTATTTAAATAGATGTGTAGCACTATAATCTATATCTAAAAATTAGGGCATGATTTATTTTAGCCAATTTGACCTAGGACAAACCGATTTAGATGACCATATGTAGGATATATCCTTATCTATGTATACATTTCTTTGTGTAGAATTTTGTTTAATATTTGAATAGATGTGTAGCACTTAGTTCTTGATTTATAAATTATGACATGATTTATTTGAAGTAATTTGACCAATTTGGATGAACATATGTAGAAAATAAGTATAATTGGCGGTAGATCTAGATGAACAAACCAATTTGGTATATTTTAAGATCTAGAACAAAGAATATATTGTTATAGAATTTAACTTAGCCACAGATTGATCTAGGCAACATATTCATAGTATGAAATAAACTCAGTTTGAATCTGTTTATCAGGCACAATGGCAGGTAAGGTCATATTTCATATAGTTCATGGTGAAGACAACGTTAGATATGGTCGAGATGGTGTTGGTCTGTCAGAATTTAGTATAAAATCAAAGGGCATCGATAGGCCAGCCGATAAAACATTTGAGTCAGCCTATAGTGGTTACTACGTGGATTTAAAGTGGATATAAGAGTGAACACATTGTCCCTATCCGTTGTAGTCAATCGTGCAACAGAAGGATATTATTGGGAACTAATGCCTATAGATAACACTGAGTCCTGGAGACGTTACGTGGAGATGGCCTTTGAAAGGTCCTGGCCCTTTGTTATTTTTGTGGCATTGCATGAAATCGATAGCAGTGTTACAGTGCAAACAGAGGATGGTCAAGGTCCTAACAATGCTGTGGAGAATGTTGGACCATCGATGCGAACTGGGGGTAATGAAGCAAGGTTGGAGGAGGCAATAGGCGTGGCGGATGAGGGGGAGAGAATCGAAGCAATTGTTGAGGAAATGGAGAGAGAAGATTCTGAAAATGAGCAGGCAGAGGGCAATGAATCATCGGACGAGGAAGAAGATGTAATGCCCGTTGATTGGACAAAAGCTGATTTCTCTCAACTTGTTATCTCAGAGGGACAGCAAACATCCTTTGAATACAAGGATAACGAGATAACCCAGGGTGCCAGGTATGCTCATAAGGAAGACATGAAAGAGGCGGTGAAGCATTGGGCGGTCTCCTTGCATAGAGAGTTTAGGGTGGTGAAGTCTACCAGCTATGTGTATGATGTGAAGTGCACGAAGGATGATTGTCCGTGGCGTGTTCATGCATATAAGAGAAAATAAAATGACTATTGGAAAGTGAGCATTGTTGGTGAGCACACATGTTGGTTGCCAGGGGTTGATAAGTATCACCGCAACATCACCTCAGCTTTTGTTGCCGGTGAGATGTACAGCGATGTTGTTTGTAACACGGACTTTGAACCGGGCTCCATTATTAGGCACATTGAAAACAAATTCAAGTATACTATAAGCTACTACAAGGCTTGGAGGGTGAAACAAAAGATTTTGAAGATGAGATATGGCACATTTGAAGCATCGTATGATAATTTGCCTTGTCTGTTAGGCACCATTGCTCAGAGAAACCCCAATACCTATTATGACATTCAGACCTTTCCGTCGTCTAATGACCCGAGCAAGAGCGTGCTGCAAAGAGCCTTTTTCTCGCTGGGTGCTTGCATCAACGCATTTGTGCACTGTCGCCCTGTGCTGTGCATAGATGTAACCTTTTTGACAGGCAAATACAGAGGTCAGATACTGACGGCGATTGGAGCCGATGGGAACAACCAGGTGTTACCTATGGCGTTTGCATTTGTTGAGAGTGAGAACACCGAAAGCTGGTATTGGTTCTTGGAGAGAGTTCGCGGCCAAATCGTGCGTATGAGGTCCAATGTTTGCCTCATTCATGATCGTCATGCGGGCATGTTGAAGGCAATTGACTACCTGCAGAATGGTTGGTCAGAGAGGGGACTTCCAGCTAGGTGGCATCATGTTCGAAGTAGGTGGTGCATGCGTCATATGGGAGCCAATTTCTACAAGCAATTCAAGAACAAGCACCTGATGGATCTCTTTAAGAGGCTATGTGGTCAGAATCAAGAAAAAAAATTCAATGAGTTGTGGAGGAGGTTGGATGAACTGACAACGAAGCAAACCGACGAGCAATCTCGTCGGCCACAGGATGACGATCCTCCAGTACCTCTTGGTCCACTACATGATGACCCGCCAACACTGAGAAGAAGGTCCGCATCATCAATACATAATTTCTCGCAGTGGATAGAGAATGAACCGAAAGAAAAGTGGTCTTTGTTGTATGATACTGACGGGTCTCGATATGGTATAATGACAACCAACCTGGCCGAGGTGTACAACTGGGTGATGCGAGGTGTGCGAGGACTCCCACTGGTCGGTATTGTGGACTTTATCCTTCATGGCACTCAGGCATACTTCAGGGACAGATAGAAGAAAATTGCCCCTTCGATGGCTGATAACAACATTGTATTTGGGAATGTGGTGACGAAGTATATGCAAGACAAAATAGCAAAGGCTATGAAGCATAGAGTTATTCCCCAAGATACCCAAGTTCATAGATACGAGATCATGTGTGTCGACAGGAGAAGGCGTGGAATCAACCGCGTTCAAGCTGTGCAGGAATGTGTGCTTCATGCAGAGGACGGTTGCAGTTGTAGCTGCATAAAGCCCAAGCTTAAACATTTGCCTTGCTCACACGTACTTGCAGCAGCTGGGGATTGCGGCATACTTCCCGATAGCTATGTGTCACCCTACTACAGGAAAGAAGCAATATTTCATACATGGAAGGAGGAGATATATGGGTTCGGGATATCTGGATCTTACACAACTCTGAGGTCACAAGTGTTCTACATTCCAGATCCATCGAAGTTAAAGCTGAAAAAGGAACAGCGTCAGTCGAGACGCATCAGAAACGACATGGACGAGTCAGAGGCAAGGGGGAGGACTCTACAGTGCAGCAAATGCGATGAGCACGGGCATACTTACAAGAAATGCCCGAAGAATTCGCAATCTCCAACCGTCACAGGTTCGGGTCTATTTGGACAGGCAACCGATGGCAGCCGTCCATCGGGAGAAGGAACAACAACGAGGCGACCACGTCCTAGGCGTTCTCGTGCGGCGACTATGTCGTCGGCTGGCGATGCAATGACTTGATTATTTTTGTCAGCCTTTTAGTCTAGCGGTGATCCAATTGATGTAATATTTATAATGTTGTTATCATTTGTCATGTGTGTAATATTTATCCCTGTGAGACATGAACTATTGTAATGTTGTTGTCATTTGTGTAATGTATCTTTAGCGTTATGAATTACCATTTTAATGAACAATTTGTGTAATGTTTTTTCGTAATCAATTGCTTATTTCTAATCACTCTTATGTATGCAGGTATGGCGGACAATACACCAGCTCTCCTCAGTAGGGGACTGGACAGGAGCCACCATTCGTACTTGTCGGCGGTGCAGGGTGCGCAGCTTACCACCTTTCGTCCACTCCCGTCGCACGAGTTGCTGCGTGCCGATCCGCGACACGTTCCGTGCTATGATCAAACTTAATTACTTGAAGGCATTTTTTGGCTTCACTGCACATATGTGGTACTAATGTTCAACTTGACGGTATGCAGGTTGCGTGAGGCAGGCCTGATAGCGATATGCAGGCTTGTTGAGGCGCGGGCGGACGAGAACGACCCAGCCAAGCGCTGGGATGCGGACCGGTCGCTGCTGGCTGCTTTGGTAGATCGGTGGTGGCCGGAGACGCACACCTTCCATCTACCCTGTGGGGAGATGGCACCTACGCTGCAGGACGTTACGTACCTGCTAGGGCTTCCACTAGCCGGGGAGGCTATCGGTCCAGTGGACGGTGGGGGTGGCTGGATGGATGATATCACGGAGCAATTCGCTCCCGTGATGAGGCTACCTGGGATCCTGGCAGTTGCTCCCCTGAACACATACACCACCGCCGGGCCTACGAAGGCTTGGCTGCTGCAGTTCACAGTAAGTTAACTTTTACACTTTGTTATTTCTTAGAAATCTTATGAGTTTTAACATCGTTTGCTTTTTGTTGTAGACCAATAAGCTCCACCCTGACGCCGACGAGTACTCGCTGAGACGCTCCTTAGAGGCGTACGTACTGTGGATGTTCGGTTGGGTGATGTTTACCAGCACCACCGGCCACGCAGTAGACAGGGACCTGATCCACTACGCCCGGGCGATCGCGGATGCGGAGCTAGGGGGCGTGCCGCAGTGGAGCTGGGGTTCGGCAGTCCTCGCAGCCACGTACCGTGCGCTGTGCGAGGCCTGCTGCAAGACGAATCCTGGAGCGATATTCGCGGGCTGCCCTCTCCTTATTCAGCTCTGGGCAGCTGAGCGGTTCACAATCGGCCGACCGATCGTCGACACCGCTGCGTACGATTTAGGACCCGCAGCCGACGACCCAGCTAACGGGCCGACGATGGGCACGTACTGGTGCCACCGCAATATAAGTACAAATTGTTTTCATTTCAAATTTCAGATTATGTGCGACTGATGTTCTGACCAGTTGGTTCTCTGTGTGTCGCAGCGCCATTACGCCCACGTCCAGGTCAGACGGAGCTACCCGGAGTTCGTCTTCGAGTTCGACCGTCTGCAGCCTTCGCACGTCGTCTGGGAGCCCTACACGCAGCAGGTGGTCGCCGGGAGAGCACCTCTAGGTCTGTCTTCCTTGTGCACGCGTGACGCGGCGTACTGGTTGACGGTGGTGCCATTGGTGTTTGACATATACATCGAGCCTCACTGCCCTTACCGTGTTATGAGGCAGTTCAGACTGAGGCAAGGGTTTCCAGTAAACATACCGATTCTCGTCCCCCCCTCCAGGACCACTAGTGAGTACTTCTCTTTCAACTTTACTATTATTATGTCGACTACTTTTGAACGTTCGATGACCATTATGTTCTTTGCAGGTTGACTCGACGGGGACAGCAGGCAGGGACACTGTGGGTACCTCGGATCAACCCGTACGTGGAGGACTGGTTGGTAGCCACCAAGGAGGTAATTGCCGAGATCCACCCACACTCCGAGGAGAACTACACTGCTTACTTTCGGTGGTACTTGCCGCGCACACGTGCCCGCGTGACCTTCACCCCGGCCGCTCCACAGCTACACCAGGCAGGTGTCAGGGACACCTACCCCGTGCACCGTGACCAGGAGTACTTCATGGGGGTACGTCCATGTATCTCAGACTTCTTACTTTCGTACTACGCGGTTGGTATATATGAGAGTGACAAACCTAATTAAGAATGATTCCTGCAGGCCGACGCTGCACGCGCCATGAACGCCGACATCAACGCGGTGATGCTGAGGTTGGACGCTAGATTGCACCTGAACGACGTTGAGCAGAGGTTGACGTTCAAGCGGATGCAGACGAAGATGCGTTCGATCTTGCGCGTCTTCTCTTGTCGTTCGGCCATGGATGTGGTACCTCCGCCGGCAGCTGCAGTTCCACGTCCACGCGGCCCGACACCAGGATCGACATCGCACGGTGCTGGTACGTCCACGGGTTAGTTTCGTACCTTCTCACTATGCGAAACCTTCACCATGTTATTACAAACTGAATGTCTAGTAGGTCCGACGCTGCCGACAGGACACTCTGCTGGAGCGAGTGGATCATCGATCCCTCGGCCGTTCGCGACTTGGCCCAGCACGTCGACCTTTGTTCGAGCGAGCGGTTCATCCATCCCTCCCTTTAGTCAGCCGCAAGGTGAGCAAGCGTCTTCCGATGAGTACTACAAACGTACTAGTTGTCATGACTGTTGCTTAACTTTTGACATCTCCAGGAGGATACTACTCGGCGGGGATTTTCCGTTCGGGCGCATCATCGTCGCAGGCGGGCGAGTCCGGTGCGGGCGATGCAGGGGGGTTTGGTGTGGACGATGACTTCAATGACCTGGAGGACCTAGAGCAGGACATTCTCGGCACCTCTTAGCTTGGTGGAGCACCACCACCACAGAGCCAGGAGCAGCCACAGGAGACGCCCGCACCAGATGTCCGCACTGGTCGTGCCGTGCCCGCTGACAGGTTGACGTACTCTCAGGGACACATTAAGGCGCAGGCTAGGAGGGGTAGAGTTAAGAGGCCTCGCCAGTAGAATATGAGTGCTACCTGTTTATAATATTTACACTTACTAACTTTCTGTTATCTCTTTGTATATAACTATTCGGTCGTCGCACTCATATGTCACGAAAACCTTTCATGTCATTCGCTACATCTACTCAATGAAACGACGAAAAACTTTCGGCGCGTGACAGAGGGCTACGATTGGTCGCTATAAGTTTTTGGCCCGTGACAAACGTTTACGATACGTCGCTATCATCTTTCGGCGCATGAAGGCGTCCCGACTCAGCTATTGGCGATGCTTTGTTCGATAGAATCATTCAATTTGCGCTGCCGCGTGAACATGTTGTCAAATCCACGCAATAAGTGAACTCATGTTAGATGGATATGTGCCTCTGCTTCCTCCACTATATATTACGTAGGTCCGAATATGCGCTCTTCATATCTTTCTTCTATTTCCTACACTTCTACGTAGAATGGATCATCCAATTGTTGAGCGTCTCGACTGGCGACTCCATCCTTTGGGCGGTTTGATTCCACTATGGTGTGACCATCCGTTGTGCCATTGTGGGGATGACCGTATACTTAAGTCGTCCCTCAACTCAGAAACTCGGGGGAGGCGATTCTTCCAATGTGCCAACATGGATCGGGTATGACTTATGTGCTCCAATTTCTAGTACCAATCCTGAATACGCAAAACGCTAACTTGATCGTACATCATGGTAACATGTTACGTAGGCATATCGTCGGGTGTGCAACTTCGTTGAGTGGATAGATACGGAGATCCCACGAACCGATGGAACACGTTCCTACCCACTTAGCGAAACAAGGTCAGCCTACCTTCGGCGGAAGGCTAAGTACCAACATCGAGTTGTTGCGGAAGCTTTGGATTGGCCTCTGGATCAGCTCGCACTACCCACATGGCGGGAATGTCCAGAATGCCATTGTGGTCTCCGTTCCTAGGTGGTAAGATCCATTAGACATGCAACTCGAGGACAAAGATGCTTCATGTGTCCTGAGATTGTGGACGAGGATTTTGTCGTGAGTATCATTTTTTCCTAGTCAAGCTAATCACTTCTTTCATTTTCTAACCCCTAATGTCATAAATGTACAACCAGGAGGATGTACGTCAGTGTCGATTCGAAGAGTGGATCGATACGGTTAGACCTGCTTCGATCGGTCCGACGGTAACACAACCTGAGTCGACCGAACAATTCATTCAGGCATGGATGGAGTACGAACGTCGGACCGAAATCGCAAGCTTAGATTGGAGGAAGAACCCACTAGGTTTCCCTAAATGGTCGGAGCGTCCCAGGTGCGGTTGTAGGAATCGTTGCAAGATGGCTACCTCCTTTGAACCACGAACATATGGTAGGAGATATTTCATTTGCCCTAACTTAGACAACGACTTCGTTGTACGTCTTTCATTTTATCAATCCCGTTAACGTCTTCATTGTATTGTCACTCTAACTGACAACATGTGTTTCTTTAGCAGAGCATTCAAAGGAGGTGCGGATTCACTATGTGGATCGACAATGTCATTCCCCAATATAATGGCCTAAAAGTAACTGAATGTGAAACACAAACGGAGTACAATGGCGAGAAGGAAAGGGAAAATGGAAGACACGCTTAACGTCGTAGAAGGGTTCCGTAGGAAAGCCGAGGATCGACTCGTCGAGTCCGATTAATTTGTATCATGTATGCATGGGATAGGTTCCGTGGTTTAATTACGTGCAATAATTCTTACAAAACATATGCCATGTATTGTATCATTCATATATGCTGAGTTATGCAACAATGTGGCACACAGCTACTGAACCATTAGAATAATACTAAACTCTAAGTGATAAAGCTATTGTTACCCAAATTAGAATAATACTTAACTCAGACAAAACATGTTAAATATTGTACATGTTATCCTCTACTTTATTTATAAATGACATGGCCAAACTTCCTTTAGATTGGGAACAATACATATTACGGAGGAATTATTGAAAAAAAAACGATCCATATATGCCACCTTTAAAGAATTTAAATGGTTAGCATAATATAATATCTAATAAATACAAAATCAAATAGTAGATATTCTGTTACGAAAGAGAGAAAACATTCTTTCAAGAATCAAGATTCGTAATCAATCCTTGCCTTGTTTACTGACTTTCTTCACCAAACTACAAGCATGGAACTTTGCTAGTTCTTAGGTTTCCGAAAAAGTGTAATGCAACAAAAAGTGCTTCGAATCAATTTTTATTGGGGTTAAAAAAGGAATTACAAAAATAAATTCACGAAAGATTTCTTTTTCTTAGGGACCTCGAGGGTGGTTTAGGGTTTAACGTGGACCCAGCTAGGAAAAAATCGTCCTCTGCAAGGGCGGCAAGGGGGCCGCCTGCAAAATTGCCAGGGCGGCCGCCCTTTGGCAGGCGGCCCCCTACAGGGAAAAATCACCCTTGCCGAGGGCGGCAAGGGACTTATTCGCATAAAAGCCATGACGCGGCAGACGGCGCCAACGGCTGTCTGCCACGTCAGCAAAATCGCCCTCTGGGAGGGCGATTTTTAAATCTCGCCCTCCCGGAGGGCGATTGGAGATTAGATTTGCAATATTTTCAAACCTAAAATTATTTTTGCAAATCTTTAAAAAATAAAAATTAAAAATGCTAAAAATTCCATGACTAAACCCTAAGGAGAATGGGCTGGCCCAATACTGTTGAGGCCCAACTTCACATGTAGCCCAAGACTTGTTCTGAAAGTGATCGATAGGTGCTCTAATCGGATGATTAATTGTGCCTGATCGTCAATTAATCAGACGATCAGATTTTTGGTCGAGTTGATCGAATGAATGTCCATGATCAGAGTCAGGGGACGATTAATCACGATTAATTGGACGATCAGATAACATTGTTTTACGGATTCATTAATTAATTGTTTTGTGGTGGATGTCAATTTGATAGTAGATCAATATCGATATATAGATCATACCCTAGGTGGCGTTAATTTGGTCTGGGAAAAAATTGTACAAGATATAACGTGGATGGAGTGAAGAGGAGAAGTCACGATTGGAAGGCAAAATGTTCGTGAACATAGGCACATATATGTATCGTACAATGTCCTCTCCGCTTGTCCAAATGCAAATAACACCATCGGGGGATATGATCATCAGTTCACGAGAACAGAGGAAGAAACAAAAGCTAAAAATTAAAACCATCAACAGCCCGATCGAGTTTGCATTACTAGATACACACATCGCCGCCTTCCTTCCCTCTCTCCATGGATGGATATATCAACCCGGCCACGCACAAAAGATTTGTTCATTCCCTACTCGAGCTGCGCGTACCACACCCCTTGGATCTTGACATCCTTGGGCACCTTGGCGCCGAGGTCGGTGTCCGACGGCTGCACGCTCTCGAAGACGCCGATCACCTCGCCGGTCTCCGGCTTGCTCTTGGTGACGCTCAACGTGATGTTGCCCGTCGACGACGAGGCGTTCTTGACGTTCTCCTTAGCGAGCTCCTCCTCGTCTCCCCTTCCTCCGGCGGGGAGCGCCACAGCGTTGTCGTAGCCGGTAGAGCCACCGCGGCCCTTTGGGTCGAGGAAGGAGGAGCCACGGTAGCTGGGCACGAGGAAGGGCCCGCCGAAGCTCTCCGGCTTGCCGGTGGCGACCAGATTCTTGATGGTGAAGAGGAACGGCACGCGCTCGCCTCCCGGCAGCTGCACGGTGACGGCGGCGTAGTCGATTCCGTCCTTCTCCTCGAACTTGATGGTGCCGTCGGAGCTGACCTCGAGCGGGCCCTCGATCTCGTCGAGGGTGTAGGTCAGGCGGGTCATGAGCTTGGTCTTCTGGAACTCGGGCGGCGCGTTCTTGGCCACGCCCTCCGCCTTCACGGTGAAGGACGTCGGCTCCAGGCAGAACTTCTTCATGTTGTACTTGCCGGCCTTGAAGGCGAAGGAGTCGACGCCGCCCTCCACCGTCGGGCACTGGTTCGCCGTGCCGGTTCCCTTCACCTCCATGTACGTCTTGCTCTGAATCTCGTCGAAGGTCAGCCTCTTCGGCACGCCCTCTGCGCTGGCGCCCTGCACCGACCGGCCACCACCATGTCCACCATGCACGGAGTTACATATAGTAATTCGATCGTTTCCACCTTGGCCTTGGCCATGGCGCCAAGCAACATACTCCTAAATCCTAATTATGGTCTTACCGAGACGAGCAGAGCCGAGGTGGCGAGGGCGAAGCCGGCGAGCTTGGCGGCATCGGCGCACTTGTTGGCGACCTCCCGGATGTCGGACTGCAGGGAGCACGTAATCCTGCCGGCGGCACCGGTGTCGACGCCGAACGCCCTGGCGACGTGCGAAGACTGGCGCGATGGCAGCGCGGCGGAGGAGGCCCGGCCGCCGAGCTTGGCCGGCTGCATCAGGGTGGCCGCGGCTTGGAGCGATGCTGCCATGTCCGCTCGCTCGCCTGCTCAGCTCTCAGTTGGTGGGTGGTGTGGCCGTGTGGGTTGTATCCTGAAGGGCGTTTCGTGAGGGCGGGACAGTGTTATCTATGCGCAGAGCAAGGGGCCAGAGGAGGATAAGAGGATTGGATAAGGCGTGGCCTCCCATTGGTGGCTTGGGGCTATGGTGATTGTGAGCTGGACGTCGACGTGGCACGCCCAGGTGCCACTCCTTCCCCGGCGTGTGGTGGTGGGCTCTTTCATTTGTGGGGCTGGCGCTGTGAAGATCCTACTTCCAGCCAACGAGGGGCTGCCACGTCAGGAATGGAAGAGACAACGCACCTATTCTCTTGAAGGCACAGGGAACCCAAAGAAAATTCTAAAAAAATAAAGATCTCGCTCATAAGACCGACATTTGTCAAAATGTGTTAGATGAAATAGGAATTATAAAAAAAATGGGCCTTATATCGTTGTAGATGGAAATGGGCGACATCTATTTGTGAATTTTCCTAATTGAAACAAATTATATATATAATCCACAACAATAGAGTGGAGTAATACTTTTCTCATCTATACTCTTTAAAAAAGACAATGACACTTTTCTCATCTATGGTGGCATTGATCAACTTCATTTTATATTTTCTTATCAGCTACTCCTTATGTACTTTATACTCTCTTCATGTTATATTATATTATAAGTCGTTTTGACTTTTTTTAGTCAAACTTTATTAAGTTTGATCAAGTTTATAGAAAAATTTAGTAACATCTAAAACACCAAATTAATTTAATTAAATCTAATATGGAATGTATTTTGATAATATGTTTATTTTGGGTTGAAAATGCTACTATTTTTTTATAAACTTAGTCAAACTTAAAAAAGTTTGATTAGGAAAAAAACCAAAGTGACTTATAATATAAAACGGATGAGTGCATGCATATAATTCATATTTATTCATAGCAAAGCATGAATATTTATCTAGTTATCAAAAAACAACAGTATAGTAACAACTTTAAAAGTGGTTTTCGTAGAAACTACTAAAAAAACATGTTTTTAAGGTAAAACCGATCTTTCAGAAAAAGACCCCCTACGAAAGTAGATAGATGATCGTCACATCTCTTTTGTATATGTGAATAAGTGTGCTACCTCACCGAACTAAATTCTGTAACATATGCTCTAGTCCTTAATTCGTGTCTCTGAGTCCGCTTCAGCACTTTATTTCCATCTATTTGAGATTAGTCAACACCACAAAGGGAGAATCTGCATGTGTGGATAATATATAAACAACTTCTCCACAAGTACATATGCTCTAAATTCTGAAGTAAATTTTGTTATATAAACAACCTCTCCGAACTAAATTCTGTAACATATGCTCTAGTCCCTAACTCGTGTGTCTTCACCCGTACATACTTTGTCTCTGAGTCCACTTCAGCGCTTCATTTCCATATATTCGAGATTAGTCAACACCAAGATCAACAAAGGGGGAATCTTCATGTGGATAATATATAAACAACTTCTCAGTTCTCGGAAAAAGACATTCTCCACAAGTACATATAGATATTGCATCGACTGTCCTGCCTTAAACAAACATATTTTTATGGGCTCTGACTAGTCTCTGCGCTCCATCAATTGATCTAATAAACCAAAGCAAAAACTAAAATTTAAATTTTTGAACTTGATTTTGAAGTTGATTTTAAAATATTTTCAACGTAATTTCTTATTAACGTTAGCTTTTAAGTCGCTACGAAAAAATATATAAAAATTTTACCTACAAATTAATTTTTATGTCATAATAAGCCGTTTTGTCTTATTAGAAAATATGAACAACCGATGAGGCTATATATATTTTTTTAGCATGTGTGATAAGGGGATGTACTTGTGTGAGGGTGACGTGTGTGCGTATGCATTTCCTATGTAATCGGAAAAAAACATTATTAGAGAATAACATTCTTACGTAATCGGAAAAAAAATAACATTACTAGAGAATTTCGTTTCTAAAAAAAGTTTTACGGAATACCAAGGGCAGGCCCAGGCGCCCAGCCGATTAACGACCCAACTACGGCCCGGCCAATGCGGGAATCGGATCAATAGCCCGGCTTGGTCCCACTTTCAGGTTTTCAGCCTCAGTCCAAGTCGAAGGCCGTAGTAGATCTTTTTCCTAGGTGAGAAAACCCGTTTACGGTGCGCCGCTGCTTTGCTGTTGCTGCTTGCTGGTGTCGTGTGGTCGTGACTCGGTGCGTGAGCAAAGACGAGGTGAAGCGGCGCAAGCAACGCGCCAGGCAACACTGAAGCGACTAGCGAGCGAGATAAGTAATTATCATCGTCTATCCGCCTCCAGCTTTTCCCCGCCTCGGCCCTCGGAGGTGTAGGAGCGACCGACCATGGGGAGCGCGGGGGCGCTGCTCTCGCACTCGCCGCCGGGGCTCGGCGGGTTCCCTCCCCGCCACCATCACCACCACCGTCTCTCCCTCCTCCCTTGCGTACCGCTCCTCCCCTCCGCGGCGGCCGAGCCCCTCCGCTGCCGCTACGGCCGGAACCTTCGCTGCGCCGCCGTCGACGGGGGAGCCGGCCGGGAGACGGAGCGTCCCTCGCCGCCCGCACCTCAGAGGGAGGAGTCGCCGTCGGGCAGCCTCGGTGCAGCCCTCGAGGACCCGTCTCCTCAACCTGGTGCGCCCCTTATCCTTCCCCCTTTATGTTGCCGATGGTACCTCAACTCTTGCGTCACTACTCACTAGCGAGCCGTTTCCTTGGCTGGAACAAGTGTTGCGATTGAACGGGGAACTAGACTCAGCTGCTTGCTAAAAATCATGAGAAAAAATAAATGTTACAAAGAGAATGAAGAAACTGAGTAAAACTTCAGGCATCCTCCTGGTGTAACCATACGTGCTACAGATTTAACAATCAACGCAATGAAACTGTAGATTAGGAATACAGTTTTGCATAGCAATACCAACTACAGATTTAACAAGTCGCCTAGTATGCAATAGTTGCTGACCGTGAGCTTTCATTGATTCATTTGAGCTTGATATATATGTTCGTGAAATCTTGTTCTGGGTATATTGAGTAGCTAAAAAGCAGGGGCCTATCCGCCTGCGGCATATCTGATACTAGTATCTCATTACTCCACACCCAGAAGACAGAAAATCTTTCTAGAGTTCAAACCCCCAGCTGATAAGCGATAAAGATGCATGTGATGCTATATTCTTGGTCAGGTCAGTCATAAGATGTAAACGCTGTCTACAACTCGTATTAACTCTGTAGCTATGCTAAGGATATCTGCTCTGAATATGTAGCTCGTACAACGATACAAGTGGGTTCCAAATCTAGTTGCTTTTGTTCTTAACCCATCTTTATGATCACCCATTATAGATGTCATTTGTATAATCACTTGTTAGGGTTCCAACATTTTATAAAACCATTGATGATCTATTATGCATTTAATTTTGCTTTCATAAACAATATCCTTAAATCTGGAAGTTAGGTACAACCTTTTCATCCAATCTGGAAGCCACAACAGAAGAACCCCCAAGTCCCATGTGCGTATGCTTCCAAACATCCCACAGAAGAATCAGATGAAATTCATCATCAACACTAGCTGAGTCTTTTGTAGGAGTAAAGGAAAGAACTAGAAGAGTTGAATGAATGAAACTTATACAGTTTCAGATTTGTTGTGGCTAAAACCTTAAGCTTACTTTTCTAGAAGTTTTAAAGCAAAATCTATATCATTGCATTGTACTTATCATAACTATTATATTCCCATTGTGTAGTTTTGTGGTGATAACTGCTACATTTATATTCATTGTACAAAATGCCCTTTATTAGTATTATACGTTGGTGGAGTTCCTTTTTAGAGTATTTGACAACTCAAATTTAACTTGTGCAGTCCAAAATGGATCTTTTGGAGGTATCACAGAGGATGAAGAACAGAGTAGCCTGTACAATTTTCTTTATCCGAGCAAAGAGTTACTTCCTGATGATAAGGAGATGAGTATATTTGATCATCTAGAGGAACTTCGTGACAGGATATTTATCTCAGTATTGGCTGTTGGTGCTGCGATACTTGGTTGTTTCGCTTACTCCAAAGATCTTATTAGGATTCTAGAAGCACCGGTTAGTGTTCAGGGTGTTCGGTTTCTGCAGCTCTCTCCTGGAGAATTTTTCTTTACAACATTGAAGGTAAAACTCTAACAAACTAACATGACATACTCTAAAAGCAAATTAACTTTGTAAGTTTTGCAACTCCTTATGGAACCAACCTTTATGCTTGAGTAAATTTTGCAAAACTAACTACTTTGATAAAACTATCACAGAAGTACATATTTAAGCCACATCACTACAAAACTACAAATTTAAGACAGTATCAAAAGTAAACAGATTTGGAGTTTTGTGGTAAGCCATACTAAATCTGCAGTTTTGTGGTATTGTGGCTTAAATCTGTAATTTTGTCATGCTTTTGTCAAAATATTTGTAGCTTTGTGAAGTTTGCTGTTTCTTACTAAATGTTTCAACAGTGTGCGCTGCACTTTGAAGTTGATCCTGGTCTTACGTGGTGTGTAGCACATGGACTGGTTTTAGTCTGGGGAGTCTATCCGTTGTAAAGGCATTTAGTGCAAGCATATGAACTGTATGGTAGCTATCAAAATGGTGTAGGACTGTAAACTGGGAAACTGCCCAGTACCATCATTAAGATTGAAAATAGTTAAATCCTCCCTCACGTGGTCAGGAAGCTTAAACACAAGTCGACATGTGTGGGACTGTTTTTGCCTCCCAGGCTCCCATATAATCACAACGCAAAACTGCAAGTAGCTACATTTGCCTATGCCTGTTGAAGCTAGCTCAGGAAGTTTCTCATTTCTGAGTGCCGTGGGTAGCAAGATTGGTGCAGAAGGAAAAGAGGTGCAGGTTTATGACTCATGTTTTTATTTTGTGTACACTAGGCTCTCATTCACAAAACCACACGGTAATGCACACTGCCTCACTCTTGTCTATAAACTGCTCTAGAGACCATTAGAGTTCATATAATCATATTCATTATAATTTTTTAATCAGTCTTCTTGTGTAAGAGATGTTAATGACGTATATACCCTCTCATGTGGTCGTTAAGCAATTCGACTCTTGCTGACATTGTTATTTCAATGATATGCAGGTCTCTGGTTATTGTGGCCTTCTACTTGGAAGTCCTGTTATTTTGTATGAGATAATAGCATTTGTTCTTCCAGGTTTAACAAGGGATGAACGTAAATTCCTAGGGCCCATTGTTCTGGGCTCTTCTGTACTATTCTACCTTGGCATTTTCTTCTCCTACACGGTTCTTGCTCCTGCAGCATTGAACTTCTTCGTGAACTACGCAGACGGGGCAGTGGAATCGTTATGGTCGATTGATCAATATTTTGAGTTTGTGCTTGTGCTTTTATTCAGCACAGGATTATCTTTTCAGGTAAACACATGGTCCTATAAGTTTGCTTTATTAACAGTGTATCAAGGTTGATTGTGGTCTTATTGTCCTCTGTTTCCACATGTTGTTGTAATTGTAGCAAAACATAGTAGGAAAGCCAGTTCATGGTAACCGTTACTTTATTGACGATTGAACTGGTTCGGAGGGTACTGCCTTACCTTCTCCGAAGATCGTCGTCCAGATTTCTCATAATAGAATAATTTAATGGGTGACTGCAGATGGTTAATCTCCATCTTGAAGCTGAGTCTCTACCTTCTTATCATAAAAATATAGAGAATAACTCAATCAATCATAGAATTATTATGTAATCTGATGTTCATGTGGGCGCTTTTGTTCGATCCATGGTTGTAGTGATAGGGCAAATTCAAAGCAACTAGGTAAGTAAATTTGATGGACAAGGTTACAGGATATCTTGATCTTGCATACTCTACTCAGTTGCCAATTGGTGTTGGAACCTGTATGCTTGAACAAATCATTATTTCATCTAACTGTTTCAATGCTCATTGACTTCTTGTTATCTGGTGCAAAATGTTTCAATGCTCATTGACTTCTTGTTATCTGGTGCTAATATAATCATTAAGTAAATGGCTGGTGTGGAAACTTCTCTAGATGTTAGTGATCTGAATTATCAGTCTGATTTACTGCCGAAGATAAAGAGAAAAATTAATTGTAGCAGGACCATCTCATTAGAATGAATATATGCCCTCTCAAAGCCGAATGAACATAATATCTTGTATATTTTTATAGTTTCCATGCTATTGTTTTCCAGGTCCCTGTTATCCAGCTACTGCTGGGGCAAGTCGGTTTGGTTTCTAGTGACCAAATGCTTTCCATCTGGAGATATGTTGTTGTTGGCGCCGTAGTTGCTGCTGCTGTGCTTACACCGTCGACGGATCCGTTGACTCAGATGCTCTTGGCTGGTCCGCTGCTTGGCCTGTACTTGGGTGGTGCTTGGATGGTCAAGCTAACTGGTCGATAATTGCTACTAGTATTTTGGTGGTCGAATATTGAGTGTGTATTAATTAGCATTATAGTCATGGCGGTGGTTCTTGACAAGTCGCATTCCCCATTGTAACATAGTTCGTATAAAATTAACTCTTTTTTCTCTTCAACAAATCTCATAAATATTGTTTTTCCTCTTCTTTTGTTCTCCATGCTCCTGAATCCTATGTGCTCCCTCCGGTCATCTATTTGACGTTGGGAGAGCATATGATGTTCGGTACCTACTTTCCTAACTCATTTTTTTCTTTTTTCGTATGTACAACATGCATGTTTTTTAAATTGCTAAACGGTGTGTTTTTTACAAAAAGTTTCTATATGAAAGTTGCTTTCAAAAATCATATTAAACTATTTTTTTAAAAAATAACAAATATTTAATTAATCATAAAAAATACGTCGTTTCGTTTTGCGTGCGTGGAAGGTGAGTTTCTAAATCTTATCTTTAGAACACAGCCGACAGGAGGGACTACATATGCCTCTACACCCAAAAGGATGTATGCAGGCAAGGAGGGGTACATTTTCAAGAGTAAATTATTTATTTGTTCTTGGAAGTTAATTCACTGCTGCCCTTCATTTTCAACTCTTCTTCCTTATTTGCCCCATGATTCATGAAATGACCACTTTGACCTTGGTTAATAGGGTGCGTTGGCATGGAAAAAAATGTTGTCACCTACGAAAATTAAGTATGATGTTTGGTTAATATGGTAACAAAATCGGTAGTCTTCAACTTAAGCGGCAAGTACTCTACTTCTCCCTTTTTTTCACGGTACGACTAGTAGCCAAGTAGCCATCAAACAAATATTTAGGGAAAAATATATAGTGAAAAACATCAAATAAGTGAAAATCCATAATTACTATAGATAAGTATAGGTATGAAATATATTCACACCAAATATTAAGTCTATACTCAATTTCATTTGAAAGAAAAAAAAAAGATAAATTTAAGGTTAATAGTGTCCTATTACTGTTCTTCTGAAATATGTCTTTTTTTTACTCTTAATAAAGTTAAATTTGAACTTAAGATTTGGTGATAATATATATATTTTTTTGTCTATACCTATCTCTAGTTCTTTTTGCTTTTAACTACCCTGCACTGTCAATAAAAAAAGACAGTTCCTTATGTATCCCTGAAATTTTCTATCCCCTACATGTTTTTCAGTTTTTATTTTGATCCAGTTGATTGTTAGATCTTTCCTAAAATTACTATGTCGTCCTTCTCTCGTATTTATGCTACCTACTTTGAAAACATAAATCACAATATGATTTTTCTTCATTTGTAATGAAATCAAATGTGGCAGAACTATTTGACCCTAAATTTGATAAATAAAATTTAATGAAATCCATATATGTTTTTTATTTGGGTTTAAATTTCGATGAAAATGTTGTATAAATTTCGTGATTTGAAATTAGTTTAAAAATTAAATTTTGTTTTTCAAAATCGTTGGTCAAATATTTGTGTCCCATTTGTTTTTTATATAAATAAATCTTTTGTCACATTAATAACTATTTTTTCTCACTAAGCAGCTAGTATTACATAAGTATGAGAGAAGGCAATATAGTCATGTAAAAAAAAATCTATTGGACAACTTATGGTTAAGTAACGGAATGGGTATAAAGGATATCCAAACAAAAACTTAAAGGCATTTAAGGGATGGAGCTAGAGGTGTAAAAGGTATGAAATTTCCAACCGTACCGATCCGTTTTTGTAAAAATAATGCAAAAATGATATCTTTTTCATTCTAGCCATATATCAAATATAATTTTTCCGATTTATGTCAGCGTAGTACTAAAGTCAAGTCACCACTAAATAGTTAAATTCATAAATATAAAATATTCCCGATCGTACCGATACCGTTTCATACAAATTGAAAATGATATCAATTCCGACTGTTTTCATCTCTAGACAAAAATTCAATGACACACTTAATTGAGAAAAACTCATAGGCACATCATGAATTTTCTCCATAAAAAATTGAGCACCAGCCATTGGCCAACACAAGAGAAAAAACTCTAAACAATCGTCATCATCAATATTAATTAATTAGTCATTTCCATTCTTCTTACTTACGCCATATGATCGAACCAGATCAAACAAAATTTTCCTAAAAAAAGACTGATCATGTAGGATCGAATACAATAACCAAACCAACCAGAAAAGGTAAATGGTAGGAACATCAAAAACCAAAAACTTTTAATGAAAATAAAAGTTACCCTCAAACTTGATGAAGTTGTCGGCGTAGCTGGTCTGACCACCATCGTGTGCACACCGGTCTGACCGCAACCTCGCCGCCGGTATGACGAATGTTGTCCGGTCGGTCGTACTGTCACCTCCTTCTTCTACCTTCTTGCCGCTTCCGGTTTGACGGGTTTCTCGCCGCCGGTTAGACCGTCTAATGAACTCTGGTCAAACTGTCGGGGTCCAGAAAAATACATATGGATGAAATTCTTGGAACTAGATCAACTTTATTGTATCAATATGTGTTCATAAAGTGCATCTAAAGCACTCATCTCTCAACTCTCGTACTAGATTGAAGTCTCGAAGCAAATCCTAACTTTTCTCTCCTAAAAATCTTACTTCTAGCCTCAACCCCTCATCTATATATACCCACAACGTGGCTGTCCCTAGCCACGAATCCAACTAGAACTAAGACTTCTAATCACATAGGAAACCTATCAAATCATGGAAACAACGTCCACATACAACTCCAAACTCCTATCTTCCCAAACTTGAACTCAAATACAAATTTGACTCCTCTATCCATATGCACACAACATCACGTGTATGTCATATGAAAATCTTCACCTTCACATGCATTGTTCTCTAGCCTGAGCATCCCGTATGATATTCTTGACCGTCTGGACCTCAATTTCTCCCACGCCTAGTCCCGATCCATCACTAGCTATACTCTTATGGCCTCAAGCAACACTTGCACATGAACAACAAATAAACTCCATATCCGAGTACAAGTTCACACCAATTTGACTCACATCAACACACAAATAATATCATATACATATAGAAACCATCTAGAAGTCGTAAATATGAAGCAATATAGAAATTTCACGAAAATAACTCGAAACTGACTCCCTCCCGAAGTCTGCCCGATCAGACCGTCGGGCCACCTGGTCAGACCGGCCACATACCTCCGATTTGACCGGCGCCTCCTGTCCAGTCTGATTGGCCGCCCAGTGCCAACTACAATGTGCACCGACCGAAAACACTTCATATTATATTTTCATAAACACTCATCTTTGATAATTTGTTCATCATATAGATTAAATCAACACTTAATTTCATAGATCATTTCATTGGTCAGACGTATATAAAGTCTATTCTTTGCACGCACAAACAACTAAAACTGCTAACCGATTAAAAAGAAAAAAAATATCAAATGTACTAACAAATTGGATTTCAACGCCGATGCTTTCTTCAGACTTTAGGATGCAAAAGTAGCGGAACGAGACTTGACTGCTCTCATGTGCGTTCTCTACTTACCATGCATATACATTAATACATGGGAGATGAGCTACAAAGATGCTTGGTCCATCCTTGGTGGAGGCAAAACCCTAAAAATTGCTTGTGTGGCCTGTTGACAGTTACCTAGAGACTGAATGGTGTTTAACATATCTCATTGAATTTTTCATGGATTACTGCATGAGGTACATGTCAACAATAATCAGACGATTCAGATTAATGCAAAAAATTATGGATGAAGAGCGAACGTGAGGACCAGAATAAAGAATAACTTTCCAATGTAAACTTTGTACTTGTGCATCCAACCTCCAGGTATCAAACAGACAAAAGCATATATATGTGCATTAATGCAAGTTTGCAAGTCTTGCCTTCAGTTACTTAATTATTTCATATTCCTCTTGTTCCTAACTCCATAAGAGTAGTTATGAGAACATATATAGGTAGAGCCGGGAATTGAAGGACATATGTGTTGGGATACGCATAAGCTATCCTACTATATGTTTCATAGCATGCCCGAAAACTACTTTTATAACCACCGAGTTACGGAGTAGTGTTTAGCAGCCCCTAAGCAAGCTACTACATATGTTGGAAACCATGATAATCTCAGGTATAAGGATTTTACACCAACACTAATATGAGACCATTGATGACACATCACATATAGCTCTTATAGTGTCTTATGTTGGATCTATCCAACAACATGTTCCCCAATATTTGTCCACATTATTAATTTGATATCTTCATACCATGATCCATGAGACACGATCATCAATCAATGAATATGCTGATTATTGAACCATATTTGTTCCATACATGATATTTGATTAGAGATCCTCTAGAAATAGTATCATATAACATAAATAGTCTTATGAACGAATCATAGATTCATTGATCAATAATAAGTTATCTATTTCAAGGAACAACGTATAATAAAAATGTAAATATAGTATGTGATACAATCATCTTTAAGATTACCTCTAGAGCATATCATCAACAATATGAAGAGATGATAAACATATATTAGTTATACTTAAAATAAAGACAAGATAATTAAAACCTCCAGCCAGCCAGAATGCTAGCTAGCTACAAGCTCATGCATGCATTCCAAGTTGCCGGTGGGATATCATTTTCATTTAATTTCACAAAATTACTTCAATTGTCATAGGAATCACGAAAAGTATCCCATACAGAAAATTTATATCCAAGTTAGATAAAAGCAATTTTAAATAGATCAATCGTGGGAAAGTCGTGCATACAGCTCATCCAAGCCCAAGGTGTAAGGTAATTTATATCCAAGTCAGATAAAAATAATTTTAAAATTTTCTTATTTGCCATTTCAACTCATTAAGAATGCAGCAAAAAGACAACTACAATCAAACATGCAGAGCTCTGATATATCATACCTTTATGTTAAATTTAACAATGACCGAGTTTACATAAAAATTCATGAACATCTAAAATAACAAATAAATACATATGTTATACACTTATCTAAGCTATATGACATAACAATGAAGATATATGCACTTGTACATGATAAAAAAGCCACAAACTAACATAGACAACATTAAGGCCCTCTTTGTTTAGGCTTATAAGCTAGTTTATAAGCTGAAAAGTATAAACAAGCAGCATTTTTGTTTGGCTTTTTTTAAGCCATAAGCCACCCTAACACTATTAAGGGCCTCTTTGTTTAGGCTTAGGTTTATTGACTTAGGCTTTTAAGTTAGCTTTTTGACTTATATAATTTATAGTTTAATGGTGGAGTCATGTCTCTACCTCACATAAGCCACAAAAACTTATCCAACCTAGCTTTAGGCTTGAAGATCCGTTCGGTAAAGACAAGTGTACCTGTGAACATGTTCAACCCAATTTGCAAATTACTTCGTATTTAAATTATATGCATTATTTTGTTTTATTCTATGTAGTTATGACCTACTTGTTAATTATTCTATGCCTTGAATTATTGTTGATTACACTTAATTATTTGTCACCCTAGTCTAGATATGAGTCAAACATGGGGTATTGGCTTAGGGTATAGTAATCATCCTTGGCCCTGCCCACACATATTTTACAAGCAAAATATAATATTGACTAATGATTTAGTCATCACTATTTTAATATAAACTATGTGGTTGTGTGCCATTGTTTTGGTGGCATGTGTTGCACCATGTAGTAATCAACTGATGGAAAATGTTTTAGACTACACGATGATGGATCTATGTAAACCTAGAAGGTAAGCCATCTGTGTGCGTGCTTACCATGACCTGTGTGGTCATTTGAGCTGTGTGCTTGAGGTCCTTAGTTTAGGCAAGTTGCCTTGGTCAATTAAGGACTTCACTTCGTGCGTCATTGATCCGAGCCTTATCATGCAACCACATGTCCTCATGGGAAGGACCTAACTTAGTAGACTGCTTAGCTCTGGCATTGGCAGTCCAGGTGGCTAGATGCTAGGTTTTTGGATTGTACCATGGGACCTTTCACCTGTGTGGTGAAGGTAGGACTGGCCATGGGGAAGCCAGTGCTAGGGCAAGGTAGTGGAACGGATTTATTACTCTTTGGTGTTTAGCGGCACTGAACTGTATTTTGTGGGTAAAGTTGTACAACCTCTGTAGAGTGTTAATCTATTTGAATAGTCACGTCCTCAGTTATGGACATGCTCAGTGATTTCACATGAGGGGTAGATTTGTAAAGTTTAACTTTTGGAAAAGAGTTGTGTGCAAGATAAAATAATAAATATACCTGTGTGGTCCCGTGTGTATATAGAAGCTTTTTGGTCCTATGTGGACGCAATATCCTTTTTTGGTTGGTTGGTTGGTTAAAACTATCGTGATTATAAATGTTGTTTAAATTTCATTTGAATTTATTTATTATATTTAAATTCACAAATGTTTTTATGCAAATAAACCCTAGCCTTCCTTTGAAGCCTTTATGCATATTCCCGTGCACTTGCGAGCACTTTATGTACTCCTTGTCTCACCAAATTTCAGAGAAGGCCCGTTGTTTCCTTCTAGACTATTTTGTGTATAAATCCATATCCAGGATTCAAGCCAAGGTACACAAAACAACAAGGGTTAATTTGATCCATACCATTATAAATATGGCATATTAGAAAAATGCCATTACAATTCACGATATTGGTTGGATGCCTCTGAAAATTTTCAAAAATTGGAACCATGTCACTCCCGTCACTATTTCCGTCCTCCTCACTCACGTCGCCATCCTCACACAGGAGGAGCGGCGGCGGCGGCTGCGGTGGCACGGCGCGCGTGGGGAGCGGGAGGAGCAGCGGGGGCGGCGGCACGGCGCGCGTGGGGAGCGGGAGGAGCGGTGGCGGCGGCGGCGGCACAGCGCACTTGGGGAGCAGGAGGAGCAGCAGGGGCGGCGGCGGCGGCACGGCGCACTCGGGGAGCGGGAGGAGTAGCGGGGGTGGCGGCACGGAGCACTCGGAGAAGAGGCCTCCGGGTCAGCAGGGAGCGGTGGCCGGAGAAGTAGTGCTTTGGTAAGGACGAATCGATTCCGACGTGCTAGGCGTCATTCAAGAGCGCGGAGGCGGCAGGGCTCTGGCGACGTCCCGAGGCGGGCGAGGGCGGCGGCGGCTTCGCCTCAGCGTGGGGATGCTAGGGTCCAGACTAGCCGGCTTCGAGGCGGCTCGGGGTGGGCAGCCCACGAGCAGCTCGGCGCGGCGGCGGTCGTGGTGCAGCACTGGATGGGAGGAGTCGGCGGCGGCGAGGACGCGGTGACGGTCGCGATGGGCGCCCGCTGTACGAGCAGTTGCTGTCCGCGCACGTGGCGTGCCTCCGCATCGTCACCCCGGTCGACCAGCTCCCCCGCATTGACGCGCAACTCGCGCAGTCGCAGGGTGTCATCGCTATCCTCACGTCCGCCTCGCCTTCTCCCCGTCCTCTCGCCACTCACCGGTGTCGCCTCGTCCTCACCACTCGCCGGCGCCGCCTCGTCTTCTCCCCGTCCTCTCGCTGCTCGTCGGCGCTGCCTCGTCCTCTTGCCGTTCGCCAGCGCCGCCTCGTCCTCGTCACTTGCCGGCGCTGCCTCGCCTTCTCCCCGTCCTCTTGCCGCTCGCCGGTGCCGCCTTGCCTTCTTCCTGCCCGTGCACGTGACGGTGAGGATGGCGACGTGAGTGAGGGGGATGGAAATAGTGACGGGAGTGGCATGGTTCCAATTTTAAAGATTTTCAATGGTATCCAACCAATATCGTGAATTGTAATGACATTTTTCTAATATGCCATATTTGTAATGGCATGGATCAAATTAACCCAAACAACAAATTAATATACAGATCCAAACAAAAATAAAGCGTAAATATTTACAGAAGAGGTACTTAGTCCTCACATTGAAAAGAAAGCAGTAGCGGAAAAAGGGGACGATCCTAGTGAGGCTTCAGCTTCACTCCATAGGCAAAAACTCAACTAGTGTATAAGCCTTGCTCCTCTAACTTCGTCTTCAACACAGAAGCATTATACTTCTGAAAAGAGGGAATAATAATAAGGCTGAATACAATCACCGTACTCAGCAAGCCACATCAATGATGCAGACATGCAAGGGAAGACAAAGGGAGGTTTGTGGTTATTTGCATAAAGGCAGTTGTAAAAATTTATAGTTTAAAATAGTAAAACAATTGATTAATTAAGGTAAGATTAATCTCCACTGAACAACGCTACACCACGTTGAACAGGCATAGCCAAACCACCTGAACTACACCAGTTCATTAAGTCAAGTTCATTAATAAAGTGGGACTAATCACGGTGAAGCTGGTTGATCGCCCATAACTGCGGGCGTGGCTATTTGAATAGTTTTACTCTGAACAGAGGTGCATAACTGTACCCACAAGACACAATTCACCATATATCACCATGCTCGGCCAAACACGTCACCATGCAAATGATTGTGACAAGACCCTTCGCATAACTCCCCTTAACCAAGCGCACCACGCCAAGGTTTCACCCTCACCCCTAAACAGGGGTGGGCAGCCCCCCATGCGTCGGAGCCAACTCAACTCCATCACACCTGCCCTCGCTTGGGTACCTCGAAAAAGGAAAAGCTATACTACAAGTCCAGCAGTTGCCCACGCTTGCTTGTGGTAAGCATGGTAAGTCTTTCAGGGTTTCCTGCAAACCGGTCATTGATTGCCATGGGTGCAACAATCAAAACCATGCACCCACAACCCACTATTAAGCCATATTTTAGTTGGATAATTACGACCGATAAAACATGGCCAGGTGTCTCGAGCTCACAACTCATCAAGATGCTAAATGTAAATAGTGTGATTATCCCATTAAATGAGCTAGTGGTAATTAAGCATGGCTAAGCATATCATCATTCGAGCTAGTCAAATTATCACCCAAGTTTGACAAAGGATGGATATCAAGTAAACATGGCACAAGCAGGCAGATAGGTATTCTTGATTCCCAAGCAAGCAAATAGGTAATCCTGATTCCCATGTAATTAACAAAACATGCAATTTATTTGCAAACATAAAACATTTTATAAAGTAGGCTCAATATGTTCAGGGGGAACGTGTGACTTACCTTGCTTCTTCAATTAATCTTCCAAACTCTTTTCCTCATGAACATGATCGTCCGAAACAACATAAAACAAGGAAAAACCCTAATAAAAACCAAGAGAGCAGTACATGAAAAGTAAACAAATATGTAGAGCTAAATTTTAGATGAATTTTGCAAGTTGAATGGCTAAATTTGCAGTTCGTATAAATGAGCTATGAATTTTAGAAATTTTGAGCCATTTAAATCATTTTCTAGAATTAAAATTGATTTATGATGTCATTATTAATTATCTTCTTAAAGGAAATCAAAGGATTATGAAGTCAGCCCTCGGAGAGAGAGGGCCGAGCCACTAACGTGTGGGCCCAACATGTCAGCGAGAGGGTCGTGACCAGTCCATGGTGGACCGAGGCCACGGTGCACCAGGCGCGGGTGCACCACATGGCAGCCACGGTGACTCGGTGTGCCAACGGGATGCTGCCACGTGGACAGCCTAGATCCAACTGAAGGTGGATCGGGTGGCCATGGGCAACGGGGTGGCGAGCGGACGGGAAGACCCGGCAAGCGAGCGCTGGCCCAACCGACGGCGGCGGTGCACGCGCAGCGCGCGACCTGAGGGTCACGCCGGCAACCACCTGGCATAGCGGCACACGCGAAGCACGGTGGAGGGAGGCAGGAAGGGAGAGGGGGAGCATACCGTGGATGCACCGACAAGGGCGACGACTAAAAGTGATAAACCCTTAGCTCCACTCAATACGCTCAGGGATCTAGTTGTCCCGATCTTTCGGTGAGTTGATGATAATTATGATTTGAGAGAAATATTGATGAATCGACTACAACTGTACAAGACGTTGTTGTGTTGCGCCTTAGCAATCTATACACCTCTTTGTGGTTTGTTGAACTTGCCGGTGCAAATCAATCTTATTCCTGAAAGCAAATCGAAGAAACAAGTAAGAACAAGATAAAAGCAATCTGAATTACAAATAGGAATTAAAGCTCACGATAAGGTGGAGTTCCAAAGACAAGTAATTAGGTGGTCTAACCGACACACGTAACTACAAGATAAAGTAGCAATGGCCAAAACTTTAATCTAGCAAAACCCGAGAAACCCTAAATGTGTACCTAGCTATTTAAGGAGGTGGGAGGACGATCAAGGGGTCCCTCGGGTCATGCTCCACCAGATTGGGGCGCACCCCACTTGGGCCGGGGTCCTAGATGAACTTACAAGCCCACAAACCCATTATAGGTAACGCAACACCTTATTTTTGTGATTGCAGATGACTGAGAAGGAATTTGGAGATGAGGCTTATCCATTGGAAAGAAAACTTCGAGAGCTTTCCATCAAGTACTCATGGGCCAAAAAGGAGCTCGTATGCACATTTGGTGGCTGTTTGAAGTCAATGCTACTTTAGGTGGTCGAATTGAATTCCAGAACTTCTGTGGCTTGATCTCGATGTCTTCCAATTGTCCTATGATGTGAGCAATGATTGTATCAATGGTAGTCATGGTCACATCAAAAGGGCTCGGCTGCGAGGAGGGGAGGCGGCGCGGATGGGACGCTGGTGTCTCCCGGCGAAGATGGAGGGCCGACCGAGCTCCTCCTTGATCTGGCGAGGGAGTTAGAGGGGTTAGGGACAAAGAAGAGTGGTTGGAATGGTCAGGAAAAAGTGGCCGGAGATAGGGGCTTGCGGCAGAGCTCACCAGTTGCGGTGCTGAATGGGTTTCGACGCCGCTTGGTGAGGAAGAAGTGACTGCTGAGGTACTGCTCGACACTGCAGAGCCGAAGGTGGCGGTTGTGCGACCCGACACGATGTCAAACGCCAGCGGCGAGCGATTGAAAGCGGGAAACGGTGGCGATGGGTCGGGTTTGTAGTGGAAGCTGCGGTTGGGTGGTGGTTTGAGGAAATGGAGCGGCGACCATGGTAGCTCTCTTGGTGGCGACGCTAGCGGCGGAAGTTTCGCGGTGTGGCGGTGGTGCTAGCAATGGCAATGCTATGCCAAAGCACGGCGGCGAGCAGCGGAGCTTTGGTGCGGAGGCGAGGAGGATGTTTGGGGTGCGGGGAGCTCGGACAAGTTGGAAAAAAGAGGGAGGGGAGCATGGGGATGGATTTTATAGGCCAAGCTGAAGAGGATCGCGGCTGAGCGAGGCAGCTACCAGCGACGGAGCACGCGACATCGTGGGGGTCGTGGGGAGGTTAAAACGGCGCCGTTCTTCATGGGACAAGTGGGGGACGGCGTGTAGGAGGTGGCGACGACCAAGCCCACGTGATTTTGAACAAGAGGGAGGTGCGGGGTGATGTAGATTTGGCGGTGGAGTGGGGGCGGTGTGGCTGGCGGTTCCGACCGAAGGTTAGAGATGAAGCTGACAAGAGAACCCCACATGTCAGCGGGAGAGTTGTGAGGGACCAAGAACAGACTTGCGGGAGAGAGAAGGAAGCAAACAGACTAAGCGGACTAGGCTGAGGGAGAAAGGCAGAGAAGCCGACCAAGGAGGAGGAGGAAACGGGCCGTGTGGGGAGGAACGATGGACTTGGCCGAAAACGGCCCAAAGCTGAATAGGGAGTTTAATTTTAATTTGTTTTTCAATTTAATTAATTGATTAAATGAACTTTGTATTATTAAAATTATATTTCCAGCCATGATTTTTAAAGAAAAATTTTATTTCCTCATTAAATTCACTTGATAAATGCTTCAACTTTTAATATAAATTCTAGAAATGCATTATTTAATGATTTTTAATCCCGAAAGAAAATCAGGGCGTGACACTATGTGCCCCAATCGACCGCCTGTGGCATATCATTGGTGCCCCTCACTACTTTTTTCGTTGTTTATCTCTATTAGGCCCTGTGTGGCCATAAAATGGTAAAACCTAGTTGTATGACCTAACTCAAAATTATATTTGTTCCCTACTTATTAATAAAATCGTAATATGGTTATGATATTATCTTTGTTATTGTTTGTGCTAGCATTGATCTTGGATTAGCACAGTATACATAGAGGGATCCTAGTTGGGGTCCCAACAAATTTGATGGTAAAGGACCTGAAAATCTGTATGAGATTTTTAACTACCACCATTTTTGTCTCCGTAATGTGGTTGAACGCTCATTTGGGATTCTGAAGAGTAAGTGGCAGATTTTAAAGGGGGTACCACACTACCACTGTATCCTATGGAGAAGCTATCAAAGATTATTATTGCATGCTTTCGCACTAGACAACAACGAACCCGAGACATGGATGTGGATGACGTGTTTGGTCACAGCATATACCTTCATAGGCCAGCTCAACAAATTGAGCCCGGGCAAGATTGGTTGGCGGCTAGTGTTGATGATGATATTGGCATTGGTCATGATTGGATTGTAGCTGGACTATATAGTTTGGTATGAATAGGTACAATACTTCTTCTTAATGCTATGTATGTGTGAAATAGTAGAATGTAACAATATAAATTGACTAATGCACGTGTGCGATTGATGTTCCAGTGCTCACTACAGTTTGGTGTTGGAGTTAGCATGTATTGCTTTGTTTAACCTAGTTTGAAAGTCAAAGCATGTTTTCGTGTATTTAAGTTTTGGTTTCTAAAATACACACTCCACTAACAGGGTTACTTTTTTCACAAAATCTGTTGTACAAGAGATATTAGTTGTGAAATCAAGGTGTTGATTTAATCTATGTGATAAACAATTGTCAAAGGTAAGTGTTTGTTGAAAATATGGTGAATAGTATTTTCGATCGGTGCACAGTATGGGTTGCACTAGGTGGCCGGTCAGACCGGGTGGTGCATGCCGGTCAGACCAGAGGTATTTGGCTGGTTTGATCGAGTGGCTTGATGGTCTGACCGGGCAGACTCCGAGAGGGAGTCGTTTCGGGTTGTTTTCATAAAATTTCTAGATTGCCTTATGTTTATGACTTCTAGATGATTTTTATTCGTATGTGATACTATTGTGTGCTGATGTGAGTCAAGATCTTGTACTCGAATATGGAGTTTCTTTGTTGTTCATGTGCAGGTGTTGCTTGAAGCCATGGGAGCACAGCTAGTGATGGATCAGGACTAGGCTTGAGAGAAGTTGAGGTCCAGACGGTCAAGGATATCACGCGAGATGCTCAGGTTAGAGAACAATGCACGTGGAGGTGAAGGTTTTCATATGGCATACACGTGGTGTTGTGTGCGTATGGAAAGAGTAGTCAAATTTGGATTAGAGTCAAAGTTTGGGAAGATAGGAGCGTGGATTTGTATGGGAATGTTGTTTTCCTGGTTTGGTAGGTTCCCTATGTGATTAGGAGTTCTAGTTCTAGTTGGATTCGTGGCTAGGGGCAGCCATGTTGTGAGTATAAATAGATGAAGGGTTGAGGCTGGAATAGAGAAACCTTTTGGGAGAGAAAAGTTAGGGTTTGTTTCGAGATTTCAATTCTAGTTCGAGAGAGAGGAGTGCTTTAGATGCATTTTGTAAACACATATTAATGCAATAAAGTTGATCTACTTTCAAGAGTTTGTCAATACATGTTTTTCTGGATCTCGACGGTTTGACCGGAGTTCACTAGGCGGTCTAACCGACAGTGTGGTAGCAATCTAACCGGCGACGAGAAACTGGTTAGACTGGCGGCGGCAAGAAGGCAGCAGAAGGAGGCGGCGGTCCGACCGGCCGAACAACACCGGTCAGACTGGCGGCGAGGTTGCGGTCAAACCGGTGTGCACACGACAGTCAGACCGGCTACGTCGACAATCTCCATCAGGTTTGAGGATAAACTTTTATTTTTGTTAAAAGTTTTGGGTTTTGGTTTTTCCTACCATTCACCCTCCCTCTGGTAGGTTTGTTTGGCTTGTTTGATCCTATATGGTTCCCAAAGAGTTAGTTACGTCTACCTGTGTTTTGTTGTCAATGGATATATTCCCTTGGCTCATTGTATTTCATTTGGTCTGGTAAGGCTGACGTATTATGGATTAGGTGATCATATGGTTCCATGATTGAAAGATGGTTATGATCGAGATTTTGTTATGGTTGTAACAAGGCAAAGTATGGCTAATGTCTTTTTTGCCTCCATAATAGTACAAAATGATTCCATAAGATTTTGGCCCTCTTCTTATGTTTTATGCTCTATGTGTGTTAGTTCTGTAAGAACTTTAATGAGTTCGCAAGGGATTCAGTGTGTTGTTTGCTGAAAATAAATGGTGATTAATATCCTAGGGTAAGTATTACTTGCGAAATTTAGGCATAAGAGGAGGTTTGCTCTTAAATTAAAATCATGCCCTACTCTTATGTTTCAGTATAACTGTTGTTCGGTACCTTCAAGGGAGGTGATGTAAGGTGATGGTTGAATTGCACAAAATAGCAGGTAATAACTTTTTAGCTTTAAGGTTCATTCACTATGTGTGCTTTCCCACTTAAGGGAATTATGTAACTTGATGCATGAATTTCTGCTAAAATGTTCAAACAAATTTTTTTGAACCAGCATATTTGAATTCAGCTATAAAATTGTTGTTTATTTATTTAAATATGACGCTTTATGATACTTCAATTGCACTGCTAAAACTTTTGATGAGATTAGCCAAAAGGATCTGTATGGACTTTGCTATTCCTACCTTTTACAAGTGATTGGACAGGTACAGATAGCTGAGCCATTGTATAAACATGCAATATGGACTGAAGCTAATCAGTCAGATTCTTGCCTTGGTTGTCATCAGGAGTTCGGCATGTCTAAGGACGGTGTGGTTTGAGGCTTGTTCGACGGTCATGGAAAGTGTGGCCAGTTCATTCCACCATCATGATCGTCGGTCATCGAAGCATGCTGTTCATAGGTGCCGACGTCACCGATGCACAAGCAGATCTGAGGAGATGAAGAGGACCCTGTCGTTGCACAAGTAGATCTAAGGAGATGAAGAGCAGGCCAACAAGCTCCAGCTCTTTTGAGCCAGTTGTCCGATCTATCTGTGTTTTTTTTATCTCTTTTCATGCTACAAATACAAAAGACCCTTACAACATGCCGTATAGAGTATGAAAAAAAATGTTCTTTTAACTTTCTGTCATGCATTTTAGTTTTCAGTAATGCATTCTGATTTGTTGTATGGATCTGGTTCAATTTGTTGTGTTAATTTTGTGACAATTTGGTTGCCGCCATTTTCTAAATGTGCACTACACACGGCTGTAAGAAGCAGATGCTTAGCTGCTGATGGTTGGTTGCCACACTGTAGTTGTTGTTTGGCTGACTGCCGCAGCGCAGCAGTAGCGCTGCTGCAGCAAGCTCTTCCGAACAACACCCATCTAACGGATATAACTAATTTCTTCCCTCATGGTTGGTGACTAAAGGCCTGTTTGACAGGGCTCTAACTCCAGATCCACCTCTTTTGGAGCTGGAGCCCAACCAAATGATTCAAATCCATCGAAAAATGGAGCGGAGTGGGATGGGTAAAAAATGAAGGAGAGAGGTGGACATAAGTTAAGTCGCTCACCTCCACACTCTGTAGCTCCGCTCTCAATCGGATGACAACTATACCCATACATTTTCATCGAAATTATGGCCAAATTTCCACCGTCCTACCCCTATCCTCCATCCCTCTCTCACGTATCTCACCGACGCACATGCTGAAAATTTGACAAACTAAACCGCGCAAAAAACTTCAACCAAAAATGGACCGCAACCTCAGCGCCAACCACCTTGGCGCTAAGGTCTTATGGGTCAATGCCAGGCTCGTTTGTTGCGGCTCAGTGCCAAGGGAAATGGCACTGAGGTGTTGAACCTCAACTCCAAATAGAATGGTGGCACTAAGACCTGGGCAGCAGCTGCCGGCCAAAACACAGGCCCTGTGTTTGTTGGGCCTGCAGCGCTGAGGTGCCTGACTTCAATGCAGTAGGGTCAGCAAACACAGGGCCTGTGTTTTAGCCTGCTCGGTGTCCACATCTCAGTGCCAAATGCACTAGCGCTGAGGTTCAACTAGTCAGCACCATGTACTTTGGTGTTGAATTGGGCAATCTCAGCGCCAGCCCATTTGGCGCTAAGGTTGATCATGTCCGTGCCTTCACCCTGGCGCTGAGGTTGGTTCCTAGGCAGGGAGCTGTCAGGCGAGCTGGCAGCTTTGCCTGCTAGGTCTCTACCTAGTCTACCAACATATCCATCCATCCATCCAGCCTCCTCCTGCAAATAGCAAAACCCCTCCCCCCCTACACGCATATATCCACAATGCCAAGTACAAGCCATCTCATCAAACATGTGTCAAACACAATGCCAAGTCAAATATCCATAGAAGTCCAAAATATTATAGCTAACTCTAAAATATAGTTTCGTAGATAGGTAGATCCATTACATAGGTGTAAATGACCTAAACGTCGGCATCTACTCCAACTTGCTTACCTCTTCATACCCCTAGGAGCGCGAAGCTAATCCAAGGTGTACTTACAGTCTCTAGCAAGAGCCTTCTTTCGCTGTGGGCGAGATGGCCCTGCCCAGTGACAACTGTGGTGCATCCTGTAGCTGGGAAGCACCGAGCTCCACTTGCTCCTCCTCCTCTCCCTCTTCCTCTTCCTCCTCTCATCAGGCCTTTGTGACCAATGACTACTTGAGTAGCCTCTATCCATGTCATTCTTGAACCTTTTTGACCTTCTTCTTTCACGAGCGTTGATCATCAAAGACATGTCAGGAATATAGAACTCACCGTCATAACTTGGCCAGTGAGATGGATCTAAGTAGGGCTCAAACCTTGAGGAGTACGTGTGTTGCAAAACCTCAATGGAAGCTTCATAACACATTCGCGGGGGCACCTCCACATCCATACCTCGAAGTCTACATACGGTTATCATATGGGAGCATGGCATGTGGTTGAGTTGAGGGAATTGGCATGTACATATGTTAGTTGTTGCAACCATACATTAGTGCCATCCACCCAATTGCACTCTGTCCGCTATCACTCCGCCTTGCTCGGTTACCTCATACTTCACGGAAGAATATTTTAAACATGTCATCCATTGCCCCAGAGTATGTGTTTCAACTTGTCAAGGACTTTCTTAATCTTTTCAGGCCACTTGTACCCCTTCTCGAGTGTCGATGTAGCCTCTCTTTATTCCTATCAACAAACCACGTATTACACTTTCTGAATGTGTATGTCACAATAGCTGTCATGGGGAGTTTTCGAATGCCTCTCAACACATTGTTGAAACTCTCGAAAAAATTGATAGTTATGAAGCTGAACCTATGACCGTCGGTATCAAAAGATCTAGCCTATTGAACTTTATGTGCCATATTGTCTTGTAGCCACTTCTTTGGTTGCTTCCCAACCAAATCCATGAGGCACTTCATCTCACATAGGAAGATAGGTTTCTTGTTTATTTGACATATATGTTCTAGCTCCTTCATCTGATCCCTGTACCCCCAGCACTATGAAATTTAGCGCCGAAGTGCCTCATGCACCATCTATAGTGAACTGGTCGGTGACTTGGTATTTCGTTGTCGATGGAGTTCAATATGCTTGGGTGTTTGTCAGATATTATGCATACTTCTCTATTGGGACCAATCAGTTGTTGCCTAACCATGTTGATGAACCACTCCCAGTTCGATGTGTTTTCCTTCCCTATCAGAGCAAATGCCAAGGGCACAAGATTTTTGGAGTCAATCCCTATTGCTATGAGCAATGTACCCTTGAACTTTTCGGTCAAGAAGGTCCCATCAATAGCTAACACCAGCCTCAAGTGCTTGAATGCCTCAACACAGTACCCGAATATCCATGTAGCACGCCCAAAGACATGCCTGGAGACTCCATATACCATTCTTGACTTTTTAGGGTGAGCCTCAACATGGAAATGCACGACCGAGTTCTTTGTCTTTATGGCATTTAGGAGTGTAGATAAGCGAACATATGCCTCATCCCAATCTCCCCAAATGACCTTCATAGCCACATGCTTAGCATGCCAAGCTTTGTCGTACGAAGGCCGACAGTGCCATATAAACCCCACTGCTTCGACAATAGCTAAGGGAGACACGTCGATTTAGTTTGGACAAATGGTTGTAACATGTTACCAATAAACCTCGATGTTAGCTACAAGTGCTTGCCTGATGCCGTAGCACTACAACACTTGTGATATTCGCCTATACCAGTTATCCTTCACCTATCGGCTCTACTCTTTCTTGCATAAACCTCCCATTTGTAGTCAGGATCAAGGCAAACCATCATGTACCTAACAGATGCATTGGAGTGCTTCACATGGAATGGGTGATGCACACAGACAGAGTAGCTCCGTAGCCATATTTTCAAGTCTTCCAGAGATTAAAATTCAAATCCCTTCTTCGGTTCCTCCCCTATTTCATCGATGGCTCCATCATATTCTAGATCCATGTTAGTAACTGCTAGATCCGCATTGCTAAGATCCTCAAATTGAAGGATTTCAGGATTGCGACCTACAACTTTCTCAACACCTTTCTCTCTTCCTCCGACATCTTGCCCACTGGACAGCCGTCATTCGAGTTTGAAGCATACTCATCCACATAATTCTCCTCTAGGTCTGAATGCTCATCGAATAAATCCGCGTTCAATCCATTAAATATCATAGCCTTCTTACACTCCTTGCGGATATAAACTTTATCTCGAAGCAGGTAATGTCATATGAATGAAGTCATCTGCCTATCATCAAGTTCACCTCCCATCTCATTCTCCACTTGATTCTCAGCCAATCCATCATTTGACAAATCGTCCTCAACCGGTACTTCCTCCCTACCGCAACATATTCCTCAATTACTTCTTCCTTCTAAGTTAACCTTGGCTTCTCCTTGACCTCTTCTTCCATCCGATCTACCTGAAACACCTCTGGTTTATTATAATAGAGTAAGGACACTACACGCGGACTTAGATTTTGATCTAAGAAATCATTCTTGGATTCCCTACAATCTTTTTTCCAAGCAAACACCTCAAGCGACTTGAATTGTGACCACAACACTATATCCAAATAAGTTTGCCATTCCATCTCTTGGTTCAAATCCAACATATACTTATGCGACATGGTACCTGCTCCAACATTGTATCATCCTTGCGTACCAACAGACATATTACTCCAACTCAATTCATCCTTTGTACAGGACACAACCTCATGAAAACTGGGTTTGGCACCAAACGCAAGCTGCCTAACAGTCATCTTCTAGAAATTGCTACCACCGGTACTTTGCTCTACTACAGAACCACCAAAATGAAGCAATTTATCCATCTACAACATGTAACCAATAAATAAAAATAGATTATTTCAAAATAATACATAGTAGGTAAACTCATAAAACATTTTAGACATTGTGCCTACTACAACTCTGAATTTAAACTTCGATTTTACATTCAACTAACCCTAACATTAACCCTATCTCACATAGTAGTCCTGATGTTTCGAAAACAAATAATACATGAACTAACTACTAATAATTTCTGCATACAATACAACTTTATACATTTAGACTATTAGAAATTGCTTTTTTTTTTTTAAAAAAAATCTAATTTCATATGTGTAACCCCTGTTCATTCCCATACATGTCCAAATGTTCAAAAAATTAAAAAAATCAACATGAATCATCCCAAGCAACATCACGATGGAACTACCACACTACATCCCGACTCACATTCCCTAATTCATAATATATCCCAAGCCACATTCCTTAATTTACTGTTTCAACCAAAACACCTAATATACATATAGAAAGATCGAGGAAATTAGGGCTTTTGAAGGAGTTTACCTTGCAAATCGATTTCTTAACCAATCCTCATGAAAACCCTTCGATTTGGCATGGATTTGAGGAGTTTTAGTGAGGGAAGGAGAGAGGGCGGCGCCGTCGCATGAACCCTAGGCAGAGGAGAGGACAGGAAGAAGAAGGTTGAGCTAGCACGACCGCAAGGATATCAGGACCTCATCGCCAACGAACCTGGCGTTGAGGAGATCCTACTAGTCAGCGCCAGTTGGCACTGAGATCTTGCCACATCGGCAATGGGGTCGATGCCCACATATTTGGTGCTGACACGTTGGATCTCAGCGCCAAAGCGGTTACCATCGTGATACTTTTTGATTTAAAGTTTTCTACGCGGTATAGTCTCGCAGTAAGGTCTCTTTTTCAAAAGGGCCAATTTGTCAAATTTTCGGACGCGCTCGTCTCCCCGACCCCGTTTCCCCCGCGTCCCCGACCGCTCTTGCGACGCAGCACAGGAGAGCAGGCGGCCGAGCTGAGAGCACTCGCCGGCGGCGGCACACCGGCGAGAAACCGGCGGTGGCGTGGGCTTCCCTCCCTTTGTCCCCCTCCTATCGCCTCCCCATCCGAACGCACGGCGGCTGAGGGCCGCTCACCGCGGCGTAGGGAGGCGGCGGCGGAGGCTGAGGACGAGCACGGGCGGCGCAAGGCGCAGGACAGCTGACGGCGGCGGAAGGTAACTTTTTCCCCCAAACCCTATGTCATATCGCACCCTAAAATTTCTCTTCTCCCAGCTCTTCCCTTCAAATCTGGTTCGTTTCTGTGAGAATTATTGAATATTTTGGTTGATTGCTGCTATTATTTAATGAATATGGGAAACTTTCAGATCTGAAAACTTCTCTTTAGGTGTGTGAAATGATTGAGTATGAATCTTGTTCTATTACTACCTCTTTTTTTAAATGTATAACACCGTTGATTTTTAGCATAATGTTTAATCATTTGTCTTATTAAAAAAATTAGTATAAATATGTAAAATTATAAGTTAAGATTATATTTTATTTGATGATAAAATAAGTCACAACAAAATAAATGATAATTATATAATTTTTTGAATAAGACGAATGGTCAAACGATGTGTGAAAAGTCAACGACGTCATACATTTTGAAACGAAGAAAGTATTATTTTGCACTTAAACTTGTTGATAGAAACAGTCACTTATATCGGTATGCGGAGTGATAAATTAGTTACTAAGGTACTAAGGGCATATGTAATGAGTATTAAACAAACAAGCAACCGTTCAGATAGAATATTGCCAATTCTATTGTCAGGCAACTGTATGTTCAGATAAAGAAGAATTTCTATTGCCGTAAACCTCGATACACTGATTGACTGATACAATCACACAAGCATTAGTAGTTCTATATCATGTTCTATTCTGATTTTGCACTAAAACTGGACATGTGGAGAATCAAGTGATGGACTCTTGCTGATTGGAATGACCACAACACTAGAGGCCGATCAAGCTAGCCAAACACTTTCAGGCCACCTCCAGTTCCTATAGGAGCTAGCTCCCACTAGAGTTGAGTTAGGAGCTAGGACCTAGGAGTCGGGAGCCCTATCAAACAGGCCCTAACCTCCTCTCTTTCTTATCATCTCTTAAAGTCCTCTCAGCATGTTCAACTGACAAACGTTTCGGTTTTAATCGAATAGAGAAACGTCTTATTAGATTATTTTCGATGATAGAATGCTTATATGGGTAACTAATTTTTATCGGAACTAGCTATATTTATGGTGCCACATTTTTTAAGAAAAAAAATTCAAATCTTATACTGTAAATTCCTTATCTTATAATTAAATTTCATATATTTATATTATAATATTTAAATCTTACTAGAACATAAGTTTTCAGTGCTCACTCTATGGAATGAAGAAAAAGTAATTATCTATTTGAATCCATAAAATATTAGCTTAAATTAACATAAGAGTAAAAAAGGAAAAATAATCAATAACAGAAAGTTAGGAAAGATACCAATATCTCATATTCCCAAGCATCATGTGTAATTGTTCCTAAGAAGAAGGAAATCGTCGTTCAGTGCGGTGCGGTGCGGGGCGGTGCCTCGAGGATATTTCCTTGTCCCCTTGGTGTTGGCTCCTCGTGAATCCGCCTGCCGCCTGTGCCGCCACTGATCATCATCCATCCCACGGGCAAGCAGGGGCGCTGTTGCCACATCCTAGTGAGCATCCATCCGCTGCGCACATCCTCTTTCTCGTCCCTCTTTACCCACACACTTCTATCTTGAATTTGCGTTACCGTAACTTCTCTTCTAGAAATTTGCATTAACCTTAATACTAAGAACAGTTTGTTTGCTCCCAAAAAGTTTGGGGGTTCAACTGAACCCCCATGTCCCATGTTAGATCCGCCCCTGGCTCTTGTTCTGGGCAGACATGAATATCCTCCAGGACCCCATTTGTCTGGTGGGTCAGGTGATCAAAATCAGTCACCTGAGCTCGAAGTAGTAGCAACAGGAGCTCTAATCCATCACATTAATCCAATAAGCCAGCAGCACTCATCAACTGTCACTGATGCCTACCTTAATTATGTCTTGTACTGCCATAGGGGCCATGTTAGCCTGAAGCCCTCTTGCAAGTTGAAGCTTCCAGCCGAAGCAACAATTTGATGCTTAACATCTCCAATCGCTCTACTCTTTGCATGGTTTAATTTTTGTCCCTCAACTCCAAAACTGGGTAAAACCCATGTCATAACTTTCAAAATTAGTTAAAACTCGTCTCTTCACCTGTTGATAGTTGTTTTGATCCATGTGGCTCCCACGTGGGATCCGAGATAGTAGTTGGGTCTGCTTGTCATGGAGAGGTTTTGACGGATGTAACATCCACATTGGATGAGAGTGGGAGTTCGTTTGATTGTCTTGAAAACCATACCCCCATGTAACATCCGCATTGGCTGAGAGTGGCACTCGTAAATAATAGCTGTTCACATCTTTGACTCAACTTATTATTTTTCTAGAGATCTTTTTATTCTTTGCTGCTCTATTTGAAACAGCAATCAATATATTTGATGTATAGCTAGAATTTTATGTTTACAACATAATAATAACAGCCCGTGCAAATGCATGGTTAGGTGGTTACAAAGAACTGATTGTTGACTAAGTAGATTGTATTAATCGTGAATTTTAGTAGGATTTTGTGTTAAATAGTATATGCATTTGGAAATAACATGTACTCTTTAGTTTTAGTTTTCCAAAAATAATAATTCTATAATTCAAAGTTTACTATGAAGCTATACCCATTGGCCATTGTGGACTCTCATTCTAGTGTTGTATTAATTTAATTTCAAAATTAAAAATTAGCAATTTGTAACTGATTTGGATTCCTCTCTAAGTCTAAGCATATATAATTTGAAAAATATCCAATATGTTTATATATTCACAATAACAACAATAAAAACCCATGCAACACACGGGTTGGCAACTAGTAGTGTTAATGTTTTTAAAATTTGCAAAGCCACAGTAACTTTTGAGTAAACATTGAAGATATGGGGGAGGCCAAGCCATTGCTCGCCTCCTCCTATCTCTGCCCCTGGTCCTATTCCAACCATGTTGGCATGTTTTGCAGAAGGGAAGAGGAAGATGGATCAGCACCACGTGCAGCAGCAGCAGTATGTTGACCCTTATCGGACAATTGTGCTGTCACCACAGCCTGACCACCTCAATGCCCTCCAGTACAATCACCAGCAGCAGCCACAGCCACCACCGCAAGCAACTCCACCACCACCACAACATCACCATGCCTCACTCGCCTCCCACTTCCATCTCCTCCATGTAAGTCACAGTCCTGATCTCTTAATGCTTGTCTTTGTGTCTAATAAATTGAAGGGGAAGGATGTCATGACAAATTTTGGCTGCCGGGATGCCGGTAATTGATCTTCCATTTTCTAAAAAAAGTCTATACACACAAAGGCTCAGCTCATTCTGCAGCTGCAACTTGGCCATAGAAGCATCGTATAGGCTGTTATTCTCTTGCTATATTATAATTGGATAACTTAAGTGCAAACTGTCCGCTGCATCGTCTCTTGTGAAGAAAAAGGTTGCTACCAACTATGCATTTTGCTAGTTACATGTCTTTCTTAAATTGGCAACTGTTGTAAATCAAGTCTGCTCGAGTAATTTATATGTCTGCAAGAGCATTAGTGTACGGGCTACCACTTTTCTGTGTATTTGGATGCTTACGTGTTGCTTCTGTCCTTTTAGGAATATAGCACTTCGCTACTATATATGCTCTACAATGCTCAGTTTTCCATAATTGTTACTACCTTCGTCCCAAAATATAAGGGATTTTTTTGGGACGGAGGTAGTACCAAATACTACTTACACAGGAGGTCACTATATTTTCACACTTGTATCAATTAACTCTATGAATCATGCAAATTATTTTCTTGCCTCCCTGAACTTGCTTCTATTCGTATGTTAAGTCACTATTGAGATAACTAACAGAATGTGGTGATCCGGTCAACACCAGTGGATGGTGTCAGTACATACTCCATTGTGGCAGAAAGTTTTTTTAGGGGTCTATTTATAAAATAAGTTATCAATAAGGACTAGAAATTCCTTCAATGTTAAATTAGGCAATAGGTGAATAGGATAAGAGGCAACAATGTAGTAATTGGCTGGGGGAGGGACGACAGCTGCCATTCTGCCACAATTGGAGTATATGGACTAAGATGTGAATAATTAAATGTGGATGCTAATTTTAGTCAGGTGGGTGAAATTCTGAAAAGGAGATTTGCGACAATCAACGAATGAAATACGGGTGTGTTTTTTTAACATTAAAAAGCTATTTTGAGCTGCTTTTGGGATTTAACATGTGGCAGTGTAAATGATGATTGCTTGCTATGGAATATCCGCCAAGCCCGTCTACACAATGGCGTCTATCTAATTCTCTTTTTTCATTACAAGAAAGTACTACCTTTACAAATTGATGGTTTTTTATTTGTTTATCAGTTGACAACAAGATTAGCTGATGCTATTGGAAAAGGCACAAGGGATCAAAATTCTGATGCACTGGTAAGAAATTCATGTAGCTCTTAACAGTGTTTTAATAAATTGATGTGATTCTACTCCATGGTGCATGGTTCTTGTTGTAAAGAATGAAATTAACTTCTCTTTGGAGTGTACATATTCTTGGAACGTTTATTGTGTAGGAACTTCTTTTCAGTTGTTTTTCTTCATAAACTTATTATGAAACCATTTCCCGTTGTAATATACTAATATGGAGGAAATGTATGTAATATGCTAGGTGACTGATTCTTACCATATAATATTTTCTACTGAGAGCGATGGATCTGAAAGACAATATGCCAATGTTGTCACATTGTCTCTATGTCATATGCCAGTCCTGGTGATGGGTGGCACTTGCCTGGGGTCTTCATCTAGGATGAGAGCTAGAGGGAGGGAGCTGAGTTTATGTATTGCGCTACTCCTTTCCTTTTTATATTTTCTTTCCATAGCATTGCTATGGCCTGACCTGGATGCCACCCTGGCTCTGTGGGCTTACCGTGCCTTGCCAGAGCACCGTGACAACATCAATATACTTGAATTATATTATTATAAACTACATATTTTTAATAGTTAATATGTACACTGAACTGGGAATTAATGCTCTCTGCGATCTGTTTCCACTCTTTATTGATGCTATCAAACTTTCCAGTTAGTAAACCTGTCTATTTTGTATCTCATATGTGCCTGTGAAAAATTGTATAACTTTCCAGTTTCCACTATCCTGTTATTGTTGTACTGCTCATATGTTAAAGCATGGATATCTGAGTAATTAGATGGTCTTTTTATTTGTTTGTGTAGGTTGAAGATTTGACCAGTCAATTTGCTAGGTGTCAACAACTATTAAACTCCATATCGGGAACACTAAGCTCGAAATCTATAGTAAGTTTGTTACATCTAATGAGGTGTTTGGCTTGTTAAATTTGCTCTGTGATCTGATCACATAGTAACAGATACCGTTAAATCTTGTTTGCTGTAGCTAGGCTGCAATTCGAATACATGGTAACAAATAACAGCGCAATAGAAATCTGGTACATCCCATCCTTGGAAATCATTGATCTGCCGAGTGCCAACATACACATCAGATCTGGTTCTTGTGATTTTTTGTCTGAATTGTTATCTTGCCTTCTGTGTTTATGCGGTGAATTGCTTGTTTGTATGTTCATTGTATGGATGACCACTTATTTGAACCAAACGATGGAAAGGGTTTCCATTCCATTCCTTGATTCAGCCAGACAGTCGGTATTTTGCTTAATCCATTTCAGTTTCCAGTATTTTTAAGTTCCAACACTACCTATATGACTCCTGTTGCACGAAGACCATAAGAGTGAGGAGACACAAAATCTAAGAATCAAGTAATGGCATTTCACCATGGCTGCTCAAAGTTTTGTAGCATTGAAGCATGGTAGACAGGAAATATTGTGACACTATGCTCATGGTTCATCAATTGACAAGGATTATATGAAATGACCCTTCGATGATAGGTGGAGTAATATTACTAACCAAGAATAACTAATTTGTAACTAGTTGGGCTTTAACTGTTCTGACTAATATCTAATACATAGCTCAATGTTTGTTTTCGTGAAAAAAGATGGTGACTGTGATGATAATAATTCTAATATGGTGTGGTAATAAAATAATTTTTGAAATCTAAGGGCCATTTTGCTTTGCTACCAAAATGTGCCCTACCAATTCATTGGCAACTTCAATAGTACTTTGGTATTGTTTGAATTGAAGCCAATTTATAGCCAAATCAATGTGATACCATACCAAATTGTTGGTAGTATCAAAACTTGCCCAAATTTTGGCACTACCAACAATTTGGTAGGGGTAAAGAACCAAACAAGCCCTAAATTAGGTTATCTGCACCCATTATAGTTATTCTTGACTTGGGGTTGATATTAAGGCCTTGTGATTACTGTGATTACAAGATATATCATAATGTTAAGAGATAATTTCTTTAGCATTCCTGAATATTTACCGAAAATTCAGAGCTTTCCTTCACTGCAACTGATTTTTTTATTTCTCTGACCTGCCATTGAGAATTTAAGCTTTCCTTTAATGCCATTGGATAGCTTGTTCCTAACTTTATGTATTCCTCCCATTAACTTTATTGGAGAATTGATTTTTCCGTTTTTCTGCAATGGGTGAAACTAGCCTGCATATTGTGTTAGGTAATAGGGCCAATGCATTATCGTCTTCCTTCTCTCTCTCTGTGCGCGCATGCGCGCAAGCGAGTGTGAGAGGGAGGGATGCTAAAGGAGGTCAAAGTGGCCAAAAGGACACGTCTGACACCCCACTAAATTATGGCTGCAATCTGGAGCAGAAGAGAGGGGAAGAATGGGAAGAAGAAAAGGGAGAGGAGAAGATAGATGCCAGAGTAGGGTTCTCAGAGCTCAAAGTGGCTGACAAAGGTATTGGTTTCTACTGTATGCCGCACCTGCCTGTGATGCAGAGCAGAAGGGAGGGGGATGGATAGGGGAGGATAGGTGGGAAATAGGGGTAAGGTGCAGGAGGAATAGGCTAGGCGATAGATGTAGTGAATGCAATGTACAGACAGATGGCTGGACGTAAAGAAGGTAAAGGCTAGATCTAGGAGGTGAACTTGTTTCAGTGGAGATGGGATCAGTTTCTGAGAGAAAATGGTCACACTTGACGTGTTAGCGCTACTACAACATGATGGAATGGTAAATCACTGGACAAAACGTGAACATTGGATGGTAACTAATTGTATCAATGAACTTCACTGTTATAAAGCTAAAATCACTGTTACAACACGAAATTTACAAAAAAAAAAATTAACTGTCTATAAAATTGTTACTTTTAGCTCATTTTTCCTTGTTAGAGGGTTATGCTCAATCCTTAATGTGAGTCCACAAAAAACTTGGCTGGTTTTTACTTTGTTTACTGATAACCAAGAGAAACAGTAAGTGAGCAACAATTTGACCATAAAATTTTCGAATATTTTTTTGCAGATAAACCGAGATGCCTTTGTAAGAAATTAAAATAGGACATTTATGTATTTTGTCAAAATCTTGACATGTGCTACTTAACTTCTTTCTGAGAGGAAAGAACCAGTGTTGAGCAAGCCTACTCATGGCAATTGTTTCTTTTTCTTACCAATAGACAGTTGAAGGACAAAGGAAAAGTTTGGAAGAAACGCAGCAGCTCCTTGATCAGAGGAAGTAAGACAACCATTCGGTGAACCAAGCTCTGGATATTTATTTATTTGGTATTGACCAACGTTTAATCTGACAGGGATTTGATCACAAAGTACAGAAGCTCCGTTGAAGGCCTGCTCAAGGGGGATACAAGAAGATAGTAACATGGTGGCTGTATGGTAGCGTCGGAATGCTAAACAGGAGCTCGTTGCTGCATATGATCGTTTTCTAATCAGCATCTGCTACTTCTGTAATCGAGGTAGTCTTGAAGTTGGTCTGGCTTAGGAACATTACCCATCATAATTTTGATGGGTAATGGGTTCATGGGTTTCTGAGACAAGCATGCTGCCCAGCTTATATTGAAGCTACTAGAAGAGGTTTACTGAAGACCAGTCATTTTGTTTAATGGGTAAATTTGATCCATGTCATTGCAAATTCATCGTATTGGGAAAACGTTATTACTATTTATCTATTTGGAATCATGCCATTATAATTTCATGCTTATTTGATATATGCCACTACTTACCTCTTCAACATACATTCTAAAAACTTTGGACTGAATTGCCCGTTTTCTTCATTCATCCCCTCTCCTGTTCAGAGATCTTAGAATCTTATGAATATGAGGGATCTTATCAGACATCTTAGTAACTAGCAATCTTATGATCCTGCTAGGCTGAAATGATATCGATCCCATCAGGGATATAGTTTCATTGTGTTCTAATATTATGCGAGAGTTCCGTATGATTCCAGGAGATTGGTAGGGTCTATGTTTCGATCCTACTATGCTACATAAGGATTATTTAAATTAAGGCGGATTAAAATAATGTGTATATAGGTTAACTGAAGTTTATATAATGTTAATTAAATTTATCGAAATCAATATTATAGGCTTTAATTTTGATAGGATCCTGATCCTAAGATACGGTTAGTCAAAAAATGATCTTATCTGAATCTTGATCCTACGTGAAATTCATTTCTTTTTGAAACAAAATGACTCGTATTCAGTAAACCTCACAGCAGAAAAGTTTCCAGATCACAGCCAAAGAGCCCACACAAGCAATACAACATTTGAAAATTGATGACGCAATTTGGGTTTGATAATGCGTTACCAAGTTCAAGAGAAAATGACCTATGAGAGCAAGGACAAGGTTGAGTCAGCCAAATGCAATATTGTCCACGTGAGCAAAATCCTACACGAAGAAAAGAGAAGGGGAGGAGAGAGAGCAAAGCAGACGCTCATGCAGAATGGCTTTGAGAAAAGATGCAGTATCCTTTGCATGTCGCCCGCTGTTGGCGATATCTACGAAATCTTTTGAGTTTGCATGGCCCTTGCTTAAGTCTCGGAATCTGCTACTACTACTACCTCCGTCCTCCCATAGTATAATCTATACATAACCAGTATAAGTTGCTATATTTTAACCAGCAAAGTTGCTAGTATATTTTAGTAGCTAGCAGGGTGTGCGGTGGCACTTTTCAACCTTTAACATTTGACGGCGATGCTATGCATTAGCACAACCGATGCCAATGATAGAAATCCAAGAACCGGTGTATGTATATGCAATGGTGTCTAGTGCCAATAAACAAATCTCTCTTTGAACCGCCAACAACTTATTGAATTAGTAGCTCCATTTTCCATATAATTTTTTTTAGGGAAGACCTTTACTTTCAAAGCAGTACAGTACATAGAGAGTGGGAAGGAAACCTTTCAAAACCAAGGTCTAGATTAATCTGTTAGGCTGCAGCCGTAAAAACACCACCATTTATCCCTGACAACAATCCCACACCCACCAGAATCTGCATCTTGTAGAAAAATAAGCCATCACAGTTTACCTTTAAAGTAAAGCTGGAGGCAGATGTGCATTTTCAGCTCATTTCACCTTTAGCCTATTCTCTTTCCTCAGTTTCTCCACAGCAAAACACTAATCAAGACAACAAAAGTTAGTAATCCGAAGTTGATGAAAACCAAATAAAATTAAAATTAGTAGCACCTTTAACATACCTTATAGTTGTACTTTGTGTTACAAACCTAAAAGATATCTCAGGTCCAACAAGAGTGGTCATTTGTGCCCTGTCCACGCTGGCATACACATGTGGCGCTCTACAGTGCCAAAAGTGGCAAAAAAACAGAAAAGTTTTTCTCTCCAGTGGCAAATTCATAAGTGCAAAACTAAGAGGTGTATTTGGATAATTGCCAAACGTAAAAGTGGCAAATAGTTAAATTTCCCTGAATAGTGAAAGAGGCCCATCTGATGACTCCATCTCTCATCTCTCCAGGCTTGAGGGAAAAACATGGAAAGAATTACTTTGGCAACATTACAGCTCATCCAAAGTTCTCATCGGAGAGTTCGCTTGTAGACAGTAAGTTAGTAACTGCTAAGAAAAGATCAAACTGCATGTCAAAACAATGGATGTTAAAATCCAAAAACCACAAGAGAACAGGAGAGTTTCTTTTTTTCCCCTTAAAGTAGCAATTATAAAAATCTACAAAGTATAGTTTCTACTGTTCACTAAACAAGTAACTAACTCGATTCATAGCTTGCAACAAGATCAATTAAGAGAATCCCATATCATATTGTACATTTGCTACCTACGTGCGCTGGGGCTATCTGACATGGAAGTCTGGTTCGACGCGACAGACATCAGTCACCATTGGCAATCTTCATTCTTCTGCAAAGAAAATGGTGAAATGCAAATGAATATCTACTGCAACAGATCAGCTAATAACATCACCAACAACCAGCAGTACATACACTAACTTCTAAGGATTAAACCAACCATATGAAAGCAAGTCAGCACCCTAACAAAGAATGAAGGCACTGAATAATAACCTTTTAGAGATAAAGTTGTATGACAATCTGTAGTTGAAAAGAACTATAACTAGATTGGGTTTTGGCTGTAGAAACTGGTCTGTTAAATGTTTCACAACTCCAGGCACATGAGGTGACAATGGAAAATGGGGAGAAGTAGAAGTTATCAGGGCAACAGATGTTATAAAATAGACATTTCTGTTTACATAAATGAGGTAGGAGTCAAGAAGAAAAGTTCATTTTGCAATCAGTTTGGGAGCATACGGTGAGATTCTAACTTCTTGCAATCACCTATAATGACTCTTCCAGTCAGACAAGCATCCTGTCAATTTTTTAAAACTCTTGAGGGCTCATTTGGAACGCAGGATTAGAAAACACAAGAATAGGATAGGAATGCACGTGTAAAACAGATGATTGAAAAACAGAGGAAGTATAGTTGAATGTGTTTGGATGGAGCGTAGGAAAAACATAGGATTCTTTAGAAACTTGGGCCAACTAACCAAATCTTCACATCATAGGATTTGTAAATAATCATCCATTACAATTTCCCCACCAGCCATCCATTATTGTATCAGATAAAGGCAAGCGATGGTGCGAGCTCCAAGCAGGAGGCAGCAAAGTGGCTCCACTAGGTCGACCACAACGAGGCAACAGCTCAGGGAAAAGGTGAGCGGCAGCGAGAGCGCTTGAGCTGTTCCCGAGATCTCTGTTGACATCTACACCAAGCTCAATCCGGTCATCTTCTTCCTAAGCCCACTACCATTGTCCCAAATCTCTAATTCTTCTCCAGCTCATCGAGATTAGTTTCTTGAATGCCTCGAGCTAACACAAAGGAAACGGAAACAAGAGCTCGGAGTGGATTGTTCTTTTCCTGTGTAATTGGTAGCTTAGGAAATGTTCCTTTGGTTTTTCTTTGTTTTTTCTATGAGCTATTCCTCCGATCCAAAGGGCACTACAGTAACTGAATCCATAGGATGCAAATCCTCTACTTTTCCTTTGTTTTTCCTCCAATCCAAAGGAGCCCTGAGTATCAATATCTTCTTAAATATTAGGGCTGGAGCATGATAATCAGACATGTAGATTTGTCTCGAAAAGTACTTCCATAATATTACAATCATAATGGGTAGCCTTATAAGGGAGATGTGGTCTACAATAAATTTCTCAAGAGTAAGACAACAGAAATCCAAAGAAATAATCAGGCAACCTGCAGTCTACATTTACCTATTAGTCATTTCTTTGTTGATTGCAAGCATAAGTACAAATCTCAATCAGGATCTTCTATTTTACCTTCTTGGTCAAACTGTTTTAGAAAATCACATTCCTACATTGTTCCAAAGAAGATATTCTATATGGTGAAAGAATCATGATCAATTAATAATCGATGCAAAAATGATTCAATGATTAACACACAATATATTCTATCAATAAAAGTTATGGCACGATGTCTAAATGCTTAGCACATAGAGAAGCCTAACAAGTACATACAGTTTCAGATGACCTTTTGATACCAATTGCAAGAGCTACGTCATAACATCGTTGAACAAACCTGAGAGCAATAAATCTGCTGGTTACCTGCAACATTGAAATGGCATAACAAAATATTATGATACAAAGTCAGAAAATTATTATAAATATTATTTATGAGCTGAAGCGCTAGAAGAGACTATCGTTTGCTATCCATTCAGTAAGACATCGAGGGAAGTAGTTTGCAAACAAACATACAAGTAACACAATGAAGGGCAAAGGTTGTGTCTCAAATAAATAAAGTATGCATTAAAGAATATTACTAATCCATGAAATAACAAAATGCAAAAAAATTGTAGACAATGACCAGCAGAAGTCCCCAGGGTGAGCAAACAGATACAGCACCAGCCACAGGAGTACCCTCACCTTATTCTCTCTGTGATACATAACCTAAAAGGATAACAGATAAGAAATACATAAAGAAAATTGCAGTTCTATAACTTCAATTATTCAATACCAACTGCAGTAAATAGAAAATTGCATGCACATGAGGAGATTATGGAAAATAAAACAGACCATCTTAAGAACAGAAAAAGATCTACAAGAATATTGGCACCTATGCTTACCCCAACAGCAAACAAGGGAGCCTGTGGATACTTCTAATGAAGGTAATTGGAAAACCAAATGGATAGCTTCTGTCCATCCAGCACAGTAGAAACAATCATACTGCAAGGATAAATACTAGTTTGAGGAACAAGCACCAGTTGAACATGTTTCAGCAATTGCTGTCAAGCATGCAATTCTGTGACATCTTTTTTCTGGATTTGGATCTCATCTTCACAAGACTAGCTTGTGAAGTGAAGGATTTCCCGTGCACTTATCTTGGTCTCCTCTCACAATCCATAAACCCACCAAGGCGGTCCTCATGGCACTAGTAGACAAGGTGGCTGATAACCTGCCAGGATGGAAGGCCTCTTTAATGAACTGGGCAGGAAGGCTTACTACAGTAAAGGTGGTTCTAACGGCCATTCCAATCTATCTCATGATGGCAACGGATCTGCCCAAGTGGGTATCAAAGCAATTGACAAAAGACGTAGAGGGTTCCTTTGGAAGGGGCAAGAGAATGCCAACGGGGGTAACTCTTGTATCTTGGGAGTGTGTCTGTCGACCTTTTGAGTATGGAGGCTTGGGCATTCATAACTTGGAGAAGTTGGGATGGGCTCTTCACTTACATTGGTTGTGGCTCCAAAAAATGGATCCCTCTCGACCGTGAGCTGGTTTGCCCATCCAAGTACCACAAAATGTGCATGCTCTCTTTAGTATGGCTGTGTGACTACATTGGGAAATGGAGAAAGCACCAAATTTTGGACTGACCGATGGCTTCAAGGAAAAACAGTTGCGGAATGGGCCCCTCATCTATTTGAACTAGTCCCGAAGAGGCGAAGGAAGAGACGAACCATTGCACAGGCTGTAGCGAACAGGAGCTGGGTTAGTGACATTATTGGAAGCCTCACTATACAAGTCTTAGTAGAGTACCTGCAGCTTTGGGACTTGATTGATGGAGTGGTTCTACAACAAGAAGTACTTGACCAACTCATTTGGAAGTTTTCTGAATCAGGAACTTACACAAGCAAGTCCGCTTACCACACTTATTTCATTGGGTCAATAAAATTTGCCCCATGGAAAAGAATATGGAAGACTTGGGCGCCGCTTAAGTGTAAGTTCTTTCTGTGGCTGGCGGTGAATAACCGATGTTGGACATTGGATCGACTGGAGAAATTTGGGATGTCACACCCAGATGCTTGCCCTCTATGTGATCAAACTGAGGAGACAATAAAACACATCCTTGTGTCTTGCGTCTTCGCCCGTCAAGTGTGGTACCTAATCTTGAAGAAGATTGGCATGGTGGCTGCAGCACCTCAGCCATCCTCAAAGTGGTTTTCTAGTTGGTGGATCAAAGTGATCAGAGGCGTCCCTAAGGAAACTAAGAAAGGGTTGAACTCTTTGATTATCTTAGTGGCTTGGGAAATTTGGAAACACCGGAATGACTGTCTTCAACAATGCCACACCGAACACCAATGCCGTGTTGGATGCTGTGGCAAGGGAGAGTACTTTATGGTGTATTGCTGGAGCAAAAGCTCTTCATGAGCTCCTCCCCTGGTCACTTCCCCTAAATGGCTAGCTGCTGCTAGGGATTAGAGATCTTGTGCGCGTCGCTTCAGTGATGTTTCTTCTTGTTTCTTGTTCTTTCTCTGGAAGGTTCCTAAAGAACCTCTCTGCTGTAATTATGTTCTTCTTCTTGTCCTTAATGAAATGAAACGCATGGCTCTTGCGTTTTAAAAAAAAAAAGTAAGATTATGTATTCGAGGGTTTGCTAATTTCCACATGCTCCATCATTGAGGCTTAACTCCAGTTCTCCCATTTCCACTCTCGTGCAGGGACCCAAGTTTCAACCAGGGGATCTGGACCCATGGTTAGAAATCATAATGAAAAATATGCAAGAAGTGGTGTGAAGAAAGGACTATGCAGTGACTTGCCATTTGCTATCAGTCCTAACATTTACCTTGTAACACATGATTCAGTTTCAAAAGAACAAACATGAATTATTCAGCCACACAGTGCAAGGGATCACAAAAAAAATAACAAATAAATTTAAATGATGTTACAAAGATACTCTCCATCATATTCAGCTTTCTCTCCTAGAAACCACCGTATTAATTCTAGGGGACAAAAAGCTGAATTCCTACGTTAATTAAAAAAAACTAGAAATTCCCACTTTACTCAGTAAAAAGAATAGATCATATATGTCCAATTTTCTCACATGTGAATCCTACAGCCTCTATTAAGCAATGCAAAGGAAGAGATTGTTTTCCGCATAGAAGTTAAAATTGAAAAAAAAAAGTTGTAATCTACTACAATACATATATTACTAGTGTCCATGGTCCAATCGGAAACAAAGTACAAGTCTTAGTTAGAATTAGATCTTGTTAATAGCATCTTTTGGTATTGTAGGAAATAAACCTGCATATGACTAGCATCAAACTGAATCAATTTTGAGTGTGCAATATACTTTTTTAAGTAACAAACCTAGATCATTATCTATAAAAAGTAAAGAACCTAGATTTTGGATTTGATATGCATAGTATCTTTGCAGAAACCATCTATCCACAATTTTTTTTTTGGTTAATCAAGCCTTCTATTGTCTCACATTGGCAGATGAAAATTAAAATGCAATATATAACATGCAAACTGTTGGATATTGAGTTTTATTGTATACTGCTACACACGCAACCCATGCATGGTACACCCATTCCACATGCACATAATTCATACTGCTATTTCAAGCATAGAATTAAGCTTCCAAAAAATGGATAGGACAAATGATGCCATTCAGATCAATAAACAACAGCACTGTTAATAACATTACACAAAATTTGCTTATCTGTGCAATGAATGGGTTGATGGTAACATAACTGACTGCCTAGTCAATCACTTAATTAATACTCACTCCAGTTTTTAATGGATGACATCGTTGACTTCTAGACATACATCTGACCATTCGTTTTTTGGCAAATGCCTCTTTTGAAACTTCTATCTGTAGTTCATTTTTTGGCAAATGTTATCATCTTTTGCATCTCTAGACTTTGGTTTACACTATTACATTTAATAAAAGCAGTGTCAGTTAAAGCAGATGAATCTTCAACTTTCTAATGCCATATATCATTAAAAGATTTGCCCTATGAAGAAACTTGCAGTTGTGGACAGACTGCTACATCATGTTTGGAACAAGTTCAGAAGGTACGCATACATTTAAAATGGATTTTATGGCGAATTTCTAGATCTTATTTATTAAACCAAATTTGGTAGCGCAATCATAGGGACTTACAGAAGCAGTAAAATCACTAGTTAATCCAGTCATCACAACAAGAAGAGGTGTTGAATCATCCCCAGAAAAGACTCCATCTCAAAAGCCAATATCTGCTTCTGCAACATAGAACTAATCATCAGGCATCTCTTGCTAGCCTATCAATCTGAAGCAATCAAAAATCATCAGCACCTTCACAATCAGAAGCTAGTAACAAATGTAAACCAATGGTTCCATCATCACAAACCGTGTACGGTTGCCCATGTTACAGAGAGTTTAATAAATATGATAAACTAACAAAAACTATAGCTGCAGCATCGTTCTAGCTTTATCTCATGGCGTCCGAACTAAACAGAACATGAATCTCTGCCATATAGTAAATTGAAGTCAGTTATGTTTCTGAAGTAAACTCACACAAAGGCAGTCTAGGAGTTTCCTCTTCAAATATAGGCTGCTCTATAGAAGACTAACAGTATCATCAGTTTAATCATTCCAGTAAAGCGACATGTATGTTCATGAAAATTAATCTTAAATTCTTAATACAAGACTTGGTCCCATTCCTGTGCTCCTCAATGATAAAAAAAATTTAAATGCAACGAACAAATTAGAACAATCAAGATATCCTCACAACCATCTTGTTCTTCTTTCCAGCAGATAGCAACAGCATTTTCCCATCAACTACATCACCTTCCTCAACCAACTTATTCTCGCTATCAATTCTTATGTTATTCAAGTATAGGCCCCCTTGCTTAATAAGCCGCCTAACCGCTGATTTGCTAGCAAGCAAACCTGTGGAGACTGCTAGATCAACCAGGGGAGACTTCAAAACTTGACCATATGGCAAAGAGCATGATGGTACGTCATCTGCTATCCCCTCAATTGTTTGTGAATCCAACTGAGTCTGTGCCCCAGGCCGTAAGGCTTCTGTGGCTTTCAAGGCTTCCTCTAATCCCTCCTCACCATGCACAAAGCGTGTGACCTCTTCTGCAAGCCTCATCTGAATTGTGTTCGGCACATAGCCAGGCTTCTTCATTGACTCTTCCAGCTCCTGAATCTCATCCAGGCTCATGAATGTCAGTATCTTCATAAACCTTATGACATCAATATCTGGCACTGAGAAGAAGTACTGATAGAATTTGTATGGCGACAACATCTTCGCCGAAAGCCAGATTGCCCCATCCTCCGTCTTGCCAAACTTTGTCCCATCACTCTTCAGCAGGAGTGGGAATGTCAGACCGTGTGCCCCCTCAACCTGTAAAATCTTTCGAATTAACTCAGTCCCTGCTGTGATGTTTCCCCACTGATCACTTCCTCCAATCTGCACATTAACACCCATATTACGGAACAAGTACAGGAAGTCATAGCCCTGCAACAGCTGGTAGGTGAACTCAGTGTAGCTCATTCCGTCCTCGGACATAAGCCGCTTCTTGACACTCTCCTTGGCTATCATCGTCCCAACACGAGCGAATCTCCCCACCTCTTTGAGGAAATCCAGCAGCGTGATCTCCTTCCACCAGTCATAGTTATCAAGGATATGAAAAGAACCCATCTTTTCTCCCGAATTGATCAAAGCCTGCTCATTTTGCTCCAAGTTCAAGTTTTTACCGGATTGCGAATGTTGGGAGGGCTCGGGTGCACGGTCAAGGATCTGGCCGATGAGCGATTTGATAGCGTTGGAGTTGGTCTCGACGGCGGCGAGGTCGAGCTCGGGCCGCTCGGCGCTCTTTCCAGAGGGGTCACCGACACGGCCGGTGGCGCCGCCGACGAGCGCGACGGCGGTGTGACCGCAGCGGCGGAACCAGGAGAGCGCGACGAGCCCGAGGAGGTTCCCGAGGTGGAGGCTCTCCGCCGTGGGGTCGAAGCCGCAGTACGCCTTGAGCTCCCTAGGGCTCGCCGAAGCCGACCCCAGCGCCTCAGAAGTGGTGGCCTCCACGAGCCCCCGCTCCCGGAGCACCTCCACCACGCTGCGCCGGATAACCGTGGATGCGGCGGCGGCACCGGCCGGGGCGGCGCTGGCGGAGAGGCTGCGACTCTGGCGGAGGAGGCGGCGGCAACGGTGAGGGCGGAGGAAGGTTCGCAACGAGGCAGCCATAGCAATGGAAGCCATCGCCCAAGACAGAAGAGGATTAGGAGGAAATTTGCTCTGCGCCTCCCCCCTTGGTGATAGGGTTTCCGTACTCCCCCAGTCAATACAACGGAAACACTACAAACCAGACTCCCATATTTTAAAAGGTTAATCGGAGACATACCATTATAAATCTGATAGGTTTGAAATATGTCATTACTATTCATCTAATTGAAACAATGTCATTGTAAATATGTTGAAATCGAAAATATACCACTACATACCCTTCTGCTGCATTTTTTATTTTTCTTGGACCAAAATACCCCTTATCTCTATCATGCCATCTTCATCACCAATGGCCGCCCTGTGCCTAAACTCCATCGCCGCCTTGCTCGAGCTCCGCCGCTAGCCATGCTGCGCCACTCAAGCTCCACCATCGACTGTGCCGTGTTGCTTGAGCTTCGCCTACAATCATTCTGCAATATTAGAACTCCGCCAAATGGTCGCACCGCCTCGCTTGAGCTCCGTCGCTGACCACACCACGCCGCGCCGCTCAAGCTCCCGGACGGTCGGCCGCTCGAGCTCCGCCACTAGAAGTGCCACCGTGAGCACCATGCTGGTGACACCACAACGCTCGAGTTTCGCCGCCTGCTGTGCCTCTGAGCTCGAGCACTGCCAACATTTATGGTGCCATGCTCGACCTCCACAGCCGGACATGTTGTCGTTGGAAGTGTCGTCGTGCTCGAAATGTTTGGGTGACGGAGATGGAGGAGGCGTGGTGGGAGCGGGAGGAGGCGTTGCAAGAGGCGACGTCGAGGAAATGCATGACCTGGTAGATGTAGAGCAGGATGGGGACGCCGTCGCCATAGGTGGCAGAAGAAGTTGGGACGACGGGCGCAGAGATGGAGGACATTGCTGTTGATGAAGGAGAGGTTGGTCTTGGCGCCGATGTTCACGGCGAAGCCGGAGATGCAAGCGTTGTTGAGGCGGAAGACAGTGGCGTGGGAGTCGATGAGGACGTCGTGACTGGCGCCGAGAAGGATGTCGTTGTGAAGGAGGATGCCGATGTTGCCCACGACGGCGCAGGAAGGGATGCAGCCAGGGAGGGAGAGGAGGGAAGGGAGATTACGGAGGACGTCGGGGTCATGGTGGCAGAGGCTATGCTAGGAATGGAGCGCGCAGCGGAGAGATGGGTCGAGGAGGAGCTCCTGGCGCGGGAGCGGGTGGAGGAGGGGGTTGTAGGAGGAAGAAGAGATGGGCTAAAGGGGATGAAGGTAGAAGATAAGGGGTAATTTGGTCCAACAAAAATAGAAAATGCAGCAAAGGGGTATGTGTAGGATCGAAAAACAAGAACTAAGCCAACCAGAGGGGGGTGAATGGTTGTAGTACCCAAAAACCAAAACTTTTAGCGGAATTAAAAGTTACCCTCAAATCGATGTAGATCGGTCTGACCGGAATAGATCACCGGTCTGACTGCCCTGTCCTGAAGGTCTGACCGCCCTGTATCGCCGGTTAGACCGCCGAAACCCGAGTAAACACAAATTGAAGATCTCTCAAAGTAGATAAAAATTTTATTACTTCTCTCTGTGTTTACAAAGTGCAACAACAGCACTCCTCACGAAAATCTCGACTAAACTCGAAATCCTAACTAAACTTTCAACTCCAAGCTCTCAAAAGCCAATACCGGGAGACCACACCCTCCCTCTCTATTTATACATGAGATAGGCAGCCTAAAGCCACGAACCAAACTCATACAAGAAGTCCTAATCCACCTAGGAAACCTTTCCGTACAAGAAACCAACTTTACATATTCCAATTTCTCCAAATTTGGACTCCTTCCAAATTCGACTCCGCATCCCATACGCACACAATATCTCCATCGTATGCCATATAGAATCATCACCAACCACGTGCATTAATCTTTAGCCTAAGTATCCCGCATGATCTCTGATCGTCCGGACGTCACCTTATCTCCAAGTTGACTCCCGATCCATCACGACAATACTCTCCTGAGACGTAAAGATTACCTACACATGAATCAAACAAAGAAACTATATTCGAGCACAAGCTATCCCAAACTTGACTCATTGTTAGCACACAACAGTATTATATACGCATAGTATCCATCTAGAAGTCATAAACATGAATTAACCATGGATTTCCAATAAAACAACCCAAAACCAAAACCGACACAGAATCAGCCAGTCAGACCGCGGGCTGGCCGGTCTGACCGCACACACACCTCCGGTCTGACTGGCCTTGCCTGCCCAGTCTAACTGGACCCACTGTTCACCGTCTGAAAATTCAATCATCTCAAAAACCACTTCGCCAATAATCTCCAAATATCAAAACCAATAACATCATATGCCAATTGTTCATCACAATAGAAGAATCAAACTCACCTTGATTTTACAGTATGTAGTGGTATATTTCCGATTTCAACATATTTACAATGCCATCGTTTCAATTAGGTGAATAATAATGGCATATTTTAAAACTTTCAAATTTATAATGGTATGTATCCAATTAATCCTATTTTTTTTAAAAGAATAAATTACTCTCACGATACAACAACTTGGTAGATGAATACAAACTTAAAAATTAAATAGCCAAGTGTAACCACTTGACAAATAGGTGCATCCTAGTAAAAAAGTTAAAAATTTACTATTTTGGTGTAGCAACTTGGCTAAGTATGTGTTATTTTGGTTAACGAGTACTAGGTGAGTTTTATTGTGATATCAATATGCCATCATAAAACAATTCTGCGGATATTACATTACAATGTTGAATTTAATCTATAAAAAACTAATTGCTCATCCAATTTGTACCACCATCTTGGATTTTTTTCTTCACCTTCTAAAATCTCAACCAAAATACATATTTTTTAAATATTAAAATTTAGAGTAAATTATAATTTGGCTAGGTTGTTTAATCAAAGTTTCACTTTGAACTACCCCAATCCAAAGTTTTACATAAGGCTAGGTATGTTTAACTCTTTTGCACTATGGACCACCCTTTCTTCATTTCTCTCTTCTCCACCTCTGGCTCTCCCACCACCTCCAGCTGTCATCTGAATCTGATGGACTGCCCCTGCTTCATTCTGACCCAGTGATGAAGCTCGTCGCCTCCTTGCTGCCCCTGCTTCATTCTGATCCAACGACATCTGTGGCTGAGGCACTAGGGGGCACGGGGTAGAAATGGGACCGGGGAGCTCACTGGTGTGGGAGAGAGGACCTCGCCAGTGCCTTATCAATCAAGCATTCAAGCTTTAGGTGGTGGCAAAAATGGTGGTGGTGCTGGAAGCCAGAGGTGGAGAAGAAAGAGATGGAGAGGGTGGTCCAAAGTGCAAAAGAGGTAAACATACCTAGCTTTATGTGAAAACTTTGGGTTAAGGGTAGTTCAAAGTGAAACTTTGGTAAAAAAGTACTAGCCCAAACTGCAATGTACTCAAAATTTAATTGACTGATAGTTACTGGAATGAATAAATTAAAGTATGCCTATACAAATTTCACGAGTATATTGACAAAATTAGTACTTAAAAACTGAATGTGTATGGAAAAATGCTCGAAATAATTAAGTTGTTACATCACTTTTTAAGTTATTGTATCATAGTTGCAACCACCTAACAAGTTGTTGCACCCATATACTAACTTGTTAAGTTTTTCACTAAATCACACCTACCTGACAGATGTTACATTATAACACTCACTTCTTAAGTTCTTTCACAAAATTACACCCACTAAAGCCAAGTTATTATATTGTGGATGCAATTTACTCTTTTACAAAATGTCGAACGGTGTTGCACCACATTATTGCAAAGTGTTTTAACATGTTTCAACACTTGATGAAAAAGTTTCAATAAAAAAGTTTAAGATGTTTCATTGATTGAAGAAAAATGTTTCATTGCTCAAACGAAAAATGTTTCCGCTCTCAGAATAGGAATTTTTAACACAGACAAAGAGGGACCAACAATTTAATCGGTAAAACATAATCAAATCACACTTGAAACATTTCATTTATAGCGTTTGAAACATCGAGTTTTATCTATTGAAACATCCACGGATCTCGCTTATCAAATATTAAAAATATAAAATACCATCAAATATGCGCTAAAACATTTTGATCCAACACAAAAATCGAAAGAATTGCAAAAAAAAGTACCGGTCTAGATCCTCCTTCCTCCTCTCCGGTGGCCGGCCATCACTGGGCTCGGCACCGGAGCACTCTTGCCGCCAATGGGTTGTGGTCTGCTGCCATCATGTCGTGTAGCCGTCGAGGAAGCTGAGGCCTAGCTCGCACCACCACTATCGAGGATGAGAGGCCATCGCCGTCGTGCCACGCTGCCGTCGAGGAAGACGTGACCGACCACGCCACCCTCAAGGAAGTCGAGGCAGAGCTCTCACCGCGTCGCCTGCGCCGTGCCGAGGACGAGAGGCGAAGCTATTCCGCGCCGTGTCGAGCATTGGGGACGAGAGGCGGAGCTCGTCACTTTGCCTCCGCCGCATCAACAACGAGAGAGCACATCTATTGGGGATATGAGAGAGAGAAGATACGGATAGGGAAGCGAGAGAATAAGATTTTTGTGGTGAGAAATGTCTCCGAGAGATGCTAGGTGTCCGATATTTGGCTTCACCATAGCCGCTTGATACGAAGCATTTCCTCAATACAAGTAGTAAGATTCGATCGAACTTTTTTAAACTTTCATCCCTTGCAATTTCTCCAGTGATTAGTATTAAAAAAATTATACGTCAAATTTGTGTTTAAAAACACTACTACAGTATCATCATATTCTACCACGTTATTTGACTTTCAATCTCCTTTTTTCTTGGTATATGGAGCTAAAGCTATGCTACCGAGTGAGATGAAATTTGAATCCCTTCGGGTACGTAATTTTCATAAAGATAAAAATGACCAAGATCGTGCAGAGGACTTAAATATGCTGGAAGAAGTTCGTGACATTGCTCTTATCCAGTCGGCAAGGTATTTACAAGGGCTTCAGCAATATTATAATCGTAATGTTCGTTCTAGGGCATTTATTGTTGGGGATTTGGTCCTGCGCAAGATTCAGACAACTAAGGATAGGCATAAGTTGTCTTATTTATGGGAAGGACCATTTATTATATCAGAAGTGATTCGCCCGGGGGCTTATCGACTGAAGCGTGAAGATGGATCACTAGTCGAGAATTCCTGGAACATTGAACATCTACGTCGTTTTTATACCTAGAATAATCCTTCTATATCTTTTTTCTCCTGACTGCCTGCGTCAAGTGTTTTTTCCTTCTTGAGTAGCCAGTCGGGGGCTATATATAAAATGATGGTTTCTTTCACTTTATTGATGAAAGTTAGTTTGATTTATCATTAGTTTGTTTTGGCTATGAGATGTTGACAAGTATTGCGAAGTTTTTTGATGACTTAACTAGGTTTTAGGCTTAATATAGTTGGATAAAACTTTTTCTTGCTATATATATACACACACACACACACAACTCTCATAGTTAGACCAATATCATATATAAGTCAAGCATTTACAATTCTCTGTCATATTACAAGTGGAAGCGTAACTTTGGAATTCTTCTATTACATCCTTGGCTATTTTTCGAGCGGGCTCTGCTGCTTCATTGATTAATTCTAATGCTTGCTCTTCAATGGTGCCATCTGCAAATCCATCTCCGACTGCACTGATATCCACTCGAGGATATATTGACTTAGTCATGGCCAAGGCTAGGCTGGCTCCCATGGTTGCTGCCTCAGCAATATTTTTGTAATACTTATCTGGAGCATTCCTAAGCTTGTCGAAGATTTCGGTGATATCCTTCGAGCTGGATCCAAGGCCGTTCTGAAAGATAGCGTTGAGCACAGGAGTAGCGGCATTGGCAATATTATCCCGTATTTGCTCTTTTGATTCGTTCAGAGAAGACTTCAAATTGAGCCTGAGTTTTTGCTTTGTACACTGGATTGATAGAAGTCAGGACAGGCAATATTTCTCAAATATCATACATAAGTCAAGGATAAACAGTAAGTTTTTACCATCCAGCTCGGTTATGGCGTTTTCTGTCTTCTTGGAGCTTGGTGTTGGCTTCTTCAATTTTCTTCAGTTGTGTCTTTAAGATTTCAACTTGAGACACATGAGCTACAACATACAAACCCAGATTAACATATGAAAAAACAAGATCCACCAAATATTTGTGGAGTTATTTACTTACTATTGACAGATCCTCGGTATTCCAAGTTTATGTCCCGGAGCTGGCTTATCTCGTTTCTTAATTTTTGCTCCTTAGCCTTGGTAGTTTATTTAGTTTCTTTAAGTTCTTATTGAACTAATTCCAAGGTATTAAGATGAGGCACCAGTTTCTCTAGGGTTTCAGGTTTAGCTTGAGATTGCTGGTAAATTCTCTACAAGTACAAGGCAAAATGTCAGTTGGCATAAAATGAAATACTTATAGTGTGAAGTGAAGTCCTTACTTACATTCAGCAATCTGGTGGACTCATAAAGACTTTTCACCAGCATATCATGTTCTTTGGCTTCTCTCTATTTATTCAAGACGATTCTGTGTGCCAAGCGGTCTGCATCACACCATTGAGTTTTTACTGGCGGAAGGGAGTCTTCTGGAGATTTAATACGAAGAATTTCTTCTTCTCCTTCATTTAACATTGAATTTGAGTAAACGACCATGCAACAAGTTATGTTAAAAACATTAATTGTGAAGAACATTGTCAAAGGGGTTTACCTTTGTTTGTTTTTGATTGCTTGCGAGGAGAGCTATACACTTTACTTGGTTCGTTGGAATCTGCAGAAGCACCAGGAGCAGTTTCAGCTTGTTGCCTTTCTTCATTCTGATTGGATTGATCCTCAGCCATGTGTTCTTCACCATTTTTTGCTTCCTTGATGCTGGCTGAGTGATCTTTAGTTGAAGGATCTTGATGGCTGGCGGTTTCTCTTGGTCCAACTGAACTCCAATCGGGGGCTCTTCATCTGCTGTACCCGACTGGTTCCTAGTCGGATTTTCTGTGCTGGGCTGCGTAGTTTTTTTTGGTAGTTTTAGAGCATTGCGATGGGCCATTAGAACAACCGGTTGGGTCAATGTTCTGAGGTTTCCTACAAATTCGAAGATATAACATACAACACGTTGTGTATTCATTTAATGGCAGATCAAGTATTGATTCGAATCCAAGATTTGATACAAAGAGCTTGGTAGTGAATTGGTACCTGGATGATGTCCTGAATGTTGTTATTGCCTTCTTGGATCGAGGCGTTGTACGGGGAGCATCGCTGCTTGGCGCCTTGGCCTTATCATCATCTTTGTCTGAGGAGCTCAGGACTAGTCTTCTTTTCTTCTCGGCCTTTTGGGTTTCTGGCCTTGCAGCTGCTCCCTTGCCCTTATGCTGCGGCTTGATAGTTGGCCCCCCGACTGGGTAGTTGTTTCTTCGAGGAGATCGGCGTACAACAGGAGAAGGGTTTGAGACAAGCAGAACATTTTCCTGTTTTATAGAATGGAGTTCTACAATTATTTGTCTTCAAATTAAATTGAGTATGTGAATATTAATAAAGTTTGAAAATTCTTATCGGGGGAGGTGGTTGAAGAAGACTGAACGGCGTAACTCGAAGCTTATGGGAGAAATCGATGACTATCTCGGATGAGAAGATCTAGTACATCCTCGAGCACATGGTTTTGTAATCTAGTGACTCGGGATCTTCATGGTTGAGGTCAGTCTGGCCTTCATATTCAAAGGTTGGTTTGGATCTCTCCTTTATAGGAGCCAGTTGGCACTTAAGGAAATGCCGAGTGACTTGTTCCCCTAACAAGACAGCTTGCTTCAACTCAAGGATTTTAGATAATGAGGCATTGGTCTCTATCAGATCTTGGCCCTTGGGTTGAGAATTCCACTTAGCCTGATGGATTGGTGGATGACCGATACAGTCAGGAAGACTAGGGACTGGGTTGGAGATGTAAAACCAATTCAAGTGCTAGCCCTTATTGGTAGTCTTTAAAGAAAGAGAAAAATAGTCTTTGCGGAGAGTACCGCAAAGTTGGAAACCAGAGCCGCCAACGATGCAAGGGTTTTGAGATAGAACATTCGGCGGAAGAGATTGAAATGAGGACGAATTCCAAGAAATGCTTCGCAAACATGTATAAAAATAGCAATGTGCAAGATGGAATTGGGGTTCAAATGATATATCTTGATCCCATAAAAATCAAGGAGTCCCTGGAAGAATTCGGATTTTGGAAGACCAAAGCCGCTATAAAAGAAGGGAGTAAATACCATGATTTCGCTGGTGTTCGGTGTCGGGAATTCCCCGCCATAAGCTGGGCGCCATTCGATGATTTCCTTTGTTGGGATAACTCCTTCCTTCCACTGCTGGAAAATCGATTTTTAGTACCGGTTCGTAACCCTTTTTAGTACCGGTTATTGAACCGGGATTACCAAATCGGGACTAAAGATCGAGATCTTTAGTCCCGATTGAAATAACCGGTACTAAAGATAAAAAAAATGTGTGCAATATAGGATTCAAACTCAAGACCTCTCACCTCAGCCCTCACGTGCATTACCATCCCACCTACCACACACATCTAACTTGGATAGATATGGTTTCTTTTTGAACTAACTCTGAAGGCATCTTTAGTCCCGGTTGATAACATCAACCGGGACTAAAAATGCATCTTTAGTCCCGGTTGGTGTTATCAATCGGGACTAAAGATCGAGGCATCTTTAGTCCCGGTTGGTCACACCAACCGGGACTAAAGATGCATTTTTAGTCCCGGTTGATGTTATCAACCGGGACTAAAGATGTTTTGAGGGGCTTGGACTTTTAGAACCGGTGCTAAAGCATCTTTAGCACCGGTTCGTTAAACATCCGAGACATTTGCTGGTTTTTGCCAACCGACCAAAGATCAGTTGTCCAGTAGTGTTCACCACCTCCTTTAGAGTTGTCTCTTTTACGTCTGAGATGGCCCATTGGTCAAAATGAATTTCTCTCTCGTCTGCCATGGATGAAATGAGAGAGGACTTGGATTAAGGTTTTTGGCTCTGGATTTGGGATGGAAGATGAGGGGAGGAAGCTTGCGTTGGATTTTTGTGGAATTTGCAGCGCTTTGGTGGCTAGATTTGTGGGGATGCTTTGCCCTAGCTTTGGTGGTGGTGGCGGTAAATAGGAGCATGAAAAGGGCATTTTGGAAGATGAAGCGGTGAAGACGATGTACGGTGTTCCGGTTTATTTTTTAAGGGTATCGGTAAATACCTCTTTTTGGGCCGAGGCCCATTAGGCATTTAAAACCCATATTCCAGATGTGGCTTACCACGTGTCCTTAGGGGCTTAAGGCATATTTGAATTCTTCAATATGCAAAGTGGATAAGCATCCAATACCTTTAAAATCCTCTATTTCTCAGTAGTTACACGACTTTTTTTAAAGAAGTTGGTACGATGCATTTTATCGAGGTGCCGAACGGTGAGCTTTACGGCTTATACTATAACTATTTTATATATGAAAGTTAAGCATTGTTTTGCATATATTTTTCAATGTGATTGGCCAAGTGCTATGTCATTGTTTTTTTGCCACATATGTGTGCTCTTTTCTTAAGACCAATACCTTTGGCTTTATGCTGTTATGGTATTTTTTGGTTGTTCGCTAGCAGTTGATAAATCCATTATGAGCATTATTTGCTCAGATTTGACATCACGTGTGCCATGGTTCTTATCAAAACCACTCAGCTGGTTGGTTTATTTATTATTTGACTATATGCTTAGTTTATTCAAATAATCACATAGTCGGGGGTTACACCTAATTAGGTGCATCTAATCGATGCACCTAATATATAATTTTTTGATATTTTAAAGCTTTTTTAGCCTCCATAGCCTCATGCTTGGATAAAAGCACTCGGGAGACCATGACAGAGGTATTGAAGCACTCGCCTTTTTTTATCAGAAGTTTGGGAGAAGATGATCTGTTTGACTATGAAGGTCTCAGGGGCTGTTGTGTAGATTATGGCTACCATATGCTCATATGGACAACTTATCCGACTAAAGATAGGAGGTGGGTCTGATCCGTATGTTATGTAAATTGATTAGGCTTTGGAAAGTTTGTTGCCTTCTTCACTGTTCCTTAGTTTTTGTTATGTAAAAAGATATGGAAACCTATGTTATGTTTGATTGGGTTTTCCTCCTTGTAACTCTACCCCTAAACCTATATAAGAAGGACAGGAAGCCCCTCCTAAGGGCATATTCACAACTCGATCGTCAGATCAATACAATTCCCGGTAGATATAATCCCCAAAACAGGAATAGGGTATTACTTCTTGTTGAGAAGGCCTAAACCTGTCTAAACCTTTGTCTCTTTACTCATCCACTTTAGATCTCATGTGCTATCCTTTTTTTTTATTGCCGATTTCTAGGATCGACACTAGGCAATATATTTTTGTGAACCAAAATTAAGAAAATCCAAATAATTGACCTATTAAACAGATAAAACAGAAAATGTAAACAAATATAATCTCTACTGTTATAAAAATTGAAGGTGTTTTTGCCGAACTTTTCGTACGTCGCTTGTGTCCGATTGTGCCGACGTTGTCTCCGCGTGAAGCAACGGGCGTCCGCGTCCGATTCCTGCATTCATCACGCAATGTCACACGTTCGTTACCGATTTATGTTGCCTGCGTGCGTCTGATTGGCATTGATGTCATCCACATTCCTTTATTTTCTTTCTCGCACGATCTACATCGTCGCGGGAGGCGATGTGACATGAGATGGGCTGGGCCTTCCCGTGTCGACCGGCCATGCATATAGATCGAATCCATTTCAGGTAGCGTTTGGATCCAGGGACTAATTTTTAGACGATGTCACATCAGATGTTTGAGTGCTAATTAAGAGTATTAAACATAGACCAATAATAAAACTAATTGCATAAATGAGTGCTAATTCGCGAGGCAAATTTTTTAAGTCTAATTAATCCATAATTAGCACATGTTTACTGCAGCATCCCGTAGGCTAATCATGGATTAATTAGGCTCAATAGATTCATCTCGCAAATTAATCCAAGGTTATAAATGGGTTTTATTTTTAGTCTACGTTTAATACTTTTAATTAGTATGTTAACATTCGATGTGACAGAGGCTAAACTTTAGCCCCTGTATCCAAACTCCACCTCAGTCCGGAGCAAGGGACGGCGATGGGACAATAAACAGCAAGACTTAACTGTCTATCTGGTTGTTACCAATGCATGCATGTTTAGCTTTTGCATATCATAGCAGGGCTCATCAAGCAAATAATGGCCAGCTCGTTGATCGACCTAGATCTTCCTTTCAAGAGTAGCATATTTTGCAGACTTAAGTAATATGTGAGATTAAAATTGCTTTAACCTGGTCCATTCTTCTGGAGGTGTTTATAAGAATAGGATGTGTGTGCGTGCATGTTTATAGGTGTGAGTGTGTGCACATTGTGAGCATTTGTATTTATACTATGTTTCTAAAGAAAACATTGCTTCAACCCATTGCAACGCACGGGCATTTTCTCTAATATATATAATAGGAAAATGCAATAACAAATAAGACTTACCGCTAAATAGAAGATACAACCACCAAAAATCTTTGACTTGTCAAGTTTGGTAATGTGATACATCAACCAATCAAAAACTAACTTGCACCAATCGAACTTATCAATAGAGTCCATGTCTTCAAAGACTCTTAGGTATTTTATACTCGGAATTAAGGAAGAGATGGGGCAGAGAAAACAGTTCAAGCAATAAATCATAAAGCATATGAGAATTTGACCATCAGGAAGTTCTTCTTTCTTAATCAACTTTTCCTCAAAGAATTTGACAGAAGGAATTGAGGTCTTCCCAAAAGTATCAAGCATTGAGGTCTTCCCAAAAGTATCAAGCATATTTCTTTTTGCAGATTCAAAATTGGAATTGATAGCAATACCTCCAATAGGCATTCCAAGGAATTAATTTGTACAAATTCCTTGTTCAATGGAATTAATTTGTGCCCAACAATTATATCTGAACAACTCACATCTACTTGATTTGCAATCTAAAGAGCAAAAGAATTGGGGACAAAACATTTATCAAATAGCAGCATGCTTCGAAAACAAGATTTTCCAATGATTTCTTTGTGATGTGGAGTTAAGGAAGCAAGCACTTTTGGAAAAATATCTAACTGAGAGTCTAGTGAATACATCATATTTCATTTAATTATTCAATGTTTTGCCTTGACAAAATAAATAAATAAAACAAATTCAATAAATAATAATAATAAATACATATAAAAAAGTAGTAAAGAACTGTTTAATTTATGTTTAATATAAAAACACATTATCACATCTAATTAAAAACACAAGTAGCTGGCTGGTTCAATGGAGAAACATGGAGAGAAAAGGGAAAACATTTTAATCAGGTGCACAGATAAAAACTTTAACAAAAATAACTCATTAATGTGAACTTGCATAAAGGGAACTTCAAGAGAAGTATAAAATTAAAAAAAGCAGTAAAATTACCTTTAATTTTTTATCACCTATTTTGCGAGGAATCTTTAGCTTCTGTTTAAACGGTTTAGAATTGATCCCTATGTATGATCTCGTACAAAGCTTGATTTATCATAAAATCATTATCCACTTCAACTGATTTAGACCTTTTCTTCTAAAAGAATAAAAGAAAGAACAATTTAATATAATTACAAAATTATTAATGCAAAATAAAAAATAACAGTGACTATTATATTACCTTCATGTTTTCATCGTCTGTGCTTTTAGTCTTACTCAACTTCCTTTTTAATGTTTTCAGAAGTTGGTTTGTAGAAATATCATTCAAGGGTTCATTTACATGTGGTTGTGAATAGACATCCACATCCTACATTTAAAAATATATTCAGAAGGTGCAAGTGCAGAGATATAAAACATTAGTACTCATGGCATAAATGAACATTAGAACTCATGTTTTCATCGCTAGACATTATTTAACAAACAAAACAAATCAAAGAATCTTTGAGTTATAGAAAAAACTTACATCACTCTTAGAATTTTCATCAGATTCATAATGATAATCATCATCATCAGGCAAAGATTCTGAATCTGAATTGTCATCACTTATTGCTTGGCTAGATTTCTCAAATTTTGAGCGCTTTTGATGACCCATCTATACAAATTACTTCTAGATCATTTTTCATCATAGAACCAAAAATCTTATAGTAAGTTATCACATATTATCAACAAGAACATAATTTATGACTAATAAATCAATGACTCCATTTCTGAACTTAAATTGATTCTAGTATATGATTATTAGCACAATACAACAAAATAACATAGAACAAATGCATCATATTAAGTATTTCAATTTTCATAATTCAATTAAATATATTTATTAAGGAGGACAATATTATTCAGAGAGAAACATGGGCAAAATGCATGCAAAAGCAGGAAAACAAAAGAGGGACAACACCAAGAATAAAACATATATGTGAAAACAAACATTCTATACAACACATTGAATCAACACGTTGTCACAATGATGATACTTCACAAACTTTGAACATAACATAATAGCATGTACGAATAGATTCAGATCTACACCTAAACACCAATAGTTCTTAAAACCTAAACAAAAATATACTATATATCTCGAATAAACAACAAATCACAAATCCACATATCTAATATAAACCATCTCGCCTTCGAGGCTAACATATCAAAATCTCCTTGAATAGAACATGCATGGAATCTACTGAATAATAGAAGGATAAGAACTCACCGAGTCAGATCCAAATAAGCAAACAAGGGCTTCACCGTCAGATCCAGGAAGCTTAGATCAACTACTAGAAAAACCGACCAATCCAAATCGAAAGCAACAACTACAATGTCACAGTTCAAAGGCACTGCACAAAATAAATAGATGTCAGCCATGAACCAGCAAATAAATTGAAATCATGTAGAAGTCAGATATAGAACTAATCATACAAAATCCCCATGAATAAAACACATAAATCCATGAATCATTAACAATACATCCACCGAATAGAGTACAAATAGACCAAAATAACAAGCACAAAAGCAAGAACAAAAGCAAAATCAAACGCATCCAAAACGAACACAAGGATCTGTTGCATCCTCCCGCTTGCGGGCATGGGATTGCAACACATATCAAGAGCACGCGGAGTAGAGCACAACCCATGGACATCGCACATCGAGCGCGGCGAGGAGTGGATAGAAGCAAACGACAACGGAATCAATGGAAACACCAAAACTCACTGGAGAAGAGGAGATCACTGGCAACGCCTCCAGGATTCATCGTCGGGTTGCCTGTCGGAATCGATGCAGCGTCGCTCGCCAGAACCGCCACCACGATCGCCTCTTGTGGAGATTATGGTACCATATACCCACACGACTGGTTTATCTGATTGGGTATAGGGGATAGATTATGGATATGGAATATGTAATGGACTATGATTTGCATATTACGTTTCCTTGTGTATTAAGGAAACGGTCAAAAATCCTAGTTCAGTAATATTGTAAAGTAGATTTAGGAAACCAATACCGTGTCCGGCTAGGTTTCTATCTTTATAATCTTGCCCCCCAACCTATATAAAGTGGACAGTGAGATCTCTAGGGGCATAGAAAAACATAACCTCAAAGATTCACAATCAAGATCGTCAGATCAATACAACACTTCGTCACCGACAACTTCGGCAACATCTCTCTTCGACTCAGATCCAAACCAGTTGGAGAGGGATCACATCCACTCGGCCCCGTTTGGCTTATCAAACGCGGCCGAAATCTACTCCAACTCACACCCCTCCGAGTTAGCTTCAAACCACTCGAGGGGATCGTCTACATCGGCTCGTTCTCGCGGCCTCTCCAACAACGTGACAACGTATCCTCAGATCACCATGCAACTTCCTCCGCTGCTCACCGCAACGTTTGGATCTAGATCCGGTTTCCCCCATAGGTCCCGACCGGAACAAGCTTCGGCTTCACCTGGAATGGGCTTCAGGAAGGTGGGTGTCATACTCTAACCAATTGGATCTTGCACCAACATGAAGATCGCCAACTACTTTAGTTCTTTTGACAACCACAACGACGGCACTACCGAAAGCGTGGGAAGTTCCGAGTTCAACGACGTCTACACCCCAATTTCTTTCAGCATGTTCATGGCAGATGCAGTCGATGATGAAACACAAGCATGGCTTGCCAAAGAAGAGCGTGCAAGACTCGAACAGGAAGCCAAACGCAAGCAGGAGAAGCGAGACCTTGCTCACGCCGGGCGTACTGCCCGCCACACAATTCTTTAGACTCGTGTCGACAACACCAACGTCTTCGTCAAGTCTCAACAGAGCGCAATCGCAGCAGTTACCCTGCTAGATACCATCATCGACACGGCTCCGCCTAACGTGACACTGATTTTGAACAAAGTCAAGACCATGATCGCCGCTACTGTGCCCTCGAAAGCTGGAGGCAGTCGTCGGGCTGAGGAATCTATTGCAAAAACACCAATCGGCAACCGTCTGCCACCTCTACATTCCAGAGATTATCGGGTCCCCAAGCGTAGCAAAAGACGTATTGGATCTAATCTACACCATCACGACAACTATGAGCGACGAGGTCTGGACCAGTCGGCCAACTCTCATGACCGATGCCATGGACCACCTCCTCATAACAGAAATCCTCTTGGCGACCCTGACTACCATGACGACTATCGGCAATCTACACCTAGCGACCTGAGGCACACACTCAACCAGCGCTACCATGAGAGGGAGCATCGCGCTTACTGTGATGACCGAAAACATTTTCCTGGCAACAATGATGATGGAGTTCTAGCTTTTACCAGCGACCTGCATCGAGTGGATTGGCCGACTGGTTTCAAACCAACCGGGATAAAAAAATATGATGTCAAGATTGACCCTGAGTCATGGCTCATCGTCTACACCCTGGCCATCCGCACAACAGGAGGAGATAGTAAAGCTATGGCGAATTATTTGCCCATAGCGCTTGCCAACTCCACTAGGAGTTGGTTGGCTAGTTTGCTAAAGGGCTCAATCGACTCTTGGAGCCAGCTTTGTGATCACTTTATCGCCAACATTCAAGGGACTTTTGAGAGACCAGGGACACACTTCGACCTATATCATGTCATTCAAATACTTGATGAGTCCTTAAAAGACTACATTTGGCGTTTTTCTAAAACCCGTAACAAGATCCTCGACATCATCGATGACGTCATCATTGCAGCCTTTCAGAAGGGAATTCGCGATGAACTACTCATTGGAAAATTCGGGCGTAAGCCTCCAAGAACAGTCAAGAAGCTCTTCGAGATAGCCAATTCTTATGCCAAGTCTGACGACGCAATCAAAGCGTCATGACAGGAGAATCAGTCGGGGAGCACCTGGCATCCCAACAAAGACAATGGCAATAATAATAACAATAATAACCAGAAAGATCGCAAGCTTAAGCCCGAGGATCTAGTGGCTACAACTTGAAACAACCAGCAACAACGCCCATGCGTCAATACCTACGACAAGATCATGAATAGCCCTTGCACGCGTCATCCAAATCATAAGCACGCGGCCAAGGATTGCTTCATCTACAAAAAGTTTGCTAAGGAATACGTGGCCCAGCTAAAGCCGACCGCTACAAACAACACTTCGGGTAACAAAAAGGACGATGGCGATGGCAGTTCAGGAGCCTTTCTAGGCCATAGAGTCGAGTTAAATCACATCTTTGGAGGTCCGCTCGCTTATGAGTCCAATAGGAAGCAGAAGCGAACCGACAGGGAGATCAATGTCGTTCAACCTGAAGTATCACAATATCTACGATGGTTCGAGATAGCAATCATGTTTGACCGCTCGGATCATCTGGACCGAGTGGCTCACCCGGGACGGTACCCCCTAGTGTTAGACCCAGTTGTTCACATTATCAAACTAAAGCGTGTCCTCCTTGATGGTGGCAGCGCCCTTAACATCCTCTTCGCCAAAACACTGGACGAGATGCAGATTCCAAGATCCGAGTTGAAACCAAGCTCTGCTTCATTTCACGAGGTTATCCTCGGGTTATCCTCAACACCACTTGGGCAGATCACTCTTCCAGTCACCTTTGGCACCCGGGATAATTTCCAGAATGAATATATTTGCTTTGAAGTTGCCGACTTCGAGATTGCTTACCACGTCGTATTGGGAAGCAGGTTTATGGTCGTTCCCCACTACACCTATTTGATGATGAAGATGCCAGGACCACGAGGAGTAATTTCTTTGCACAACAACGTCAAGCAAGCTTTTACATGCGACAGGGAAAGCTGTGAGATGGCCTAATCTCGTGAGAGATCATTCGACCAACAGGAAATCTGATTGGCTACGTCAACACCACCGGAAGGAGAAATCCCTACCAAGAAGCTACCCAAGATAGGAGAATGCAACGCCAAGACCAAGAAGATTCCACTGGATCTAGCGGATCCTTCCAAGACCGCTGTGATCGGGGCTGAGTTAGGTTGTAAATAGGAAAGTACGCTCATCACCTTTCTTCAAGCTAATAAAGATATATTTGCCTCGAAACCATCTGATAAGCCTGGTATTCCTAGATAAGTGATTGAGCATTCATTAAATATGACAGAAGATGCGAACCTATCAAACAACAACTCCACCGATTTGCATAAGATAGAAGGGATGCAATTAAGGAAGAACTAACCAAGCTTTTGGCAGCAGGATTCATCAAGGAAGTTTACTGTCTCGATTAGCTGGCGAATGTGTGTGGATTATACTGATCTCAACAAGTCTTGTCCTAAAGACCCTTTCAGTCTACCTCGCATTGACTAGGTCATTGATTCCACAGCCGGCTATGAGCTTCATAGTTTTCTTGACTGCTATTTGGGATATCACCATATCAGTTTAAAGGAGTCTGACTGCTTGAAGACCTCATTTATCACCCTGTTCGGTGCGTACTGCTACATCACGATGCCTTTTGGGTTGAAGAATGCCGGAGCTACTTACTAGCACATGATTCAAAGATGTTTGCAATCGCAACTTGGACGTAATGTGGAGGCCTATGTCGATGATATTGTTATCAAGACCAAGCAAAAAGATGATTTGATCGCTAATTTGGAGGAAACCTTCCAGAATATCTAGGCCTCTAGGACGAAGTTGAACCCGAAAAAGTGCACATTCGGAGTACCGTCAAGGAAGCTACTTGGTTTTATGGTGTCTCATAGGGGAATCGAAGCCAACCCGGAGAAGATCAACGCAATACGCAACATGAAGCCGCCAAGTACCCAGAAGGATGTTCAAAAAATTGTTAACGAATAAATTTGGTAAAGATGCGCTAAGATGGAGCTAGATCTGAAGCGGGTTCGAAGGGATAGGATTGTTTCCAAAAACAGAACAGCGCATCGGCTCGAAGTCGTATTGGCCGGAAGCCGTATCGGCCGATACAGAATCAGACTTGGTCAGCCGATACGGACAACATGAGTCCATGTCAGACTCAGGAAGAAACTTGAAGATATTGCCAGACAAGGATTGAGTCCAGAAGAGGCAATTGTATCTATTAATTAGGAATAAGAGTTAGTTGTTTCCTTTTAAGATTTCATGGTAAGAGTCCGCTTAAGGATATGTTTGTTTATTTTGTAATTAGGCAAGTTTTGGGTCATGTTCAATATGGACAAGGTTTGTATGTTCGGGTATAAATATATTTCTAGGGACTTGTAAGAATTTAACAATAGTTCAATACACTCTCGGTGCATCGTCACAACTTTACTTTTCCTTTTTCGACGAGTTCTTGTTTCGAGTTGGGCTGCATCGGTTTTGATCTCCAATAAGAGGTATGGCTTGTCATAGCGGTTTGTATCGACAGATTAGAACATCGTCTTAGATGTTCTAATCTAACTTATACAACCTGTAGTTATTATATATCTTAGTTAATCTAACTCGATGGCTCGATTTACTTGTATCGGCCAAACCTTATTCAAGGTTTTGTCAGTATCGGCTAAATTGTCTCATCAGCTTAGATTAGCTAAGGTATCTACCACCCTAAAAATCAGTCAAGGGCTTGATTGTTTAGACTCTATGCTTCTTTTCATACTTAGTGCTGCATCAATTGGGTTTGACCTACTAAGTTGTGTTCAGAATCATAAAAGATAACCTGCTTCTTGATTGCCAATAAGGGTAGAATCAGGGTTTCAGCCGATCTTACCTGATATAACTGTCTCGCATTTATTAATCTACTTTACATGTTATATCTGCCATCTTATACAGGTGTATTAATCCTTTAAATATGTTAAGCTTGTTTCAAATCTCACGCTACCATTGGTTAGGTCTGATCCATCAAGGTTGAAACTTGTTTAACATATTTGATCAAGATTGATATTCTTGTATAAGGTTGTATCAGAGTTCTAGCCGATACATTATCTAAAATACCCTAAAAAACTTCTTATCGGCTATGAAATAAGTCCATGCAATCATAGATTTATTTGATCTTGGTTATAAGCAATTAATACTGTCTCGGTTAAGTCCGATCTATAATTGATTGTATCTAAGAAAAATGTTAAATGAGTAATTACATTTTATTTATTTCTACAACCGATCATGATTGTTCTAGGTTTGATCTACAACATCTATCCATCAGCTAATATTTACGTTTTATAATCATATGACGATTGACTTTAAAAGAAATCAATCTTATGCTGCATCGATTGGGTTCGACGTATAGGATTGATTCTATTAAGGAAAAGTTGTTTATGATTATACTTAATCTAAATCTGGTTTATGTATAGTATTCTTTGCCTTACAGCCGATTCAATCCATGCATCGGCTAGGTTTCCACGATACGTCATCGGCCCACCAGCCGATTGGCTATCATTTACTAACATTGTTTTATTGTATATCTTGTTGGTTGTAGGATCAAACCAATTGACACGCCCTGAACCCGAAAGCAAGATTTGGACCTGCATTGGAGCTAACCAGAACTCCCAGGCCACCGTGTTTTCTCATCAACATGCTTTTGGCCCGCCCAATGCGACGATTTCAAGATTTTCATCATGTCTGCTGAACTGATAGAAGACAACATCATCCCAGTCACTGTTGAGCAATTGTCTGAAGAGCAGAAGGCAGAGATGGAACAGCTAACACAAGCTTTTCAGAAGATGTATTTGGAATCCTTCAGTGTTACTCGACAAGGGAAGGTGATACAGAAAAAAAAATGATTTTTCCGAAGCCTGAAGCAGAAACTAGTATACAAGAAGAGGTCAAATCAAAAGCTGAAGAGCCAATAATTGATAATAAGATGTCTCTGCAAGATAGAATTGATTATGTAGTACATCATGCTTTGATCACTAATCAAACATGTTAGTAAATACATTAACAAATGTGGTAAAAAGGGTGGTGGATAGAACCATAGTTGGGAAAAAAACCAAAGGACCAATATACCTCTCAAATAATGTATTCCCACCTCACAAAACAATCAAGACTGAGATTCCAACTTCTTCATTGGGGTTGCAACAACAACCAACACAAGGGGGGCAAACATCTCAGCAGATAGTACAAAATCAGGCTTCACAATTGACAAGGAGTACACAACCACCATCGGCTAGAATATTTCAAAATTTACAGCCGATGCGGGAACAAATAGCTCAACAACCTGTTTAGCAACCAATTTTGTCACAGCCACCAATTGGATCACAATACATGCATGAGGTGTCACAAAATTTTGAACATCAACCGCACCAAACATACTTGGGCCAGAATATGAATTCTCAATACCAACCAATCTCACTACATCAGTATCGGCCAGAACCTGTTCCACAATACCAATATCAGCCTCAATTCAATAACTATGAGCAAATACCATAATATGGAGGCAATGGACAGCAGCAGCAATGGGCCGATATGATTGCAGAGGTGGTGAGAGAACAATTTGGATTGAAACCAAAGGATAGTGAAATCATGTATCGGTATCCATACCCAGAATATTTTGATAAGGTTCCTTTACCAAACCGATACAAGATTCTAGATTTCTCAAAGTTTTCAGGGCAAGATAATGTTTCAACATATGAACATGTCAGCCGATTCTTAGCACAATATGGGGAAGCATTGGCTGTCGAAGCTTTGAGGGTTAGACTTTTCCCATTGTCCTTGTTTGGATCGACATTTACCTGGTTTTCTTCTTTGCCTTACAATTCTGTTAGAGGATGGGCCGATCTAGAAAAACAGTTTCATAGGTATTTTTTCAATGGGGTTCAAGAGATGAAGCTGTCAGACTTGACATCTATAAGACAGAAGTCTGATGAATTAGTTCTAGATTATATTCAGAGATTCAGAGTGGACCAGGTTATAGGATTTTATTGCCAAGTGGATCGAGTTACAGGGAGGGGTACCTTAGGAGAAGTTGGAATATTGGACCATGTATTTTGACAGTTCCAAAAGAGTTACTGGCACTGGAGTTGGGGTTGTTTTGATTTCCCCGACTGGAGAGTGACTACATTATGTTCTTCAAATTCACTTCCCGGCATCGCATAACGTGGTTGAATATGAGGCTTTACTTCATGGGTTACGACTTGCCATATCCTTAGGGATACGCCGGATGATAGTGCGAGGCAATTCACACTTGGTTGTCAACCAAGTGATGAAGGATTGGTTTTGTCTTGATGACAACATGGCCGCTTATCATCAAGAGGATTGCAAGCTGGAAAACAAGTTTGATGGTTTCGAGCTATCTCATGTTTTGCGACACAATAAGGAGGCTGCTCATCAATTGGCAAATTTCGAGTCCAAGCGTGAAGCTGCTCCAATTGATGTTTTTGTTAAACACCTTCATGAGTCGACTGTTGCAAATAAGGATGTTCAGGAAGAAGACACATCAAGACAAGTCTCGATGCTGGAGACTGACTGAAGGATGTCTTTCATCAAGTTTCTGACTAAACAAGAGTCACCTCAGGATCAGAACGAGGCTGAGCGAATTCATAGTCGTAGTCAGTGCTTTGTGATAGCAGAAGGTGAGCTTTTCAAATGCAGTCCATCAGGTATTTTACTTTCATGTGTTTCACTTGAAGAGGGACGTCAGTTATTGGCGAATATCTACTCAGGAATATGTGGCAGTCATGCTGCGGCACATGCTTTGGTGAGCAAGGCGTATAGGCAGGGTTTTTTCTGGCTTACAGCTGTTACTGATGTGGACAAAATCATTCGGACTTGCGAAGGATGTTAGTTTTTTGCTTGACGGATTCATGTTTCGGCTCAAGAGTTGTAAACAATTCCGCTCTCATGGCCTTTTGCCATTTGGGGGCTTGACATGGTAGGTTCAATCAAGAGGGCTCCTAATGGTTTTACACATTTATTTGTGGCGATTGACAAGTTTTCTAAGTGGATTGAAGCCAAGCCGGTTGCAACAATCACAGCGGATAAAGCAATGGATTTCTTTCTTAATATTGTGCATCGGTTTGCGATTCCTAACAGGATAATTACTTATAATGATACTCAATTCACCAGTGGAGTTTTTAAGGATTTCTATGAAGATTTTGGGATCAAGATATGTTATGCTTCTATTGCACATCCGAAAAGCAATGGTCAAGTTGAGCGTGCTAATGGGATGATTCACCAAGGGGTTAAAGCTCGAGTCTTTGATAGGTTACGACCTTATGCTAGTCGATGGGTAGAAGAATTGTCTTCGGTCCTTTGATCTATACGGACTACACCCAGTCGAGCAACAGGTCAATCTCCTTTTTTCTTGGTATATGGAGCTGAAGCTATGCTGCCGAGTGAGATGAAATTTGAATCCCTTCGGGTGCACAATTTTAATGAAGATAGAAGTGATCAAGATCGAACAGAGGATTTAAACCGACTGGAAGAAGCTCGTGACATTGCTCTTATTCAGTCGGCTAAGTATCTCCAAGGACTTCAGCGATATCATAATCGTAATGTTCGTTCTATGGCTTTTCTTGTTGGAGATTTGGTTTTACGCAAGATTCAAACTACTAAAGATAGGCACAAGTTGTCTCCTTTGTGGGAAGGGTCATTTATTATATCAGAAATAAATCGCCCGGGAGCTTATTGGTTGAAGCGTGACGATGGATCGTCAGTTGAGAATTCCTAGAATATTGAACATTTACATCGTTTTTATACATAAAATTACTTTTTGTAATTTTTATCTCGACTGCCTATGTCATGTGCTTTGATCTTGTTGAGTAGCGAGTCGGGAGCTATCTTATTATAGTAATGATAATTTAATTTTCAATGACAGTAATTGGTTTGATTTAGCTATGAGATGTTGACAAGTACTAAATTTTTTTTTGAAGATTTAACTAAGTTTTAGGCTTGGTAGAGTTGGAGAAAAAATTTCATACTATATATACAAATCATAGTTCAATCAATATCATATATAAGTCAAATATTTACAATTCTAAGTCATGTTACAATGAAGAGCCTAATTCTGGAATTCTTCTAGCATATCTTTGGCTATTTTTTTGAGCAGGTTCTACTGTTTCATTAATGAATTCCAGCATTTGCTCTTCAAAGGTTCTGTCTGTGAATCCATCCCCGACTGCACTGATATATACTCGGGGATACAGTGACTTGGTCATGCCAAAGCCTGGCTAGCTCCCATAGATGCTGCATTAGTAATGTTCTTGAAGTATTTGTCTGGGGTATTCTTCAGCTTGCCGAAGATCTCAGAAAGCATCTTTCGAGGTAGATCCAAGTCCGTTTTGGAATATAGCATTAAGCACAAGAGCAGCGGCGTTGGCAATGTCATCTGTATTGATTCATCTCTCTTGATTAGCTTGACAAAGACTTCAAACTGAGCTTGAGTTCTTGCTTTGCGTTCTGAAGTAATATAGGTCAAGATAGGCAAAGGATTTTTCAAGATTCAAGATTCATTTGAGTCAAGCAATTGAGTCAAGTATTTTTCAAAATTCAAGATTATAGAAAAGTAATTTACCTTCTAGCTCAGCTACAGCATTATCTGTATCTTTTGAAGCTTGGCATTTGCTTCTTCAGCAGTGAGCCTTCAAAGCTTCAATTTGAGATATATGGGCTACAACATATAAAGTTGAGTCAATAACAGGAAGATAAGCTAAGTAAAGCATTTTATGGAGATATTTACTTACCATTGCCAGATCCACGGTATTCTATATTTATATCTCGGAGCTGACTTATTTCACCTCTTAATTCCTTTTCCTTAGCCTTGGTAGTTTCTTTGGCTTCTTTAAGCTCTTGTTGAACTGATTCCAAGGTGTTGAGGTGAGGTACAAGTTTCTCCAAAGTTTCTGACTTGGCTTGGGATTGTCGGTAAATTCTCTATAAGAGTAGAGATTAAAATTAAAACAGATTACTTCTCTTGTGAGGAGAATTATTTACTTACTTTTAGAAGCTTGGTGGATTCTGTCAGGGTTATGGCTAAGGCATACCTCCTATCCTTAGTGTTATGAAGTATACGGATATGACATACCCATAGTATACTGAAAAGTTACCTTAACATTATGGAATTCGGCAACAAACATGAAAATTGTATCCCGTATAGAAGGTGTTAGACACCTATTCGAGAAGGATACAATCTCTACGATCTCATAGGCTAAAAGTACTCTCCGACTTCTACTTGGAGGCCAAGGCAGTCTGCGGTATAAATACAAAGCCCCCTAGGGGGTACGGGATTATCGAATCTGTCACAACTCTAATTTTTATGCAAGGTATTTAAGTTTTGCCTATTTCTATTTGTAGGTTGGCTTATATTTATTTTGTATTAGTTTGAGCATCAAATTAAATTTTTAGAAAAAGTTAAAAACAAAACCCTAATCGGCAAAACGGATATGCATCCTATATGCGTATTTTATCACAAACCAATGTATAGGTTTATTAATTTTTTCAAATACTACTCTGTTTATCAGGAATTATTATAATTTTTCCCGATTTTATTTTGTAGGTTTGGACCTTTTAAAAATTCAAACAAATTTCGGCTGAAATGAATTTCTTTATTTTACTGAGATTAAAATATAAATTATTTTTGAGTGAAACCAAAGAAAATGGAACCTAGATATTTTTATCTACCAACAGAAAAATCTACATTATTTTATTTTGCATAGAAATTGAGTTGTAGAATTTTAAAAGAAAGGAGGAAGAAAAATACATAGGGAAAAACCCTAATATGTAGCAAACACTGTGTCTACCAAGAAGTTGACTCATCTCTCTCTTGTTGCCTCTGTGCATATCACCTGGACCCACTTGACAGCCACATGGGCTAGCTCCAGCTCGGTGTGTATAGTTTCCACCGCTTCAACACAGAGAGAAAGACAGAGAGCTGGAGAGACCGACGCCGGGTGTTCGACGCATGTACATCGCCGTGGCAGCCGCCGACGCTCGCCCTTGACCTCCCTAGTGCATAGCTTTCTCTACCATTTCGCCCCTGTGCCGACCAAGCCGAGAGAGAGCACTTGCTTCGCCCCTGTCATCTCCTTCCTTGCCACCGGCCGTGAAGAGGACGATGATCGCCGCCGCTGTTAAGCCACGGTCATCCCTGCTCTTCCTTGCGTTCTATCAACCTCCTAATGATGCCGAGTCCATCCCCGTTGATCTCACCTTTTGTCGTGCAGTGTGGACGCCGGAACGCCGCCGTGTTTCCGAGAACTCCAGAGCGCCGCCGCCTAGACATCATCGGCATTCGGCCGATCCTGTCCAAGCCGAGCCAAGCCGCCACGCCATCGTCATTAGCTCGATCTCAGGAAGACGCCGACCGGAGGAATTGAACCCCGAAGCCGTAGAGAAAGAGATCGGCCATTTCTTCCCCAACTCCGGCCACCGGACGTCATCGTCGAATTCCTCTTCTCCGGTGAGCCTCACTTCGATTCCCCACTCGTGAAGCATCCTTAGGTGATCCCTGAGGCGACCCTGTACTCCTCCTAGCAGATCGTCGACCGAAGCAAGCTGTCGCCGTGAAGCCGTCATTCACTGCCGCCGCCGGAGCTCCTTCTTCATCGCCGTTACTGTCCGAGCGTCGCCAACCACTCACACGGGTTTGAGCCGTAGCTCGATATACACCTGCAACCCGAGAGCTGCCGTCGCCTGCGCCGTCGCCGCCGTCGATCCCGACCACCACAGCTAGCGAGACTACCACTGATAGCTTCACCGTGACCTCCTCTCCATTTCCTCTTACAGCCGCCTCGGGAGATCGGCCGCCGTTCGCCGTTGCCACCGGCGGGAAGTTCGCCGGTGTGCTGTTGCTCTGCCTTCGAGCCGCCGAGCTACTGACGAGTGGGCCCGATTGGATTAGAGCTTAAGGAACCAGCTTAGTAAAAGTTTAAAACCTGCGGGGTTCTAAGTGTAAGATTCATTAGTATGACAACTGGGTCCAGGACCTGACTATAAATAGAGAAAACCTTAGGGATTCTTAATGAAAATTGTATTAGCACATGTTTAAAGGACCGCGGGTTGATTCTACAAACCCTAGAGGCTTTGCTGCAAAACTGCTTTCACTGACCTGTGGACCCAAGGGTTTTTATTTTGGGAAATATTAAAGAAAATAGATAAATCTATATCTTGTCAACTGAAAATTGTATCAAACTTGTAAAATTCATATCAAATTATTTATAACTCCTTTTGAGGTGAAACCAACTCCAGTAGATTCATAAAATTGTAAACTTTAATATAGTATAATAAAAACCTATACTTACAGTAGGATATTTATTTTTAAAATTTCAAATATGAAATAGTTGACATAGAACTTGTAAAAATTGTAGAAAATTCATTTATAATCCAAATAGAGTAAACTAAATTTCTGTAGAATTAGGAAAGTATGAACTTTAATTTAGTAATGTAAAATATGGCACTTTTTGTACAGAAAATGTAGCTATAATTATAAATAACTTAAAAACACTTATTTTGCACCTAGGACTTATTTAATCTCTAGAAAATTATTAGTTAATCCCAAAATTATGAATCCACTACTTTTCACCTTAGAAATATGTACCATTTGATCTAGATGAATGGAATTTGACAAAACTACCTCCTAAAACAAATTTAAACAAATAACCAACTCTCTTTTTATTGAACTTGTAAAATTCATCACTCTCAAAATAGTAATGCTAAAATAGAAATTTCTTCATCTAAATTCATTTTAGGACATGACTAACCCACTGAGAGGAATTCATGCATTTTAGAGCATTTTGGTTTTTCGCATTATTTGGATGTTTATTCGTTTTGTACGTTATAATGATTTAGATTCCGATGTTCCGGAATACTTGGAGCAAGATCCTGAATTAGAGTGTGGTTTTTCACCGCAGCCAGGCAAGCATCTAAGCATATAGAATCCCTATCTTGCCAAAATAATTTGGTTGCAAAACGATATATATGCATGTGTTGATTTACTGCAAACTTATCAGTAATGGCTAGTTTGGATTATACCTAATTGCTGCATATCCCTCCTTGTTTCTTTGTTGCCATTTATCCTTGTAACCTCGGGATAGAAATAGTTGGGAATGTTTTACTTGTTTTACCAATGCTTAGCCATGCTTAGATCGAGTAGTGTTAAAATCGATGGATGGAGCTATCGATGGAACTCATTCACTATTTACGATTTATGGGCACAAAATTTGACTACTTACATTAAATGATTCACATGGAAAATATGATTAACTTGGACGAGTGATAGGGCGATGAAGGGATGGTGGTTTTCCCTGATGCAAGTAGCCTCGTCTGGGTTGTTAAGGACCGAACATGTTGACCTCTATTCAAGCACCTTACGTACTACCACACGCCGGTATGGGACGGCTTGACTTAGTACTACGTTACACTGTGATCATCTACGCTACGCTGGTCAATCGTGAGGATGCTGTTCCTTTGGAGAACCCAGGTGTGTCGTGTTTTGGCAGGGGTGTCTCCCACGATGGTGAGCCCGCCTTAGCCACATCACACACGCACGTGGCTAAGTCGTCGGGGGCCCAGGCGTGGTTTAGGTGGTTAGGGTGGGACTAGGAAAGGGCATGTTATGAGCTTGTGTCACTTGTGAGTCACACCTGTGTGCATGTGAAAGCATTTGATTCTTGTGCATTTCGTGTGGGTAAAGATGTACCCCTCTGATCAGAGTAAAACTATTCGAATAGCCGTGTCCACGGTTACAGGACGATTGCTTGATGTGTTAGTCAGTCTATGTTAGCATCAAACCAGGTTAAATGGGTTGATTAGGCTTGGATATGGAATGATTATATTTGCAAGCCATAGTTGGACAATGGTAGTTCATGGATGGTGATGAGAGCACGGGTTGTGCTTATGCATGGATGGTGATGAGAGCACGGGTTGTGCTTATTTGTGATTGAATTTCAGATTATGTTACTTTAAAAATTCCATGTTTTTCAACTTATTACTTGCTCAATCAAATTGGCTTTTATGCAAAATTTGAACCATTATGCCATCTTCTAAGGTAGAAGCTTGCATACTCCTTTGTTATATATATATATATATTAAAGAGTAAGTCTTGCGAGTACATTCCGTACTTAACCCGATGCCTGCAAATTTTAGATGAGGATGTTGGCGTACTTGATTGTTCTTACTACCCTACCGAGGGCGGTGAGGGTGGTGAGTAGCTTTTCAGCTTGACTCTTGCCCCGGTTGGTTGCCCTTTGGGTTAAGTGGCACATCATGAGCCTTGTTTTTGTTTATGTGAATTACTTAAACTTCCGCTGCTATAGTTTTGTGTTGTAAGATGGGCCTTAGAATCCCATTATGGTATATGTATATTGCTGTCCTTATATCCATCTTTATGCATTTGTGATGTTTATCAATTGCTTGCGATGAAAGTGCAAGGCTAGTCGCTTTTCCTAGGGACTAGCTAAGCATGAGTATGAATTTTGAATAATTGAGATGTTGTAGAGCTCTCGCAATTTGAGTCAAGTCTCCTGAGATGTGTAACACATCTGATCGCCGCCTTCGTGTGGTTTGACGGGCATGTCTCAGGCTGAAGTTGACTGGCATACAAAAGTCCCAGCAATATCTCCTTTGCTCATTATTCGGCATTATGGATTTTATACCAAATGTTGTAAATTTTGTGATCATGGGCGCATTGAGGTATGAGTGGCTATTTATGCGTGTATGGATCCCACTCATCCAAAATTATGTGGTGGTCACAAAATGCATTGGACGGTATGATTTCCGGGTGCCCACATAATCATAAAGGCAAGTCACCACCATAGCAAAGGCAATCCGGAGGATTTGAAGACAAATCGCCGCCTGGATCTCATCGAGCTATTCTCGATAGGAATCTTGTCGCACTTTACGTTCAAGGCTCTCCGACAACAATGTCAACATTCGTCCTAGCCTAGAAGATCCTAATCAACCAACGTTCGTTTGGACTCAAGTCAGATCCATCGTCTTTCCTATCTTCGCCGCAACTCCAATCTTGCCTTCCCAATACTAGCCGGGATCCAACTCTCCGCGGGATGTAAACATGATTGAGGGAGTCGTCGAGGACGTGCCAAAAGAGGGTGAGGTTCGTTCAGGGGAAGAGCCGCCTGCTACCAATGCATCGCACCTACCTGACGAGCTAGTTCGAACCCCCGCTGAACACTTCACCATGGTCAACTCATTGCTAAAGCAAACTCCGTTTGACCCGGTTACCTTCCCAGAAGCAGATGCCTGGGTCAGACGGTTACAGTCAACAATGGCCAATCTCAACTCTGCCTTCCTGGCCGCAGCTGGATCTAACCCACAGGGTCTATCTCGAGATCCTCGTCCTCTAGGTAGAGACCGAGCATCAGAAGATGATGCTGTCGAGGACGCCCTCAGTCCACACCCTAGTCAGGATCTAGGCCGCAACCCTCGAAACGCATCGCCAAGAAGGTAGGACAATCAACCCCCTACTCATCAAGATGACCATGATCTTCACAATCACTTGAATGGGCATAGGCGGGAGCGACAAGATTGGAACGATGTCGAACACCGCCAACCTCGCGCACCTCACAAAGGAAACAGAAGGCAGGATGACAACGATAACCGAGGAGATCACAACAACGATCGAGATCGTCGAGACCACCAAAGTCCACAGGGCGAGAATGATCAAGATTGATGACAACATCATGACAACCAATGACGACGGAACTCGCAATCCCCAAACTCCAGGAGGGACTGAGAACAAGGCCATAGGTCCAGGGGCGCACCCTCGACTACGGTGATCCTTCGTCATCATCATCATCCACTGGAGGCGGTTCTCACAGGCCGCGATGACGTCGTCCACCCTATATAGTAGGAGGTGGATGTCGGGCTTTCGTACCTGCCCTTCGAGAGGAGCGAAGGCCAAGCAAGCTCTGTCCCGCAACGGTAGAAAAGTATGACGGCAGTACTGTTCCGGAGGAGTTCCTGCACGTCTAGTCGACTGTTCTATACGCTGCCAAAGCGAATGACAATGTGATGGCAAACTATTTGCCGGCAACATAGAAGGAGTCTACTCGGTCATGGCTGGTACACCTCCCACCTAGCTCAATTTCTTCCTGGGAAGATTTATGGCAGTAGTTCGACGTGAATTTTCAAGGAACATACAAGCGGAATGTGGTCGAGGACAATTTACATGCCCTTAGGCAAAATCCGGACAAATCCTTAAGGGACTATATACGGCGTTTTAACGAATGCCATAATACCATCCCTGAGATCACTGATGCTTTTGTCATATGCACATTCAAGTTAGGCGTCCGAGATCGGTACACTATCCAAGAATTGGCGACAAGACGTGTCACCTAGGCCATGAAGTTGTTCGAAATCGTCGATAGATGTGCTCATGCAAATGACGCCCTCAGGAGGAAGGACGAAAAAGAAAGGTGGTCGAGGAGAAGCAAACAGTCAACAAGGAAGCACTGGCATCCACCAAGAAGAGGAAACAAAACCGCAAAAAGGAAGGGAAACGCAAGGCAGACATAGAGGCCCTTGCCACAGAACAAACGAACCCACCCCCAAAGCACCCGACCCTTCAAGGTGGTGAACCAGTACAACAATGGTGCCCAATCCACAAGACCAGTACACATACCCTGGACGAGTGTCAGGTCTTCCAGAAACCGTTGGCAAAATAGCTGGCCCTCAAAAAAGGAAAGCGAGTTCGTGTGGTCGAGAGGAGCACTGATGATCTCTCGTCCGACAACGAACTCATGTTCCCAGATTTCGATCTGCATGTAGCCCATATCTTCAGCGGTTCTACAACGTACACCTCTAAAAGGGAGTATAAGAAGGTAGAACGCAAAGTCTGCTCTTCGTCACAAGGAGTCGCAGCCAAGATGAAGTGGTCTGACCAAAAGATCGAGTTCTCAGAACACGACCATCCGAAAACAACGATCGTGCCAGCCGGTATCCAATAGTAGTCGAGCCTACCATCCGGAATATCAAAGTAGCACGTGTCCTCATCCACGGTGGCAGCTCCATCAACCTTCTCTTTGCCAGCACACTCGATGCGATGGGCATCCCTAGAAGCGAGCTCGTTACTTCTGACCAGCCCTTCCATGGGATCACTCCAGAGTCATCGTCCAAGCCACTAGGAAAGATCATGCTAGCCGTGATGGTCGGCCAGGCTAATAACTTCCGAACAAATCAGATCACTTTTGATGTAGCCGAGTTCGACACGGCTTAAAATGCTATTCTCGAAAGGACGGCACTGGCGAAATTCATGGCAGCGTCCCACTACGCATACCAAATTCTAAAGATGCCAATCCCAAAAGGGACAATCACAATCCCCGGGTACGCGAAAGTAGCAGTACAGTGCGACAAGAGGAGCCTTGACATGGTCGAGCATACTTCCACGCCACCAGCCACTACAGAACCCCCTCGGAAAGTGCGCAAACCTAACAAGACACCCAAGCCTGACGACACAATCAAGATCATCCCGTTCACTAGCAACAATCCCGATAAGACAGTTAAAGTCGAGGCAACGCTCGACAACAAATAGGAACTCGAGCTCATCACCTTCCTCCACGAGAATGCAGACATGTTCGCTTGGCCCGGAGTCCGTAGAGAGGTGATCGAGCACAAGCTGATGGTCCGCCCCGATGACAAGCCAGTCAAACAGAAAGTGCACGATTCGCAATTCACAGATAGAAAAGAAGTTATTCGAGAAGAACTGGACAAACTTCTCAAAGCAGGCTTCATCAGAGAGGTTCTCCATTCAAATTGGCTCGCTAACCCAGTAATGGTGCGTAAGGCCAACGACAAGTGGAGGATGTGTGTAGACTTCACCGATCTTAACAAGGCGTGCCCTAAGGACCACTTCCCTCTCCCTCGCATTGACCAATCGATGGAATCAACTGCTGGTTGTGAGTTGTTGAGTTTCCTCGACGCTTACCCGGCTACCACCAAATCATCATGGCCAAAGAGGATGAGGAGAAGACCGTGTTCATCCCACCCTTTGGTGTTTTTTGCTACACCAAGATACCCTTTGGACTAATCAACGCAGGCAACACATACCAGCGAGAAATCCAGGGGGCTATCGATGACTAGATCGGCAAGAACATGGACGCATACGTCGACGATGTCGTGGTCAAGACAAAGACAAAGGACAAACTGATCGAGAACCTGAGAGAAACATTCAACAATCTCCAGCGACATCGGCTGAAACTAACCCGGAGAAGTCCACGTTTGGAGTACCGTCGGGGAAATTGCTAGGATTTCTTATCTCTAGACAAGGAATTGAAGCAAACCCCGAGAAGATCAAGGCCATCGAGAACATGAAGTCACCGGCAAGACTCAAGGAAGTGCAGAACTTTACGGGATGTACATTAATAGCAAAATTTGGTAAAGATATGCTAAGATGAAGCAAGATTGAGTTAGATCCGAAGCGGATTTGAAGGGATAAAGTTATTTCCAAAAACAGTGCAACGCATCGGCTGAAAGTCGTATCGGCCATTATGGAATCGGACTCGGTCAGCCGATACGGGCAACCTGAGTTTGTGTCAGGTTCAGAGAAGGGCTCGAAGATGTTGTCAATCAAGGATTGAGTCTAGAAGAGACAATTGTATCTATTAATTAGGAATAAGAGTAGTTATTTTATTTTAAAATTTCGTGGTAAAAGTCCACCTAGGACTTGTTCATTTAGGCAAGTTTTGAGTAGTGTCCGATATGGACAAGGTTTGTATGTTTCCAGTATAAAGATGTGCCCAGGGTCTTGTAAAGAGATAACAACAGTTCAATACACTCTCGGCTCATCGCCACAATTTTACTTTTACTTCTCGACAAGTTCTTGTTTCGAGTTGGGCGCATCAGTCTCGATCTCCAATTAAAGGTACGGCTTGTCACAACGGCTTGTATCGGCGGATTAGCGCTTCATTTTAGATGTTCTAATCTATCTTGTGCAACCATTGGTTATCATATATCTTAGTAAATCTAAATCGATGACTCGATTTACTAGTATCAGCCAAGCCTTACCTAAGGTTTTGTCGGTATCGGCTAAATCGTCTCATTGGCTTAGATTAGCTAAGGTATCCACCACCCTAAAAATCAATCAAAAGCTTGATTGTTTAGGCTCTATGCTTCTTTTCACACTTTGTATTGCGTCAGCCCTAGTCATGTTTAGAATCATTGGAACTAACCTACTTCTTGATTGCTAATAAGGGTAGAATCGGGGTTTCAGCCGATCTTACCTGATATAACTGTTTAGCTTTGTTTAAAATCCTTTATTCATGTTTTTCATGTTATATCTGCCCCTTATACAAGCATATCATACTACTTAAATATATCAAGCTTGCTCTTGATATATTTAGCTAGATTGACATTCTTGTATAAGGTTGTATTGGAGTATTAGCCGATACAATATTTTTTCTAAACCTAAGTATGGTATCATCAGCTATGATATAAACAAATATATTCTTTATCCATAGATTACATGTTTAGTCACATCTACAGCCGATGGAACATATTTTAGGCTTGCTTAATTTTGTCTACCTTACACCTCACAGCCGATTTTGTCAGATCGCATTGGCTAGGGTTAACATGATACCTTATCGGCTCAAGCGGCCGATCGACTATCGTAATCTAACTTGTTTTACTACTGTCGATGACATGGGACCGGGGGTATCGAGACCAAGGAGAAGGGCTGCCACAGGGATCCACGTGGCCCGTTCCCCCGGAGGAGTCGGGCCCGAGGGTGACGTGGCGGCTGCCTTCCCGGTTTCCCCCCGGGGTCGGGTCGCTCCTGTTTCTGCCCCAAGGCCTGGGGTGCCCCGACCCCCTGTGGCTTCGGTGCCACATGCGCAGGTTAGGTGAGCACGGCGGAGCTCACCTAACCACATTTGTGGCGGTTCAGACGGGCGCACTACGTCACATTTAATGCGGCGTGGCGTGCGCATATCCGATCCGTGACCGGTCACGGTGAGCGACCGGTCACAGACCGGTCAGATCGCGAGTTAGGTGGTGCCAGGATGCCTATGCACCGCACGCGTGCCAGGCGGCCTGCTCCACGCCTCGCCCCGTCCCGTCGGAATGATGAGAACCCTCTGTCTCTCGTCTCTTAGCCGAAGTTGGCATGCCAACTCCGGTCAGATGCTTTCCCGATTCCAGTGCAAGCGGGACGCAGAAGTCGCCCGCCATTTAATGAAGGTTGAAACGGGCGTCCCCCGGATGGGTCGGCTGACCGAGCGAAGGCATGCTGCGGCGTCTGTCAGAGGCTGCCTCCGGCAGTAGGATAGCCCCAAATTGTAAAAGAATGTTTTCTTTCTTAGGCAGCTCGTGGCCCATGTGGTAGCCCCTTGCCATATAAAAGAAGGCCCAGGCCTAAGAAAAAAAGGGGGACTGGGGGGGAGACTCCGGATTCCATCATACTCTCAGATCTACCAGAACACAGGAGTAGGGTATTACGCTCCTCAGCGGCCCAAACTTGTCTAAATCGCCTGTGTCCACGCATTTTTTCTCGCTGAGATCCCACAGATCAGGGGCTAGGAATTGCACCTTGCGCCCCCGGCCGAACGGGCAAATGGGGACCTGCGCGGTCTCCCGGTGAGGAGCTTCACATTTCGTCATCTGGCGCGCCAGGTAGGGGGCGCGCGCGTGTTTTTCTGAGCCCCCATTCCTTTCGTGTGCGCTAAGCTTCGCCAAGTAAGCCCTATGGCCAAAGAGGCAGTGGCGTACTATCCTTCTTTGAGCGCCAGCAGTGATGGCAAGGAGCAGAACCCGCGCCGTTGGGCTCGCACCCCGTCGTCCCCCTCCCGCCGGAATCTTTGGCGGGGGAAGGCGCCTGAAGAAGTCGAGGGATCCGCGACCTTGCTGCCCGCAGGCGATGGAGGAGGACGGCTAGGTGGGGTGCGTCGCCGCCTCACCTATGGGGATGGCAGCATGCCCCAGGGCGCGCTCCAAGCTGCGGACGCACTCTTGCGTCACCCGCCCGTCGTCCCCGATCCAGAGACCCCGGCCCAACGTTGGCTGGATGACGTGGCCAACCTGGTCATGACGGCGCAGCAACGCCTAGGCACCGGCAGGCGGTCTTCCGCCGCCGGGACCTCTGGCGCTGCCACCGCCGGCTCTACGTCTGTTAACGACGGATTTTGGTAATCGACTTGGAGAGAAAAGTGGAAACCGAAGCAGAGAGAAAGGATTGAGTTGGAGTCGGACCAGGCTTCGTATTGGACCCGGTAACCGTATCGGACTGGGGAGGTGTTGCTATAGAGAGCGTATCAACCGATACGGCTTCGGTTTGGTCGTGGGCCGATACGGGTTGTGAGTTGACAGCATCAATGTGGGCTTGGTCTGGGCTCGGAATAAGCTTCAAGGAAGTTGCCAAATAGAGATAAAGCTCGGTTTTAGGCAATTGTATCTTGTAAATTAAGTAGTTTAGATCTAATCTATGGCTTAAGTCTGCCGCAAGAACTTGTTTGTTAGTTAGATAAGATCGTGCTCTACAAGGGTTCTGTTGTAACCTCGAGTATAAATATCCCGATAGTTTGTACATAGGCTATCTCTCTGAATCAATCAATCAATCAAAATATACAACCAATTCAATCTATTTTCGGCGCATCGCCAACCCTCGTAAGAGGTTGACCTTGACGAGTTCTTGCGTTCCCAGAGCAAAGGTAAGAACTCGTCCCCGACGATTGGCATCGTCGGGGCTAGCGTGTCGCTTTAGGCACATTAAGCCTCGATGATGTGATCGTCGTCTATCGTGTTTTGAGTAATCTTGACAGGCGTTTTAATTATGCTTTGCCGGCAGTCTATTCGTTTTAGGGTTTATTGCCGACGACAGTTTAATTGTTATGCTTGGTTAGATTATTTGATGCATTTTCCATCCCCAAAAGCAATCGACGGCTTGATTTTCTTTGTGTTAAGTCTCGATTCACACTTTGAGTTGCTATCGACCTTAGTCCTATTTCGAGATTTAACACAAAGCCTGTTTTCGATTGTAATTAAGGATAGTGCCGGGGTTTCAGCCGGTCTTATCTAATGCATGTGATTATTTAGGTTTTTGCATGTGTTTGCCACTTATATATGTGGATTGACGAATATAAACATGTCGATCACAGAGTGTTTCTTTTTAAAGGCTTCTTTGTGGTTGGTGTATTTATGTTGGCCGATTGACTTGTATAAGTCCACACTAGAGTAATAGCTAGTGCAGTTATCCTCATGGAACTCTCATCGGCTAATTTTATTAATCTGTCATACGCTCTTAGCATAGGCCGATGAGATTAAATCTTGTCAATTTGCTTATTATAACGAGTAAGCCGATACAGCTTTGCCCTATCGGCTGGGCTATAACAATGTGACATCGGCCTATTGGCCGATCGACCATTGTTTTCTGATATGGTTTACTTGTTTCTTGTTGATTGCAGATCAAATCAACTGGCACGCTCTGCTCACGACTAGGCAAACCAATTTGGACCTGCACTGGAGTTAAGCAGATCTCCCAGGCCACCGTGGTAACGCGGAACCCGTTTTGCTGTTGGACGGGTCCAAATTCTACGCCAACACGCTTTTGGCACGCCCAGTGGGACTAAGAACGCAAACTCTGCAACAGCAATAAATCTTCTCAAGATGTCGAAGCAGGTCGAGATTTCCGAGGAGAACATCGTCCCTGTAACCGCCGACCAGTTCAATGCAGAGCAGAAGGCTGAGATGGAAAATCTGGTCGAGCAGTTCCAGAATATATACCTGCAAACATATTCTAGGACTCGGCAAGGCACCTTGATCCAAAAATCCAAGGTAGTTATGCCGAGTCCTGGAGATGGAGCTGGCACGTCGGCGGCGGCGCACAACCACACTGTCAAGACTGAAGATACTGCAGCGCCGATGTTGCAAGACAGGATTGACTCCGCAGTTCATTCTGCGCTAGTCAACCAATCGGGGATCCTGGTGAACACCTTGACCAATACGGTCAAATCGATCCTAGACGGATCGATTCACCAGTACAAGCCTCAGGGGCCGATTTTCCTACCAGAAAATAAGTTCCCTGCCTATCGGACCCTGAGGAACGACCTGAGCACGGCTCAGCCGATAGCGCCGATGCCATCCCCATCGGCGCAGCCAACAACAACACTGCCACTGGTCCTCACCAATCAGACAGGGGGGGAGCCCTCAGCACATTACGGAGGAGCAATATGCTCAATTGACCAAGGGGAAGCAACCAGTGATCGAGCCGATGCAGCAAGTTCCTGTTCACCAGCCATTGGCCGAACAGCCACAAGCCCCGGTGTTCAATAATCCTCCACCTCAAGCTGCATACAATGTGCCACAAGGCTACCAGCAGCGCACCGCAGGGCAGTATGGCGCGCAAAATCTTGATCACCACTACCAGCCGTACTCCCCCAGGCAGTATTTAGCAGAGGGCTTGCAGCAATCATATCAGCAAGACCTCCCACATCGGCCCGCAGGATACTGGGCCGATATGATAGCTGAAGTGATGCGAGATCAGTTCGGCTTGAAGCCCAAGGAAAACTCTACAGTGTATCGGCACCCGTATCCCGAGGAGTTTGACAGAATACCATTGCCAGGCCGGTACAAGATCCTGGACTTTTCAAAGTTTTCGGGGCAGGACAACGTCTCGACGTACGAGCATGTCAGCCGATTCCTAGCACAGTGCGGGGAGGCATCGGCTATCGAGGCGTTGAGGGTGAGGTTTTTCCCTCTATCCTTATCAGGGTCTGCATTCACGTGGTTTTCATCTTTACCCTGCAATTCCATCAGAGGATGGATAGATCTGGAGAAACAGTTTCACAGGTATTTCTACAATGGCGTACAAGAGATGAAACTGTCTGATCTAACTGCCATCAGGCAACGAGTGGATGAATCGGTCCCAGAGTATATCCAGAGATTTAGAGACATAAGGAACAGGTGTTACAGCCTCAGCTTGACCGATTCCCAGTTGGCCGATTTGGCATTTCAAGGATTGCTAGGGCCGATACGCGAGAGGTTCTCCTCGCAAGAATTTGACAGCCTAGCTCAGCTAGCACAACGCATATCGGCCCACGAGCAACGATTCTAGGAGGCAAAGAAGTTTGTCAAGAAAATCAACACAGTTTATCAGTATGCCTCCGATGACGACGACGAGGAAGATGTTGATGTCGACCTGGCCGAATGGGCCCGGATGAGAAAGCCGACAACTTGCCAATGGGCCAAGAAGGGCGACAAGGAAGATAAATATGACTTCAACATCAACAAGGCCGATAAGATATTTGATCTACTATTGCAAGAAAAGCAAATTCAGTTGCCAGTAGGTCACGTATTGCCATCGGCCGAAGAGATCAAGAAACGGAGATATTGCAAATGGAACAACTCTTATTCACACCACACAAATGAATGCAAGATCTTCAGGCAACAGATTCAATCGGCCATCGAGTAAGGCAGGATTAAAATCGATGATGCCAAGCGGCCGATGAAGATCGAAGGACACCCATTCCCAGTCAACATGGTGCGGGCGGACAAGGCCGATGGCAGTGCCCATCGGACCGGCATGCGACCTTATCAGACCTCTGAGGGCCTGATTAGAAAATACCAGCGACGGCAGGAAGAACAAGCTCAAGACTACGCAATGGGAGTGCGAGTTTTTCCGGTTCTGCTGGAATGAGGGAATGAGGTTGCCATCTATCCAGGAGTGTCCTGCATGCAATGGTGTAGAAGATTCTTATCAGGGCAGCTCAAGCATGCAAGCGCATCGGCCGGCCAAGCAAAGGAAATCTGTTCATGAGAGGTTAGGGCCGATGCACCAAGACCAACAGACCGAAGCCGAGGAACAGGTCCAGAACCCTCAATGGTGCCCAAACGATGTATTCACTAAGACACAAAAACGACGGGTTCAGAGGCTAAGGAGGAAAGAACAAATCCAAGAGCAACAGGTGGCAATAATCCATCGGCCGGCCAAGACCAAGAAAGAGTGGAGGATAAAATCCACGGTGGTAACGGCCGATGAGGGCACCTCCAATACAGCCCAGGCCTCTGCGGTTTCAAAAGGTAAACCAGCGACATCGGCGCCTATTAACATGGTTTTTATACTACCAGCAGAGTACAGCGTGCAGGCGGCCGATGAAGCAGTGGCCGACGATGAACAATCTTCGGCTAGGCTACAGTTGTCACCAGATCAAGCCATCTTCGACAAGCCAGGTGACGCCAGCTACAGACACTTGCGGCCGTTATACATCAAGGGATTCATCAATGGGCGGCCGATGACGAAGATGCTGGTCGATGGCGGCGCGGCGGTCAATTTAATGCCATACACAACCTTCAGGAAGCTCGGGAGGGTACCTGAAGACCTTATCAAGACCAACATGGTATTAAAAGACTTCGGTGGCAACGCGTCCGAAGCGAAGGGGGTACTAAACGTGGAACTCACCGTGGGCAGCAAAACAATACCCACCACCTTCTTCGTCTTCGACGGAAAGGGTTCCTACAGCTTGTTGTTGGGACGGGATTAGATCCACGCAAACTGTTGCGTCCCTTCAACAATGCACCAATGCCTCATACAATGGCAAGGGGACCAGGTTGAGATCATGCAGGCCGATCGGACAGTACACGTGGCCAATGCCGATCTCGCAGTATGGGAGATGGAGGGAATCGATTGCTTGTCTGGACGAGTCTGGGACGCCGATTTCCTCAAAGTAACTGATTGCGACATCGAGACGATTGAAGATCAAGACAAGCAGTTACTTTAGCAGAGATGCGCCGTCCGCCGTTGAAGATGAACAAGCTAGTCCCTACACAGATAATGCGGTGGACGAACTAGATGGCAAGTTGGGACACGGTTTTACGTCGGCCGATGAACTTGAAGAGATTGATATAGGGATAGGTGACAAGCCTAGGCCGACGTACATAAGTGCTAACCTGCCAAAGGAATACAAGAGTAATCTTATAAATCTGTTAAAAGAACTCATGGATTGTTTTGCATGGGAATATCATGAAATGCCAGGATTAAGCCGATCGATTGTAGAACATCGGCTACCAATCAAATCAGGCTATCGGCCGTTTAAACAAGCTCCTAGGAGATTCAAGGCCGATATGCACGAAGCTATCAAGGCAGAGATCACACGACTTTATGATGCCAACTTCATTAGACCTTGCCGATACGCAGAGTGGGTCTCCAACATAGTTCCAGTAGTGAAGAAAAATGGCAAGCTTAGGGTATGTATTGACTTCAGAGACTTGAACAAAGCAACACCGAAAGACGAGTACCCTATGCCTCTGGCCGATTTGCTGGTCGATGCCGCATCTGGACACAAGGTTATCAGCTTCATGGATGGGAATGCAGGCTATAACCAAATTTTCATGGCCGAAGAAGATGTTCACAAAACAGCCTTCCGATGCCCAGGGGCAATCGGCCTATATGAATGGGTCGTCATGACATTCGGTTTGAAGAATGCTGGAGCTACGTATCAGAGGGCCATGAATTATATTTTTCATGATCTCATCGGCTCTTTGATTGAAGTTTACATTGATGATGTCGTCATGAAGTCACGAGAATATGATATGCACTTGGCTGATTTACGCAAGGTACTTGAAAGAGCGAGGAAATATGGCTTAAAAATGAACCCTAACAAGTGTGCCTTTGGCGTATCGGCCGGTCAGTTCCTGGGTTTCTTGGTCCACGAAAGAGGAATCGAGATTACACAGAAGAATATCGATGCTATAAAGAAAATCAAACCTCCGACGGACAAGACCAAGTTACAATCTCTGCTCGGCAAGATCAATTTTGTTCGGCGCTTTATATCGAACCTATCAGGAAGAATAGAGCCGTTTACTCCACTATTGAAGATAAAAGAGGATGAAGAGTTCGTATGGGGTGATAGGCAGCAGAAGGCGCTGGACGATATCAAGGAGTATTTAACTTCTCCGCCAGTTCTAATCCCTCCACAGAAAGGGGTTCCGTTCAGACTGTACCTATCGGCCGATGAGAAATCCATCGGCTCAGTCTTGGTTCATGATATTGATGGTAAGGAAAGAGCTATTTTTTATCTCAGTAGGAGGATGTTAGACGCTGAGACAAGGTACACACCGGTGGAGAAATTATGTTTGTGCTTATATTTTTCATGTACTAAATTGAGGCATTATTTACTTTTCAACGAGTATATTGTGGTAAGTAAGGCCGATGTGATGAAATACATGTTATCGGCCCCTGTGTTAAAAGGACGAATTGGGAAGTGGATTTTTGCCTTAACAGAGTTTGATCTCAGATATGAATCGGCCAAAGCAGTCAAAGGACAAGCCCTGGCCGATTTCATCGTTCAACACAGAGACGAGTCAGTTGCATATGCAGATATTGTGCCATGGACATTGTATTTTGATGGATCCGTCTGCAGACATAGATGCGGTATCGGCCTAGTTATCATATCCCCTCGAGAGGCAAGTTTTGAGTTTGCTTTTACTATCAAGCCTTATTATACTAACAATCAAGCAGAGTACGAAGCGGTGCTTAAAGGCTTGCAGTTATTACAAGAAGTCGAGGCCGATTCCGTAGAGATCATTGGTGACTCACAACTAGTAATTAATCAACTTTCTGGAGAATATGAATGCAAAGATGACATCCTCAAAGTCTACAATGAAGAGTGCAAGGTGTTGCTTCAGGCATTCAAGATCGTGACGATGAGGCATATACCCAGGAAGCAAAACTTCGAGGCCAATGACCTGGCTCAGGGGGCATCGGGATACAGGCCGATGGCCAAGGATGTACAAGTTCAAATCGCCACCGTGGACGCCGACGATTGGAGATTTGCTATCATTGATTATTTGAAGAATCCTTCGCAATCGGCGTCATGAAAGATGAAATACAAAGTATTGCAGTATGTCCTGTTAGATGATGATTTATACCATCGGACGATTGATGGTGTCTTGCTCAAGTGCCTAGGTCCTGAGGAGGCCAAAGTCGTTATGAGCGAGGTCCATGAAGGGATTTGTGGAACACATCAATTGGCCCATAAAATGAGATGGCTGTTGAAACACATTGGGTATTTTTGGCCAACTATGCTAGAGGATTGTTTCAAGTATTATAAAGGATGTCAGGATTGCCAGAAGTTTGGAGCAATTCAAAGAGCACCGGCATCGGCTATGCATCCCATCATAAAGCCGTGGCCGTTTCGTGGATGGGGCATAGATATGATCGGCCAGATTAACCCGCCATCGAGCAAGGGACACAAATATATCTTGGTGGCTACCGATTACTTCACAAAGTGGGTTGAGGCCGTTCCCCTTAAGAAGGTTGATTCCAAAGATGCAATTCAGTTTGTCAAGGAATATATTATATATCGGTTTGGGTTACCTCAGACGATAACCACCGATCAAGGATCAATCTTCGTGTCCGATGAGTTCGTCCAGTTCGCCGATAGCATGGGCATTAAATTATTAAATTCTTCTCCTTACTACGCGCAAGCTAATGGACAGGCAGAGGCTTCTAATAAGGCTTTAATCAAGTTAATCAAGAGGAAAATCGACGAACAGCCGAGGCAATGGCACACAACGCTGGCCGATTCCCTTTGGGCGTATCGGATGGCTTGCCATGGTGCAATTCAAGTGCCTCCGTATCAGTTTGGTTTATGGACATGAAGCAGTGCTGCCGTGGGAAACCAACATCGGTTCAAGACGGATTGCTTTGCAAGACGACTTGACAGTCGATGAGTACCATAATCTTATGGTGGATGAGTTAGACGATTTGGCGCATGTCCGATTACGGGCCCTAGAGAAGATCAAACGTGATAAAGATAGAGTGGCTCGTCATTACAACAAAAAAGTTGTCGCCAAGTCGTTTGCAGAAGGGGATCTTGTATGGAAATTAATAATGCCGATTGGTTCCAGAGATAATAAATTCGGCAAGTGGTCACCTAATTGGGAAGGTCCTTTTCAAATTCATCGCTGTGTTCCTCGCAATGCTTATTTGCTCAAGGGGTTGGATGGCGAGATTTATGGACGAGCTCTTAATGGCAAGTACTTGAAGAAATATTATCCTAGCGTCTGGATCGATTCATGATCGGTTCTCCAGCCGATTTATGATTACAGCCGATGTGTTGTGCATCGTCTTTAGATAGCCGATACATACTATCGCCCTTAGTTCAAATTTTACAACATGAGCCCTCATCTTCTAAAATTTGGGGGGCATATATATATATATAAGCGCGTAATTTTTTTTTTACGGAATTTTCTTCTTCAGAGATGGATTTCAGAAATAATTTTCACACTGGAATTTTCAGATCAAATTCGGCTGCGTGGCCGATAAGGTTTGTGTTTACATGGTAAAAAGAAGAAATAGGTTACATCACCCTATAAAGTCTGCAATAGCTGCGATGGCTCTACGGCGGATTTGTTCAATATCTTCTATAGCTTGGGCGTCATCGGCCGTCAACCCTGGGATTGGCTTCAATGACTTACTCAGGGTGGCAAGATACTTGGCCGATGCCTTGAGCTTTGCCGTCTGGTCTTCGATAGCCTTGGGTGATGCAGCTATCCCGGCTTCAACTTCTTGGATTTCGCGGTGCGTGGCTCCCAGCTTTGATTCTAGCTGTGCTTCGAGACGACGGAGTTCTTCAAGTTTGTGCTTCAAGACAATTGGCTCCACCGCTAGTTCGTCCAACTTGGTCTTGTCGGCATTGACTTGAGCCCTGCTAGCGGACAGGGCCGATTCCAGTTGCTCACGTTCTCGTCGCTCTGCGAGTCTTTCTTTTGCCTTGTTGAGCTTGAATCGGTATTGCTCCAAGAAGATGGCCGGTGTTAGAATCTCCATCAGGCTTTCGGGCAGGTCATCCTGAATTTCTTGTACCCTAACCCTGATGGGGGTGCAATCTTCCACCAAGTACTCCAACGAGGACTCCAGCCGATTGGCGATGTCGGTCAGCCGATTCTTTAGATCATCAGAGATTGACGCCCTGGCCGTGGTGGGTGGCTCCTTGTCCTCATCATCAAGAAACTGGCCGATATCAAAAGAAAACATATCGGCTAGGTTCTGCAAATATCAATATGGGTCGAGGTTAGCCTCGTTAAACAGGAATCGGCAGAAAGGGGATCAGGGTAATTGTGGTTACCTGTGTTGGAGCATCGGTGGTGCTTGCATCGGCCTCCCTTTGCTGTGTTAAGGCAGTAGGCGAGGGGGTTGGCCGATGTGTTGAAGGTGATGGAGCCCTAGGCTGAAAAGCAAGAAATTGGTAAATAGGGTTATGTAAATAGCAAAATAATGCAAAAATCAACTCTTACCGAGGCAGTCGGAGAGGGTGGTGGAGAAGGAGAAGGAGTCCTCAATCGTGCCTTGGCTCGTTCGCGTCGTTGTAAGGTGGCTTTCTTGGTTCTGGGTGAAGGGGCCGATCGAGTTCTCTCCTTCAATATAGATGACGCCGTGGCCTGAAGAGGATATGAAGTTAAAGTATGACATTACAAGGGGATTATGTAAACGCAAAGAAGGGATTATATTGACCTTGCGAACTGCATGTTTGGTCCTCTTTGGTTGGGGGGCATCGCCTTGGTCATCGGCTGGCGGGATCCCAGTAGCTTCGGCCGATGGTTCCTTGGTGGTTTCGGCTGATGGGTTCTCTTCTTCATGTGCATCGGCCGCTGCCGCATCAACTTCCTCCTCCATCATTTGTTCATCAAGGAATTCTTCCAAGGAGGGGTCTAGCTCTTCGGCATCGGCCTGATCATCGGTTTTAGCCTTCTTGCTGGCTTTCTGCGATTTGCTTTTGGCCGGCGCTTTCCTCTTGGGGTTTTCTTTGGGCATTGGACCTTGAAGAAGCGACGCCACTTTTGGGGCAGTAAGGCCGATGATTGACTCCATGACAGTTGATCTTGACGGGGCTAGGGCTTGATGATAGAAGATGTCTCGCCCACTGTTGCTCACAGTCGGAATCGGACCATCAGGAACCTGAGGGCTGATATTTTTGATAAGGCCCGTCACATAAAATCTGGCCGATTGATGGAAAATATGAGCAGCCCACTCTTGCCACCATGTCTGGAAACTGATATGAACAAAGGCGCTCAGATGCAATCGGTCACAATCGCCGAGATTCGGGAGTTCGATTTCCATCGCTTTGCTCATGACCAGCGCCGATGGAACCATGCCTCTGCTTTCTAAGAGTTTATGAAGATGCAAACTCATAGGAAGCTGTCCTAGCCCGCACTGTCTAGCGGCCACCATTGGATTATAAAATTCGTAAGACAGGCTGGTGCTTCTTCCTTGAAATAGGCCTACTGGGAGCAGGCATGGGGTGAGGCCGATCATGAACAATTCCCTTGACTCTGAATCATCATTTATCAAACTCAGTTGAAGATCGTCAGGGAGTTCGAAGTCTTGGTCCGATGTGTAGACAAACATTTCCATCCTGGCCGATGGAGGGTCGGTGAAGAAGCGAATGAACCATGTAGCCATGTCCTCGGCCGACTGGTCTGCGCCTGGGTAGACGGAAGCTGCTTCCCCATAGGACATGCATCTTCTGGTCCTGGTGTTAACGACGGATTTTGGTAATCGACTCGAAAAGAAAAGAGGAAACCGAAGCAGAGAGGAAGGATTGAGTTGGAGCCGGACTAGGCTTCGTATCGGACCCAGTAACCGTATCGGACTTGGGGAGTGTTGCTATAAAGGGTGCATATCGGCCGATGCGGATTTGGTTTGGTCATGGGCCGATACGGGTTGTGAGTTGACAGTGTCAACGTGGGCTTGGTCTGGGCTCGAAGTAAGCTTCAAGGAAGTTGCCAAATAGAGATAAAGCTCGGTTTTAGGCAATTGTATCTTGTAAATTAGGTAGTTTAGATCTAATCTGTGGCTAGAGTCTGCCGCAAGGACTTGTTTGATAGTTGTAGATAAGATTATGCCCTACAAGGGTTCTGTTGTAACCTCGGGTATAAATATCCCGATAGTTTGTACATGTAAACTCTCTCTCTCAATCAATCACACAATCGAATTAATCTACTTTCGGCGCATCGCCAACCCTCGCAAGAGGTCTTCTTCGACGAGTTCTTGCTTCCTCGGAGCAGAGGTAAGAACTCGTCCCCGACGATCTGCATCGTCGGGGCTAGCGTGTCGCTTTAGACACGTTAAGCCTCGATGATGTGATCGTCGATTATCATGTCTTGGATAGTTTTGACAGGTATCTCGATTAAGCCTTGCCAGCGGTTTACTCGCTTTAGGGTTTATTGCCGACAATGATTTAATTTTCATACTTGGCTAGATTATTCAATGCATCTGTCATCCCCAAAAGCAATCGACGACTTGATTTTCTTTGTGTTAAGTCTCAATCCACACTTTGAGTTGCCATCGACTTTAGTCCTGTTTTGAGATCTGACACAAAGCCTGTTTTCGGTTGTAATTAAGGATAGTACCGGGGTTTTAGCCGGTCTTATCTAACATATGCAATTGCTTTATATTTCTTGCATATGTTTGCCACTTATATGTGCAGATCGATGAGTATAAATTTGTCGATCGTGAAGTAATCTTAAGATTTCTTTATGGTTGATGTGTTTATATTGGCCGATTGGTTCGTATAAGGTTGCACTAGAGTACTAGCTGGTGTAGTTATCTTTTTCATCTTTATCGGCCGGTATTATTAGTTGAAGTTTACATATCAATGAAGGCCGATAAGGTTAGATTCATGTCTTACATATTTTCTAAGTGAGCCGATATAGCTTTGCCCTATCGGCTGGGCTATGACAATGTGTCATCGGTCTGCTGACCGATCGGCCATTGTTTTCTGACTTGGTTCACTTGTTTCTTGTTGATTGCAGATCAAATCAACTGGCATGCTCTACTTACGACTAGGCAAGCCATTTGGACCTGCACTGGAGTTAAGCAGATCTCCCAGGCCGCTGTGGTAACGCGGAACCCGTTTGGTTGCTGGACGGGTCGAAATTCTGCGCCAACACGCTTTTGGCATGCCCGGTGGGACATCAAGAACACAAGCTTCTCACCAGCAACAAGAACACCTCGAGATGTCGAAGCAGGCCGAGATCGTCGAGGAGAAAGTCATTCCTGTGACCGCCGACCAACTCAGCGCAGAACAAAAAGCTGAGATGGAGAGTCTGGTCGCGCAGTTCCAGAATATGTACCTGCAAACATATTCTAGGACTCGGCAAGACACCCTGATTCAAAAGTCCAAGGTGGTAATGCCGAGTCCTGGAGATGGAGCTGGAACGTCGGCGGCGGCGCACGATCACGCCGTCAAAATTGAAGATACTGCAGCGCCGACGTTGCAAGACCGAATCGACTCCGCAGTTCACTCTGCGCTAGTCAACCAGTCGGGGATCCTGGTGAACACGTTGACCAATACGGTCAAGTCGATCCTAGATGGTTCAATCCATCAGTACAAGCCTCAAGGCCCGATTTACCTGCCAGAAAACAAGTTCCCTGCCTATCGGACCTTGAGGAACGACCTGAGCACGGCTCAGCCGACAGCGCCAATGCCACCTCCATCGGCGCAACCAACAACGACCCTGCCGCTGGTCCTCACCGAGCAGGCGGGAGGAAGCCCTCAGCACATTACAGAGGAGCAGTACGCTCAATGGACCAAGGGGAAGCAACCGGTGGTTGAGCCGATGCAGCAAGTTCCCGTCCACCAGCCATCGGCCGGACAACCGCAAGCCCCGGTGTTCAATAGTCCTCCACTTCAAGCTGCATACAACGTACCGCAAGGCTATCAGCAGTACACCGCAGGGCAGTACGGCGCGCAGAACCTGGATCACCACTATCAACCGTGCTCCCCTAGGCAGTATCAAGCAGAGGGCCTCCAACAATCCTACCAGCAGGACCTCCCGCATCGGCCCGCAGGATACTGGGCTGACATGATAGCCGAATTGATGCGAGATCAATTCGGCTTGAAGCCCAAAGAGAATGCTACAGTGTACCGGCACCCGTATCCCGAGGAATTTGACAGGGTACCGTTGCCAGGCCGATATAAGATCCCGGATTTCTCCAAGTTTTTGGGACAGGACAACGTCTCGACATACGAGCATGTCAACCGATTCTTAGCACAGTGCGGGGAGGCATCGGCTATCGAGGCGTTGAGGGTGAGGTTTTTCCCTCTGTCCTTATCAGGGTCTGCATTCACATGGTTTTCTTCCTTGCCCTGCAATTCCATCAGAGGATGGATAGATCTGGAGAAACAGTTTCATAGATATTTCTACAATGGTGTGCAAGAAATGAAACTGTCAGATCTGACTGCCATCAGGCAACGAGTGGATGAATCGGTCCCTGAGTACATACAAAGGTTCAGAGACATACGCAACAGATGTTATAGCCTCAGTCTGACCGATTCCCAGCTGGCCGACCTGGCATTTCAGGGATTGCTAGGGCCGATACGCGAGAGGTTCTCCTCTCAGGAATTTGACAGCCTCGCTCAGCTGGCACAACGAGTATCGGCCCACGAGCAGCGATTCCAGGAGGCAAAGAAGTTCGCGAAAAAGATTAACACTGTTTATCAGTACGCCTCCGACGATCAAGACGATGAAGACGCTGATGTCGATCTAGCCGAGTGGGCCCGGATGAAGAAATCAACAACTTGCCAGTGGGCCAAGAAAGGAGATAAAGAGGATAAATATGATTTCGACATCAACAAGGCCGATAAGATATTTGACCTGCTGTTGCAAGAAAAGCAGATTCAACTGCCAGTAGGTCACGTATTGCCATCGGCCGAAGACATCAAGAAAAGGAGATATTGCAAGTGGCACAATTCCTATTCACACCATACAAATGAATGCAAGATCTTCCGGCAACAAATTCAATCGGCCATCGAGCAGGGCAGAATTAAAATCGATGATGCCAAGCGGCCGATGAAGATTGAAGGCCACCCGTTCCCAGTCAACATGGTGCGGGCGGACAGGGCCGATGGCGGTGGTCATCGGACTGGCAAGCGGCCTCATCAGACCTCTGAGGGTCTGATCAGAAAATATCAGCGGAGGCGGGAGGAACAAGCTCAAGACCAAGCCGATCAAGACAACTCCTACGACCCACACTGGGAGTGCGAGTTTTTTCGCTTCTGCTGGAATGAAGGGATGAGGTTGCCATCTATCCAGGAGTGCCCTGCATGCAGTGGTGTAGAAAATTCTTATCAGGGCAGCTCAAGCAGACAAACGCATCGGCCGGCCAAGCAACGGAAATCCGTGCATGAAAGGCTGGGGCCGATGCACCAAGATCAACACGATGAAGATGAGGAGCAAGTCCAGAACCCCCAATGGTGCCCAAGCGATGTATTCACCAAGACACAGAAGCGGCGGGTTCAGAGGTTAAGGAGGAAAGAGCAAATCCAAGAGCAACAAGCTGAAATACCCCATCGGCCCACCAAGACCAAAAAAGAGTGGAGGATAAAATCCACGGTGGCCAGGGCCGATGAGGGCACCTCCAATACAGCTCAGGGCTACTCAGCTTCAAAAGGTAAAAAAATGACATCGGCGCCTGTTAACATGGTGTTTGTATTGCCAGCAGAATACAGTGTGCAGGCGGCCGATGAAGCGATGGCCGATGATGAACAAGGTTCAGCCAGGCTACGCTTGTCACCAGACCAAGCCATCTTCGACAAGCCAGTTGACGCCAGCCACAGACATCTACGGCCGTTGTACATCAAAGGATTCATCAACGGGCGGCCGATGACGAAGATGCTGGTCGATGGTGGCGCAGCAGTCAATTTAATGCCATACACAACCTTCAGGAAGCTTGGAAAAGTACCTGAGGATCTTATCAAGACAAATATGGTATTAAAGGACTTCGGTGGCAACGCATCCGAGGCGAAGGGGGTCCTGAACGTGGAGCTCACCGTGGGCAGCAAAACAATTCCCACCACCTTCTTCGTCTTCGATGGAAAGGGTTCCTACAGCTTGTTGTTGGGACGAGATTGGATCCATGCAAATTGCTGTGTCCCTTCAACAATGCACCAATGCCTCATGCAATGGCAAGGGGACCAAGTCGAGATCGTGCAGGCCGATCGGTCAGTACATGTCGCCAATGCCGATCTCGCAGTTTGGGAGATGGAGGGAATCGACTGCTTGTCCGGGCGAGTCTGGGACGCCGATTTCCTCAAGGTAACCGACTGCGACATCGAGACAATTGAAGACCAAGACAAGCGGTTACTTTAGCGAAGATGCACCATCCGCCGTTGACAATGACCCCTACACAGATGACGCGGTGGATGAGTTAGACGGCAAGTTGGGACAAGGTTTTACGTCGGCCGATGAATTGGAAGAAATTGATATAGGAATAGGTGATAGGCCTAGGCCGACGTATGTAAGCGCTAATTTGCCAAAGGAATACAAGAATAATTTGATAGATCTTTTGAAAGAATTCAGAGATTGTTTTGCATGGGAATACCATGAGATGCCAGGATTAAGCCGATCGATTGTAGAACATCGGCTACCAATCAAACAAGGCTATCGGCCTTTTAAGCAAGCTCCTCGGAGGTTTAAGGCCGATATGCACGAAGCCATAAAAGCAGAGATCACAAGACTTTACGACGCCAACTTTATCAGGCCCTGCCGATACGCGGAGTGGGTCTCCAACATAGTTCCGGTATTGAAAAAGAACGGCAAGCTAAGGGTATGCGTCGATTTCAGAGATCTAAATAAGGCGACGCCCAAAGACGAGTACCCTATGCCGTTGGCCGATTTGCTAGTCGACGCTGCTTCTGGGCATAAGATCATTAGTTTCATGGACGGAAACGCGGGTTACAACCAGATCTTTATGGCTAAAGAGGACATTCATAAGACAGCCTTCAGGTGCCCAGGGGCAATCGGCCTATATGAATGGGTCGTCATGACATTTGGTTTGAAGAATGCTGGAGCTACGTATCAGAGGGCTATGAATTACATTTTTCATGATCTTATTGGCTCTCTGATTGAAGTTTATATAGACGATGTCGTCGTAAAGTCAAGAGAACATGATATGCACTTGGCCGACTTACGCAAGGTACTAGAAAGGGCAAGGAAATATGGTTTGAAGTTGAACCCTAACAAATGTGCCTTTGGCGTATCGGCCGGTCAGTTTTTGGGTTTCTTGGTCCATGAAAGGGGGATTGAAATCACACAGAAGAACATCGATGCCATTAAGAAAATCAAGCCTCCAGAAAACAAGACCAAGTTACAATCTCTGCTTGGCAAGATCAACTTCGTCCGGCGTTTTATATCAAATCTGTCGGGCCGTATAGAGCCATTCACTCCACTGTTGAAAATAAAGGACGACGAAGAATTCATATGGGGTGACAAGCAACAGAAAGCGCTAGACGATATCAAAGAATATTTAACTTCTCCGCCGGTCTTAATTCCTCCACAAAAAGGAGTCCCATTCAAATTGTACTTGTCAGCCGATGAGAAATCCATCGGCTCAGTCTTGGTTCAAGATGTTAACGGCAAGGAAAGAGCTATTTTTTATCTCAGCAGGAGAATGTTAGACGCTGAGACAAGGTACACGCCGGTGGAGAAATTATGCCTTTGTTTATATTTTTCATGTACTAAATTGAGGCATTACCTGCTTTCCAACGAGTGCATCGTGGTGAGCAAGGCCGATGTGATGAAATACATGTTATCGGCCCCTGTGTTGAAAGGACGAGTCGGGAAGTGGATCTTTGCTTTAACAGAGTTTGATCTTCGATATGAATCGGCCAAAGCGATCAAAGGACAAGCCCTGGCCGATTTCATCGTTCAACATAGAGATGACTCAGTCGCATATGCAGACATTGTGCCATGGACATTATATTTCGATGGATCCGTCTGCAGACACGGTTGCGGTATCGGCCTAGTCATCATATCCCCTCGGGGGGCAAGTTTTGAGTTCGCTTTCACTATCAAGCCTTACTATACCAACAATCAAGCAGAATATGAAGCGGTGCTTAAAGGCTTGCAGTTATTACAAGAAGTCGAGGCCGATGCCGTGGAAATCATTGGTGATTCACAGCTAGTAATTAGTCAACTTTCTGGGGAGTATGAGTGCAGAGACGATATTCTCAAAGTCTACAATGAGGAGTGCAAAGAGTTATTACACGGTTTCCGGATCGTAACGATGAGGCATATACCCAGGAAGCAGAATTTCGAAGCCAATGATTTAGCTCAGGGGGCATCGGGATACAGGCCGATGGCTAAAGACGTTCCGATTCAGATTGCTCTCGTGCACGCCGATGACTGGAGGTTTGATATCATTGAGTATTTGAGAAATCCTTCCCAATCGGCGTCACGCAGAATGAAATATAAAGTTTTACACTATGTCTTATTGGACGATAACCTATATTATCGGACGGTTGATGGTGTCCTACTCAAATGCCTAGGTCCTGAGGAGGCTAAAACCGTTATGAGCGAAGTACATGAAGGGATTTGTGGCACCCATCAATCGGCCCATAAAATGAAATGGCTGATGAAGCGCGTCGGATATTTTTGGCCAACCATGCTAGAGGATTGCTTCAAGTATTATAAAGGATGTCAGGATTGTCAGAAATTTGGAGCAATTCAGAGAGCACCGGCATCGGCTATGCATCCAATCATAAAGCCGTGGCCGTTTCGTGGATGGGGAATAGATATGATCGGCCAGATTAACCCACCATCAAGTAAGGGACACAAGTATATATTAGTGGCTACAGATTACTTCACAAAGTGGGTTGAGGCCGTTCCTCTTAAGAAGGTTGATTCCAAAGACGCTATTCAGTTCGTCAAGGAGCACATCATATATCGGTTTGGGTTACCTCAGACAATAACTACCGATCAGGGATCAATCTTCGTGTCCGATGAGTTCGTCCGATTTGCTGACAGCATGGGCATCAGATTACTCAATTCTTCTCCTTACTACGCGCAAGCTAATGGGCAGGCAGAGGCTTCTAATAAGTCTTTAATCAAATTAATCAAGAGGAAAATTGACGAACAGCCGAGGCAATGGCATACAACGCTGGCCGATGCCCTTTGGGCGTATCGGATGGCTTGCCATGGTGCAATCCAAGTGCCTCCCTATCAGCTGGTCTACGGGCATGAAGCTGTACTGCCGTGGGAAACCGCCATCGGCTCAAGAAGGATTGCTTTGCAAGACGACTTGACAGCCGATGAGTACCATAATCTTATGGTTGATGAATTGGATGATTTGGCACATGTTCGATTACGGGCCTTAGAGAAAATCAAGCGTGATAAAGATAGAGTAGCCCGTCATTATAATAAAAAGGTCGTTGCCAAGTCGTTTGAGGAAGGAGACCTTGTATGGAAATTAATAATGCCGATTGGTTCCAGAGATAATAAATTCGGCAAGTGGTCACCTAATTGGGAAGGCCCCTTTCGAATTCATCGATGTGTTCCTCACAATGCCTATCTGCTCAAGGGATTAGATGGCGAGATTTATGGACGAGCTCTCAATGGCAAATACTTGAAACAATATTATCCCAGTATCTGGATTGACTCATGATCGGCCCTCTAGCCGATTTATGATTACAGCCGATGTAATTAAGCATCGTCTTTAGATGGCCGGTATATACTATCGCCCTTAGTTCAAAATTTCAGAATATGAGCCCTCATCTTCCAAAATTTGGGGGGCATATATATATACAGGAGTTCTCGCATTGGATTTTTCAGTTGGCAATTGACTTCGGCTTTCTGGCCGATGAGATTGTTTATAATGAGATTGTTCATATTAAAGATATATACATGCACAGGTTTTTTTTTTAAGATACAATTCATCAGAGTGAGATTGAACTCAGAGGATTTCAGAAGCAATGATTAGGCTGGAATTTTCAAGACAAATTCGGCTGCATGGCCGATAAGGTGTATGTTTATACATTATAAAAATAAAATATGCTACATCACCCTATGAAGTCCGCAATAGCAGCAATGGCTTTACGGCGAATCTGCTCAACGTCTTCAATAGCCTGGGCATCATCGGCCATCGTCCCTGGGATCGGTTTCAGTGATTTGCTTAGGGTCGCGAGGTACTTGGCCGATGCCTTGAGCTTTGCCGTCTGATCTTCTATGGCCTTGGGTGATGCAGCTATTCCGGCTTCGACTTCTTGGATTTCTCGGCGTGTAGTGGCCAGCTTCGATTCTAGCTCTGCCTCGAGGCAACGGAGTTCTTCAAGTCTATTTTTCAATACAATCGGCTCCACCGCTAGCTCGTCCAACTTGGTCTTATCGGCGTTAACTTGAGCTTTGCTAGCGGTCAGGGCCGATTCCAGTTGTTCGCGCTCTCGTCGCTCTGCGAGTCTTTCTTTTGCTTTGAAAAGCTTGAATCGGTATTGTTCCAGGAAGATGGCCGGTGTGAGGATCTCCATCAGGTCTTCGGGCAGTTCGTTTTGGATTTCTTGTACCCTGGCTCTGATGGAGGAGCAATCCTCTACCAAACACTCCAGCGAGGCTTCTAGCCGATTCCCAATATCGGACAGTCGGTTCTTTAATTCGTCAGAGATCGGCGCCTTGGCGGTGCTGGGCAGTTCCTTGTCCTCGTCATCAAGAAACTGGCCGATGTCAAATGAAAACATATCGGCTAGGCTCTGTAAACAGCAACATAGGTCAAGGTCAGTCTTGTCAAATGGGAGCTGACGAAAGGGGATCGGGCTAGGTCTCATTACCTGAGTTGGAGTATCGGTGGTGTTTGCATCGGCCTCCCTTTGCTGTGTTGAGGCAGTAGGCGATGGGGTTGGCCGATGTGGCGAAGATGCTGGGGCCCTAGGCTGAAAAGCAAGGGATTGGTAAGTAGGGTTGTGAGATTAGCATGATAATATATAAATCAACTCTTACCGAGGCGACCGGAGAGGGTGCTGGAGAAGGAGACGGAGTCCTCAATCGTGCTTTAGCCCGCTCACGCCGTTGTAGGGTTGCTTTCTTAGTCCTTGGCAGAGGGGCCGATTGAGTTCTTTCCTTCAGTATAGATGATGCCACAGCCTGAAAAGGATATCAAATTAAAGCCAAGCAATTGGAAGGGGTTATGTGAGCACGGAGAAGAAATTGTGTTTACCTTGCGGATTGCATGTTTGGTCTTTTTCGGTTGGGGGGCATCACTTTGGTCATCGGCCGGTGGGATCTCAGTGGTTTCGGCTGATGGTTCCTTGGTAGCTTCAGCCGATGTGTTTTCTTCATGTGTATCGGCAGCAGCTGCATCGACTTCTTCCTCCATTACTTGTTCTTTGAGAAACTCTTCTATGGAGGGATCCAGCTCTTCGAGATCTTCTTGGTCGTCAATTTTGGCTTTTTTGCTGGATTTTTGGGCTTTGCCTTTAAATGGCGCTTTCCTCTTGGGGTTTTCCTTGATCATCGGCCCCTGGAGCAGTGATGGTATCTTTGGGGCAGTGAGGCCGATGATGGACTCCAGGATGGTTGACCCCGATGGAGCTATGGCTTGAGCATAGAAAATCTTCTGTCCACTGTTGCTCACAGAAGGAATCGGCTCATCTGGTACTTGGGGACTGATGCCTTGGATAAGCTCCGTTACATAGAACCTGGCCGATTGGTGGAAAATATGAGCGGCCCACTCTTGCCACCAGGTTTGGAAATTGATGTGGACAAAAGTATTCAGGTGCAGCCGATCACAGTCACCAAGATTTGGGAGCTCGATTTCCATCGCCTTGCTCATAACTAGAGCCGATGAGACTGTGCCTCTGCTCTCCAGGAGTTTATGAAGGTATAAACTGATGGGAAGTTGCCCGAGCCCGCATTGCCTAGCAGCTGTCATTGGGTTATAAAATTCATAGGACAGGCTGGTGCTCCTTCCCTGAAAAATGCCTACTGGGAGCAGGCATGGAGTCAGGCCGATCATAAACACCTCTCTGGACTCCATGTCATCGTTTACCAAGCTCAGTTGCAGATCATCTGGGAGCTCATAGTCTTGGTCCGATGTATAGATGAACATGTCCATCTTGGCTGATGGAGGGCCGGTGAAGAAACGGATGAACCATGTAGCCATGTCATCGGCCGATTGATCTGCGCCAGGGTAGACGGAGGCTGCTTCTCCATAAGACATGCATCGTCTGCTTCTGGGATCTTCGTGATCGGCATACTTCGATGGGAAGCGCGAGTCCGATAGAGGTGGCCGATCAACCATGGTGTTGGTATGAATTGTTAGCCACAGTTGGATGAACCACCATGGTCCCCCGTGTGCCACGGTTTGTTTCAGCATCAAGTCTTGTGTGGCAATGTGGAGTAGCCGATATACAGCTCCTAAGAGGTATCGGCCGAGGGGTATTCGTTTTTTGCTGACCAGGGCCTGAGCCAGGTGCTGACAGTTTGTTGTGGGGCCACAGGTCGATCCGCAGAAGACGAATCTTTCCAACCATAATGTCAGGAACGCTACATGTTCTCGCTCTGAGACCGATCCTTGTTCCATGTGCTCAGAGATGTACCCAGACCAGCCTCCAATTTTCTTGGTTTTCAGTTTGTGGCTGCTGTTTATCAGGAGGCTGAAAGGATTAATCTCAGAGTCGATGTCTAGTCCTGTGAGTACCTTGATATCTATGAGGGTTGGGGTCATCGGACCTTGCTTGAACATAAAGGCGTTCAAGGTACTTGACCAGAAGTAGCTGGCAGCTGACATTAGTGGCTCATTCTTCTTGGTATCGGCCAGGGACAGAGTTATGCATTGGCCGATTCCAATCTCGTCCCAGTGGACTTGTTTGACGGCAGCAATCCTTTTGTGCCAGGTCCTGTATCCGTTTAGCTTTGATGGCCATGACCTGAAGGTGTGCTTCCACGCCGAGACAGTGGGCTTGGCTTGCCTGAAAGGAATTCTGTCTGTTTCGGCGTTGATTAGCCAGGTTGGGTCGCAGTCGCCCATGGGGCCCAGGAGAAAGCGATGGGATTTATCGTCGGTGGGAATCAAGATTTGGTTTTTGAAGACCTAAATCGTGAGAACAACGATGAAAATATAAGGCCTGAGGGGGACAGAGAGTAAAACCCTAACTTGGAGAAATCGACGGGGAAAGCGATAATGCAGGATTGAACAAGTCGACTTACCGCGGGGATCTCAGAGGCGTAGAATGGGGCGGAAGCCATTGTTGTTGAAGAAGGGATCGCTGCGGAAGGGGTCGATGTCGATGGAGTACCGAGCGGTCGCCGGAGTTGAAGAACACGAGGAGTTTGTTGAATCGGCGGCGAAAGGGTTCGAATCTGGATCTGTGCGGTTTTCAGGTTAGACCTAGCAAAAAGTCGATGAGTTCCCTGGAGCTAATTCCGCCACATTATATAATGAAGCGGAATTGGGGGGCATGTGTTAACGACGGATTTTGGTAATCGACTTGGAAAGGAAAGAGGAAACCGAAGCAGAGAGGAAGGATTGAGTTGGAGTCGGACCAGGCTTCGTATCGGACCCGGTAACCGTATCGGACTTGGGGAGTGTTGCTATAAAGGGCACATCGGCCGATACGGATTTGGTTTGGTCATGGGCCGATACGGGTTGTGAGTTGACAGTGTCAACGTGGGCTTGGTCTGGGCTCGAAGTAAGCTTCAAGGAAGTTGCCAAATAGAGATAAAGCTCGGTTTTAGGCAATTGTATCTTGTAAATTAGGTAGTTTAGATCTAATCTGTGGCTAGAGTCTGCCGCAAGGACTTGTTTGTTAGTTGTAGATAAGATTGTGCCCTACAAGGGTTCTGTTGTAACCTCGGGTATAAATATCCCGATAGTTTGTACATGTAAACTCTCTCTCTCAATCAATCACACAATCGAATCAATCTACTTTCGGCGCATCGCCAACCCTCGCAAGAGGTCTTCTTCGACGAGTTCTTGCTTCCTCGGAGCAGAGGTAAGAACTCGTCCCCGACGATCTGCATCGTCGGGGCTAGCGTGTCGCTTTAGACACGTTAAGCCTCGATGATGTGATCGTCGATTATCATGTCTTGGATAGTTTTGACAGGTATCTCGATTAAGCCTTGCCAGCGGTTTACTCGCTTTAGGGTTTATTGCCGACAATGATTTAATTTTCATACTTGGCTAGATTATTCAATGCATCTGTCATCCCCAAAAGCAATCGACGACTTGATTTTCTTTGTGTTAAGTCTCAATCCACACTTTGAGTTGCCATCGACTTTAGTCCTGTTTTGAGATCTGACACAAAGCCTGTTTTCGGTTGTAATTAAGGATAGTACCGGGGTTTTAGCCGGTCTTATCTAACATATGCAATTGCTTTATATTTCTTGCATATGTTTGCCACTTATATGTGCAGATCGATGAGTATAAATTTGTCGATCGTGAAGTAATCTTAAGATTTCTTTATGGTTGATGTGTTTATATTGGCCGATTGGTTCGTATAAGGTTGCACTAGAGTACTAGCTGGTGTAGTTATCTTTTTCATCTTTATCGGCCGGTATTATTAGTTGAAGTTTACATATCAATGAAGGCCGATAAGGTTAGATTCATGTCTTACATATTTTCTAAGTGAGCCGATATAGCTTTGCCCTATCGGCTGGGCTATGACAATGTGTCATCGGTCTGCTGACCGATCGGCCATTGTTTTCTGACTTGGTTCACTTGTTTCTTGTTGATTGCAGATCAAATCAACTGGCACGCTCTACTTACGACTAGGCAAGCCATTTGGACCTGCACTGGAGTTAAGCAGATCTCCCAGGCCGCCGTGGTAACGCGGAACCCGTTTGGTTGCTGGACGGGTCGAAATTCTGCGCCAACACCTGGGGTCTTCATGATCAGCATATTTGGAGGGGAAGTAGGAGTCCGATAACGGGGGCCGATTGACCATGGAGTTGGTGTGGATGGTGAGCCAGAGCTGAACAAACCACCATGGTCCTCCATGGGCTACAATCTGTTTTAATATCAAATCTTGTGTGGAGGTGTGAAGCAGCTGATAGACAGCTCCCAAAAGGTATCGGCCCAAGGGGATTTGTTTCTTGTCGACCAAAGCCTGAGCCAAGTGTTGACAGTTTGTAGTGGGGCCGCAGGTCGATCCACAAAAGACAAATCTCTCCAACCACAATGTCAGGAAGGCCACATGTTCTCATTCTGAGACCGATCCCTGTTCCATGTGTTCAGAGATGTACCCAGACCAGCCTCCGATCTTTTTGGTCTTCAACTTGTGGCTGCTATGCATCAGGAGACTGAAGGGATTGATCTCGGAATCAATGTCCAGCCCTGTTAGTATCTTGACGTCGATCAGAGTGGGGGTCATCGGACCTTGTTTGAACATAAAGGCGTTCAAGGTACTGGACCAGAAGTAGCTGGCGGCCGACATGAGTGGTTCGTTCTTTTTGGTATCGGCCAGGGACAAAGCGATGCATTGGCCGATCCCAATCTCGTCCCAATGGACTTGTTTGGCAGCAGCAATCTTCTTATGCCAGGTTCTGTATCCATTAAGCTTGGATGGCTAGGACCTGAAAGTATGTTTCCATGAAGACACATTGGGCTTGGCTTGCCTAAAGGGGATTCTGTCTATCTCGGCATTGATTAACCAAGTCGGGTCGTGATCGCCCATAGGGCCTAGCAGAAAGCGATGGGATTTGTCGTCGGTAGGGATCAAGATTTGGTTTTTGAAGACCTAGATCATGAGAAGGATGATGAAAATATAAGACCCGGGGGGGGGGGGCTGAGAGTAAAAACCCTAACTTGGAGAAATCGGCGGAAAAAGCGATAACGTGGATTTGAATGAATTGACTTACCGCAGGGATCTCGGAGGCGTAGAACGGGGCGGAGGCCATCGTTGTCGTTGAAGGGGTCGTTGTGAAGGTGGTCGATGTTGAGGGGTCGCCGGAGTTGAGAAACGCGAAGGGTTTGTTGAATCGGCGGCGGAAGGATTCGAATCTGGATCTGCGCGGTTTTCAGATTAGACCTAGCAAAGAAGTCGATGGGTTCCTTGGAGCTAATTCCGCCACATTATATAATGAAGCGGAATTGGGGGGCATGTGTTAACGACGGATTTTGGTAATCGACTTGGAGAGAAAAGAGGAAACCGAAGCAGAGAGGAAGGATTGAGTTGGAGTCGGACCAGGCTTCGTATTGGACCCGGTAACCGTATCGGACTGGGGAGGTGTTGCTATAGAGAGCGTATCGGCCGATACGGATTCGGTTTGGTCGTGGGCCGATACGGGTTGTGAGTTGACAGCGTCAATGTGGGCTTGGTCTGGGCTCGGAATAAGCTTCAAGGAAGTTGCCAAATAGAGATAAAGCTCGGTTTTAGGCAATTGTATCTTGTAAATTAAGTAGTTTAGATCTAATCTGTGGCTTAAGTCTGCCGCAAGAACTTGTTTGTTAGTTGTAGATAAGATCGTGCTCTACAAGGGTTCTGTTGTAACCTCGGGTATAAATATCCCGATAGTTTGTACATAGGCTATCTCTCTGAATCAATCAATCAATCAAAATATACAACCAATTCAATCTATTTTCGGCGCATCGCCAACCCTCGTAAGAGGTTGACCTTGACGAGTTCTTGCCTTCCCAGAGCAAAGGTAAGAACTTGTCCCCGACGATTGGCATCGTCGGGGCTAGCGTGTCGCTTTAGGCACATTAAGCCTCGATGATGCGATCGTCGTCTATCGTGTTTTGAGTAATCTTGACAGGCGTTTTAATTATGCTTCGCCGGCAGTCTATTCGTTTTAGGGTTTATTGCCGACGATAGTTTAATTGTTATGCTTGGTTAGATTATTTGATGCATTTACCATCCCCAAAAGCAATCGACGGCTTGATTTTGTTTGTGTTAAGTCTCGATTCACACTTTGAGTTGCTATTGACCTTAGTCCTGTTTCGAGATTTAACACGAAGCCTGTTTTCGATTGTAATTAAGGATAGCGCCGGGGTTTCAGCCGGTCTTATCTAATGCATGTGATTATTTAGGTTTTTGCATGTGTTTGCCACTTATATATGTGGATTGACGAATATAAACATGTCGATCACAGAGTGTTTCTTTTTAAAGGCTTCTTTGTGGTTGGTGTATTTATGTTGGCCGATTGACTTGTATAAGTCCACACTAGACTAATAGCTAGTGCAGTTATCCTCATGGAACTCTCATCGGCTAATTTCATTAATCTGTCATACGCTCTTAGCATAGGCCGATGAGATTAAATCTTGTCAATTTGCTTATTATAACGAGTAAGCCGATACAGCTTTGCCCTATCGGCTGGGCTATAACAATGTGACATCGGCCTATCGGCCGATCGACCATTGTTTTCTGATATGGTTTACTTGTTTCTTGTTGATTGCAGATCAAATCAACTGGCACGCTCTGCTCACGACTAGGCAAGCCAATTTGGACCTGCACTGGAGTTAAGCAGATCTCCCAGGCCGCCGTGGTAACGCGGAACCCGTTTTGCTGTTGGACGGGTCCAAATTCTGCGCCAACAACGTCGTCGAGGCGGAGGGCACGACGGGCGATGGCCGACACCCGCCGTTCGTCCGTGGTTCCCTCGTCAACGCCTCCGACTCACGAGAACATGCATGGGGGGCCAAACGCCCGGCTCGATATCGAGCGCCGGCGCGACGCTCGTCGCGCCGCCCATGCAACGGAAGGCGCCTCCTCCTCTGGGGCGCCGCTCCGTCCCGGTCACGGGGGCCGGCCCCCCATGTCCCCGGTTGGTGGTGCCGGCTGTCGAGCCTTCGTGGCGAGCCTTCGGAATGTCCGTTGGCCCCCAGGTTCCGGCCCACCATCACCGAAAAATATGACGGGAGCGTCAACCCCACTGAGTTTCTCTATCTACACGACTGGAATAGAAGCCGCAGGGGGTGACGACAGGGTCATGGCGAACTTCTTTCCAATGGCCCTGAAGAGCCTGGCGCGGGGTTGGCTAATGAACCTGCCGCCCACGTCGGTACACTCCTGGGAGGATTTGTGCCAGCAGTTCACCATGAACTTCCAATGCACATATCCGCGCCCAGGCGAAGAGGCGGACTTGCACGTGGTATAGCGGAGGGACGATGAGTCTCTCCGCTCATACATCCAGCGGTTCCGTCAAGTCCGCAACACCATACCTTGCATCCCTACACATGCGGTCATCTACGCATTTAGGGGAGCGTGCGGCACAACCGCATGCTCGAAAAGATCGCCTCCAAGGAGCCCCAGACCACTGCGCAGCTTTTTGAGCTCGCGGACCATGTGGCTCGCAAGGAGGAAGCCTGGACCTAGAACTCCTCTGGCTCTGGAGCGGCGGCTCCGACTGCCCCCGAGTCCGTCGCTCGCTCAGGGCGGTGGGACAGGAGGATGAAGAAAAGGTCGGCTCGTTCCGACGACGAGGGTCACGTCCTCGCCACCGTGGGCGCTTCGCGGGCCCCCCGAAAGGGGAGGCCCGTGGGCGACAAAAAGAAGGAGGCCGGCGCTCCCGGCAGAGAGCGCCCGGCCGGCAGGTGGTGCACTGTGCATAACAGCTCCCTCCATGACCTCGCCGACTGCCGCGCGGTCAAAAACTTGGCCGAGTGAACGAGGAAGTGGGAGGAGGAGAAAAGGTAGGAACGCCATGAGGGCAAGGCCCCGGCGACTTCCACTGGCAACTGGCGAGGCGAGGCCAAGCAGAAGGCCCCCGCTGAGGACGTCGACGATGGCGATGATGACCTGGGCTTTCAGGAGCCCGAGGCCACCGTCGCCACCGTTGATGGGGGAGCGTGCGCTCACGCTTCTCGCCAAAGCCTCAAGGCCATGAAGCGAGAGCTTTTGGCCGCAGTCCCCACCCATGAGGCGACGCGGCGGGCGCGTTGGTCGGAGGTCACCCTTACCTTTGACCGGACCGACCATCCGCCATGCGTTGCCCGGGGAGGACAGATCGCGATGGTGGTCTCCCCCACCATCTGCAACGTGAAGTTGAGGCACGTCCTGATAGACGGTGGCGCAACTCTCAACATCCTCTCCCCCGCGGCTTTTGATGTCATCAAAGCCCCGGGGATGGAGCTCCGGCCGTCCCAACCGATCATCGGCGTGACGCCGGGGCACACCTGGCCGCTAGGCCATATCGACCTCCCGGTCACCTTCGGTGGCCCCACCAACTTCCGCACCGAGCGAGTAGACTTCGATGTGGCGGACCTCAATCTGCCCTACAACGTGGTCCTGGGAAGGCCCGCGTTGGTGAAGTTCATGGCGGCCACCCACTATGCCTACCTCCAGATGAAGATGCCGGGCCCAAGTGGCCCCATCACCGTCCACGGTGACCTCAAAGTCGCGCTTGCTTGTATGGAGCAGCGCGCGGACCGCCTCGCCGCGGTGTCCAAGCCCGCGGGCAGCGACGAGAGGCCCGAAGCCTCCACCTCGCCCGCCCCGAGGCAGCGGATGGCCTCAGGAGACGAGGTCCCGGTGAAGGAGGTCGCCCTGGGCGACGACCTGTCCAAGACCACTCGGCTCGGTGGTCTCTTGGACGACAAATAGGAAGACGCGCTCGTCTCCTTCCTACGGGCAAACGCCGACGTCTTCGCGTAGAGACCGGCGGACATGCCCGGGGTCCCCAGGGAGGTGATTGAGCACCGTCTCGCCGTGCGGCCGGACGCAAGGCCCATCCGGCAGAAGGTACGGCGGCAGGCCCCGGAGCACCAAGCCTTCATCCGTGAAGAGGTGGCGCGGCTTTTGGAGGCCGGATTCATCCGTGAGGTCATCCATCCGGAGTGGCTCGCGAACCCGGTCGTCATCCCCAAGGCGAACGGCAAGCTCCGGATGTGCATCGACTACACCGACCTCAACAAGGCATGTCCTAAGGACCCTTATCCCCTATCACGCATAGATCAAATTGTCGACTCCACCGCGGGGTGTGACCTTTTGTGTTTTCTAGATGCATACTCAGGATATCATCAGATTTGCATGGCTAGGGAGGATGAGGAAAAAACCGCATTCATTACCCCTATAGAAACTTATTGTTATACAACCATGCCTTTCGGGTTAAAGAATGCGGGTCCTACTTTCCAGCGTACTACTCATATTTCTTTGGGTAGTCAGATAGGGCGCAATGTTGAGGCCTACGTCGATGACTTGGTTGTAAAAACGCGCAACCAAGAGACCTTACTCTCGGATTTGGCGGAGACTTTCGAAAGTCTCCGCTTCGCGCGCATAAAACTGAACCCCGAAAAGTGTGTGTTCGGTGTGCCTGCGGGCAAGCTTCTCGGGTTCTTGGTCTCTGCCCGAGGCATTGAGGCCAACCCCGAGAAGATACGAGCTATAGAGCGGATGCGCCCCCCAGCAAGCTTAAGGACGTGCAATGTGTCACCGGATGCATGGCTGCCTTAAGCCGATTCATATCGAGGCTGGGAGAGAAGGTGCTGCCCCTATTTAAGCTCCTTAAGCACTCCGGGCCGTTTACCTGGACGGAGGAGGCTGAGCGGGCCCTCACCCAGTTGAAGGCATACCTCAGCTCCCCCCCGATCCTGGTCGTCCCGGAGCCCGATGAGCCGCTGTTACTCTACTTGGCGTCAACCCCGCAAGTAGTCAGCGCGGCGTTGGTTGTGGAGCGCGACGAGGACAGCCCTCGCCCCGCGCGCCCCCACCCTGTGTCGACCCAACCCGGGACAGACAAGGGAGGAGCGGCCCCCGAGCCGGATGGCGGCGTAAGGCCCCTGACGACCGGAGATGGCCCTCTGCCCGCTCGTCCGACGGCGCCGGATGCCCCCGACCCCCAGGAAGGCCCCGGGGCCACTACGGGAAGGTGCGGCCCGACGCCCTCCGACCCCAAGGTAGTCAGCACAGAAGCCGAGCAGGCCCGGCAAGGCCCCTCGGACGACGAGCGCCCCAAGAACGGTGCCCTCAACGGAGAGGACAGGCCCCGCCGGAAGGTGCAGTGGCCCGTCTATTTTGTTAGTGAGGCGCTGCGGGACACCAAGACCCGATACCCTCAGGCCCAGAAGATGCTCTACGCGATTCTGATGGCCTCGAGGAAGCTGCGCCATTATTTCCAGGCGCATCGGGTCACCGTGGTCACATCCTACCCCCTCGGCCAAATCCTACGCAACCGAGAGGGTACTGGACGAGTGGTAAAATAGGCAATCGAACTCTCCGAATTCGACTTGCGCTTTGAACCACGCCACGCGATCAAGAGCTAAGCCCTCGCCGACTTCGTGGCGGAATGGACCCCGGCTCCTGAGCCCGATCTCGGACTCTCCGCCCCCGGGGCCAACATGAGCCCCTCACAGCTGCCTCACGCCACCTACTGGGTGATGCAGTTCGACGGCTCCCTAGCCCTTCAGGGCGCCGGTGCGGGGGTCACCTTGACCTCGCCGAGCGGAGATGTCCTTAGATATTTGGTTCGCCTAGATTTCTGGGCAACCAACAATATGGCGGAGTACGAGGGACTCCTTGCGGGACTCAGAGTGGCGGCCGGAATGGGGATCTGCCGTCTCCTGGTTCTAGGCGACTCCCAGTTGGTCGTTAACCAGGTCTCCAAGGAGTACCGATGCTCCGACCCGCAGATGGACACCTACGTCCGCGAGGTGCTGCGTAAGGAGCGCCATTTCGACGGGTTAGAACTTCGGCACGTGCCCAGACGGGATAACGCGGTCGCCGACGAACTCTCAAGGCTCGCTTCATCGCGAGTCTCGACCCCACCGGGCACCTTTAAAGAAAGGCTGGCCCAGCCGTCGGCGCGACCCGACCCTCTAGGGGAGACGGACGCGCCTGCGCGGCCCCCGAGGCCCGTCGGAGTCTAGGCCTCGGGACCCGGGGGGCCCGAGCCCGGCCCCCCAAGATTGGTTGCCTGGATAGCTGAGATCCAGGCGTTCCTCAAAAATCAGACACTACCCGAGGACCGCGAAGGGAGTGAACGCGTCAATCGCATCTCCAAGCGCTATGTGCTAGTGGAAGGGGCCCTCTACCGGCGCGGGGCCAACGGAGTCCTCCTGAAGTGCATTCCTCGGGAGCAGGGCATCGAGCTTCTTGTCGATGTCCATGAAGGCGAGTGCGGAGCCCACTCCGCCTCGCGCACCTTGGTCGGCAACGCCTTTCGCCAGGGTTTCTATTGGCCAACGGCGCTCCACGACGCAGCTGACCTGGTCCGACGATGCAGGGCATGCCAGTTTCACACCAAACAAACGCATCAGCCGGCTCAGGCCCTGCAGACCATACCTCTTTCTTGGCCGTTTGCCGTCTGGGGGCTGGACATCCTGGGTCCCTTCAGGAAGGCCCCGGGCGGGTTCAAGTATCTGTATGTCGCAATCGACAAGCTCTGTTTCGCCTCACCCGCCCATCCCAGAACCAATAGCCAGGTGGAGCACGCCAACGTGGAAATCCTCATGGGCCTCAAGACCAAGACCTTCAACATCCTCAAGAAGCATGGCGATTCGTGGATCGAGGAGCTGCCAGCGGTGCTCTGGGTGAACCGAACCACCCCAAGCTGAGCGACAGGGCAAACGCCTTTCTTCCTCGTCTACGGCGCGGAGGCGGTCCTCCCATCCGAGCTCACCCTGAGGTCCCCTCGGGCCACCATGTATTGCGAGGCTGATAAAGATCAGCTTCGCCAAGACGACCTTGACTACCTGGAAGAGCGAAAGCGGCGCGCGGCCCTCCGAGCCACGCACTACCATCAGCGGCATGTCCGGGCCCGATCACTCTGCGTCGACGATCTCGTCTTACGCCGCGTCCAAACGCGTGCTGGACTGAGCAAACTCTCACCAATGTGGGAGGGTCCGTATCGAGTGATCGGCGTCCCCTGGCCGGGCTCGGTTCGATTGGCCATGGGCGACGGCACAGAACTGCCTAACCAGTGGAACATCGAGCATCTTCGCCGCTTCTACCCATAAGAGGGTCGGGTGTCGTACCTCGGGCTCGGGCCAACCCCGCGTCCCTCTCGGGCACGCCGTGTTGGCCGGGGGCTCCCACATGCATATACTTGTTTAATTTTTTCCTAGCATTTCAATAACAAGCATTTTCAATTCCCTAAGGACTACGCCTGTGTTATCATTTCCTTTTGAAAAATCTTGACTTGAGTCAGTCTGCTTGTGCTCGTCCTTGTCCTCAGCAGCCCGGGTCGTCTAAACCGCCAAACGGGGCCCAGAACCGAGCCGTGCCCCGGGGCGCGGTGAACTCCGGGGGGGAATCGGCAATGGCCCACAATCAGGTCCTCATAACCCTCGGTCACCGCGCTCCCGGCCTGGCCAGTCTCGACATGTGGATCTCCCCAGGCACTAGCTCCGACCCGCGCTGCTTGGGGCTGGGGCCCGAGCACGAGCCCTCGCTCAAGCCAAAGATGCAAAAGGATCGCGACACAGACCATCCTTATCACGCGCGTATAGCAAGCATAACTAACATAGAAGTTAAAATTTTGTTTGATTGCAGATAAGATGAAGCCAGTTTGTACAAGCATTGGCCCAAAGGCCTCAGAAGATGAAGGAATAAAAAATTAAGATACGCGGGGGCCCGGGGGCTCACTCCGACGCACCCGGGTCACCGGCCTTGCCATCGCTGTCGTCGTCGGCACCATCGTCACCGTCCTCCTCCTCGTCGGAGTCGAGAGCGAAGACGAGCCGAGGAGCCGTCCCCTCGAAGCCGTGGACGATTTGATAGGCGGCATCCCGGACTTGGGCATGCGCGTTGGCCTCGATTCCGGGGGGGAATTCTTCCAGCGCCGTCCACGGGGAGAAGTCGGGGTCTTGGGCTTGGTAGCTCGCCAGCACGAGTTCCACCGCCCCCCGAGCGAGGTCCCTTGAGGAAGACTTAACCGTCTCCTCGATCTCCTTGGGGAGCCTTTCGAGGTCCCCGGCCATCTCCGAGAGGCGCTGGGCGAGGCCCCCCCGGTTGGCGGCGTACTTTGCGTGCCGCCCGCTCCAGATGCCCGCCTAACGCCCGGCGCGGTCGAGGCGGGAGACGGCGTCCCGAAGCATGCCGGGCCCCACCTCCTTCGATAGCTGGAGGGCCTCAACCTCCCCGGCGGACGAGTCCAGGGCGCCCTGCAGCTCGGCGATGGTGTGCTCGGCGGCTGTGAGGCGGGCGGCCAGATCACCGTGGCCTACGGCCGCCCACCCGCTGCGCGCCCGCGCGTCCAGCTCCCTTACCCGCACCTCGAGTTCGGAGGCCCGCTGGTTCAGTGCGTCCCTCTCGGCGCGGGCGCTTTCCAGATTACGGCGCGCCTGCTCCTCCCGCGCCGCCTCGCGGAGGAGCAAGCTATTCGCCAACCGCTGCGTCGCGGCCTCGGCCTCCTCTAGGGCTCGCCCCCGCTCGGCGAGCATGTCTTCGTGCAGGAGGAGTGCGGACTCCTGCTCGGCGGAGGCAGCCTCGTGCGCCGCCAGTGTCGCCTCTCGTGTAGCGACGGCGGTCTCGCGTGCCGCCAGCGCCGCCTCCTTCGTGTCCAGGGCGCGGGCGCGCTCCTCCAGCGCCTCCAGCTCCCGGGCGCGGAAGTCAAGGGCCTTGGCCCGCCGGCGCACGGTGGCCTCGTGCACGAGCAGGCGCGAGGCCCACCCCCGAGCGTGGCGAAGCGCTCCTCCAGCGCCATAGTTCGGGCCTCTAGGGCCTCATCGCGCTGGCGGATCGCCGCCTCGATCTCCACCGCCCGCCGCTCCCGGGCAGCGGCGGCGTCGAGAACTCCGCGGGCGGCGTTGAGCTTCTCCTCCAGCTCCGCCATCCGACTCCCGTATTCGAGACGGAAGTCGTCCCGTGCCCCGTCGAGCACGGCGATGGCGATGAGGGCTGTCTCCCGCTCCTGCTCCACTTCCCGGGCGATTTCCGCCAGGGTCCTACGGCAAGCCTCGAGCTGCAAGGTGTGTAGGCTGTGCGCCTTACGGCCGGCCTCCACCATGGCCTCCACGGAGCGCCGTCCCTCCTCGACGCGCGCCCACGCCGCGTCGACTTCTGCCCGCTCCACCTGTAGAGCCTGCATTTGGGCGCATAGCCCGTCCAGCACCGTGTTGTTGGTCGTAGCCAAGGCTTGCAGGAGGGGCTCCGCACTTAGCGGGGTGGCAGAAGAAAAGGGGGAAGGCCGCCCCTGTGGTGGTGAAGCCCGGATCGGCTCGCCTGTCAGTGTGTTGGCCTCGGGGGCCTCTCCCGAAGCCGGCTCATCCGCAGCACCGCCTGGGGCGTCGAGCCTCGGGTGCGCCCCCTCGGCGTCATCATGGGCGACCTCGGTGGCGGCCTCCGCCTACGGCGCAATCGGGTCGGGGACCTGGGTGGCAGCCTCGGCCGCCGGCGCCTCGTGCGCACGTGCCGCCTCTGCCTCCCGGGCAGCCTCCTCAGCCCAGCGGATTCTGGCCGCCTCCCGAGCAGCCTCCTCGGCCTGGCGGACTCGGGCCGCCTCCCGAGCAGCCTCTTGAGCTACCCGTAGGCGGCCTGCGGCTTCCTGCATGTCGGCCTCCCGCCTCTGAGCCTCTGCGGTCGCCGCCTCCCCGGCCTCGTTGCCCGCGGGCCGGCCGACCTTGGAGTGACGTGTGGGACGGGACGGGATCTCACTGAGGCAGACGAAAAGTATGGAACATATCCACCGTCGCCCGCCAGCTTGGCACCTACGCTGGGGGCTGGCTCGGGAGTCGGAGGCGCGCTTCGTCGGGGAGGGGGGTGTAGAACCAGTCGCTCTTCCAGTCGTCCCACTTCTTGTGAAGGACGCACGGGATGTAGCGATTCAACACATGCCCCCGTGGCTGGAAGTAGCACGCTGCCGTCAAGCGGCACGGAGCTCCGTGTCATGGCGCCGGCGGAGGGGGAGCTTGAGGATGAGAGCGCGTGGCAGGAGGAAGGCGAGAGAAACGAGAGAGCTAGAGCACGGATGGCAAAGGCAAAGAAAAAGTGGCGACAGGAAGGAAACGAATCCCCTCCTCAGCGCCCTTTATGCCCTTGCCTCCGCCGCGCTCGGCTCCTCGTTTCCCGCGCCCATCTCCTTGCCCCCTTTTTTCTCACGCCCACGCCTCCACTAACCCCACTCGCCCGCTTACGGCGCACGCGTCAGTCGTGCGACCGTGGCGGTCGAGGAGGGGCAGATCGTGTGCGCATTAATCACGCTAGGTTACCGCGAAAAGCGCCAATCATTACGTCCCCAGGCGAAATGGACCGACGCGTCCCGATCCGCGCGCTGCCTCGAGTAATGTTGCGGTTACAAGGAGACCGCTCATTAATGTCGACTGGCATACTTCACCGATATATGTGGCTCACGACCGTAGGAGTCCTTCTCGCCTTTGGGGGCTGGTCCCACCTGTCACCAGGACCGAGGGGTGGCGTCAAGCCTAGGTGCCCCCCCCGAGTGTGGCCCCCCAGGTGTGACGCCGGGGGCTACTGTTGGTGACATGGGACCGGGGGTATCGAGACCAAGGAGATGGGCGGCCACAGGGATCCACGTGGCCCGTTCCCCCGGAGGGGTCGGGCCCGAGGGTGACGTGGTGGCTGACCTCCCGGTTTCCCCCCGGGGTCGGGTCACTCCCGTTTCTGCCCCGAGGCCTGGGGCGCCCCGACCCCCTGTGGCTTCGGTGCTACGTGCGCAGGTTAGGTTAGCTCTGGTTAGGTGAGCACGGCGGAGCTAACCTAACCACATTTATGGCGGTTCAGACGGGCGCACTACGTCGCATTTAATGCGGCGTGACGCACGCATATCCGATCCGTGACCGGTCATAGTGAGCGACCGGTCGCAGACCGGTCAGATCGCGGGTTAGGTGGTGCCAGGATGCCTGTGCACCGCACGCGCTCCAGGCGGCCTGCTCCACGCCTCGCCCCATCCCGTTGGAATGATGAGAGCCCTCTATCTCTCGTCTCTCAGCCGGAGTTGGCATGCCAACTCCAGGAGTTGTTATGCCAGCTCCGGTCAGATGTTTTCCCGATTCCGGTGCAGGCGAGACGCAGAAGTCGCCCGTCATTTAATGAAGGTTGAAACGGGCGTCCCCCGGATGGGTCGGCTGATCGAGCGAAGGCATGCTGCAGTGTCTGTCAGAGGCTGCTTCCGGCAGTAGGATAGCCCAAAATTGTAAAAGAATGTTTTCTTTCTTATGCAGCTCGTGGCCCATGTGGTAGCCCCTTGCCATATAAAAGGAGGCCCATGCCTAAGAAAAAAGGGGGGATTGGGGGGAGACTCTCTTGGAGGCTGGATTCTCTCCGGATTCCTTCATACTCTTAGATCTACCAGAACACAGGAGTAGGGTATTACGCTCCTCAGCGGCTCGAACCTGTCTAAATCGCCTGTGTCCTCGCGTTTTTTCTCTCTGAGATCCCACAGATCAGGGGCTAGGAATTGCACCTTGCGCCCCCGGCCGAACCGGCAAAGGGGGACCTGCGCGGTCTCCCGGTGAGGAGCTTCACGCTTCGTCAACTATATATCTTGTTGGTTGCAGGATCAAACCAACTGACACGCCCTGAACCCGAATGCAAGGTTTGAACCTGCATTGGAGATAAGCAGAACTCCCAGGCCGCCGTGTTTTCTCATCAACACGCTTTTGGCACGTCTGGTGGGACACGAGTTTCAAGATTTCCATCATGTCTACTGAAATCACAGAAGACAACATCATCCCAATTAGTATTGAACATTGGTCTGAGGAGCAGAAGGCAGAGATGGAGCAACTAACACAAGCTTTGCAAAAGATGTATTTGGAATCCTTCAGTGTTACTCGGCAAGAAAAGTGATCTAGAAAGGAAAAGTAATCTTCCCAAAGCCTGAAGCAGAAGCCAGTACACAAGAGGAGGTTAAGGCAAAAGTAGAGGAGCCAATCGTTGAGGATAAGGTGTCTCTGCAAGATAGAATTGATTATGCAATGCATCATGCCTTGATCAACCAATCAAGTGTGTTAGTATATACATTGACAAATGTGGTCAGAAAGGAGATGGATGGGACGATAGCTGAGGAAAAGGCCAAAGGACCAATATACCTCCATAACAATGTGTTTCCCCCTTATAGGACCATCAAAACTAAAATTCCAGGTTCTTCATTGGTAATGCAATAACCAGCACATGGGGGCAAACATCTTAGCAAACAATACAAAATCAGGCTTCCCAAATGACAAGGATTGCACAACCAACATCGAATGGAATGTTTTAGAATTTGTAGCCGATGGAGGAATAAATAGCTCAACAACTTGTTCGACAGCCGATTTTGTTACAACCACCAATTGGACCACAATATGTGCATGAGGTGCCACCAAATTTTCAATAACAACCGCACCAAACATACTTGTGTGAGAACATAAGCCCTCAACATCAGCCAGTTTCACCACATCAGTATCGGCCAAAACCTGTTCCACAATACTAGTATCCAACCTGTTCCACAATACTAGTATCAACCTCAGTTCAACAGCTATGAGCAAATGCCACAATATGGAGGTAGTGGACTCTAGCAGCAATGGGCCGGTTTGATTGCAAAAGTGGTGAGAGAACAATTTGGATTAAAGCCCAAGGATAGTGAAATCATGTATCGGTATCCATACCCAGAATATTTTGACAAGGTTCCTTTACCAAACCGATACAAGATTCTGGATTTCTCAAAGTTTTCAGGACAAAATAATGTTTCAACTTATGAGCATGTCAGCCGATTTCTAGCACAGTGTGGGGAGGCATCGGCTATTGAAACTTTGAGAGTCAGACTTTTTCCATTGTCATTATCTGGATCGGCCTTTACCTGGCTTTCTTCTTTGCCCTAAAATTCTGTCAGAGAATGAGCCGATCTAGAAAAATAATTTCATAGATATTTCTTCAATGGGGTTCAAGAGATGAAGCTAGACTTGACATCCACAACATAGAAATCTGATGAATTGGTTCCAGATTATATTCAGAGATTCAAAGATATGAGGAACAGATGTTATAGTCTTAACTTAACCGATTCACAGCTTGCTGATCTAGCTTTCCAAGGACAACAAAGTAACCTTAGCCAATGCCTAGAACAGCTCAGGGGCTACTGAAGAAGTCACTTATATCATCGTCGACATCGAAACCACGGAAGACTGGCAGACTCCACTCATCAATTTCTTGGATGCCGACAAATTTCCGGACGAAGACACCGAGGCAAAAAGACTCTTGCCATGCAAAAGCTTATTGTATGATCGGCAACGACTTATACAAAAAAACATTGAACAGAGTGCTGCTCAAGTGTGTCTCTCCCAAGGACCGCAAAGATCTACAACTAGACATTCATGGAGTATGCGGATCTCACGCCGGTGGGCGAACTCTGGTTGAAAATGCCTTTTGACAAGGATTTTTCTGCCAACAGCCCTTCAAGACGCTTGCAATTTGGTAAACGGTGTGAAGCTTGTTAATTTTATAGTAAACACACTAAGATCTTAGCCCAAGCGCTCCAAGCTATCCCTCTCACCTGGCCATTTTCGTGTTGGGGGCTTGACATCCTCGGACCATTTCCCCGAGGACAAGGCGGTTACAAGTTCTTGTTCATGGCTATCGACAAATTCACTAAGTGGATTGAGGCAGAGCCAACAAGAGAAATCAAAGTTGAACACACCATCAAGTTTATGAGGGATATTTTGCAGATACGGACTACAACATCGAATCTTGACAGACAATGGTTCCCAATTCACTAGCGGTGCCTTCTACGACTGTTGCATTGAATTAAGAGTAAAAATCTACTTCGCATCAGTCTCCCATCCTCAGAGTAACGGGCAGGTCGAGCGAGCAAACGGTATCATTCTCCAAGGGATCAAAACACGTGTGTACGATAGGCTCCTGGTTTATGACACACGCTGGGTTGATGAACTCCTTTCCGTTCTGTGGGTCGTCCGCACTACCTCGACAACCTCCACCAAAGAGACTCCTTTCTTTCTCGTGTATGGCTCCGAGGCCATGCTCCCTTCTGAGCTACGACATATGTCTACACGAGTCGAATAGTATTCAAATAAGGATCAGGAGGAACAGCGAGCAGACGATGTCAACCTTCTAGAAGAACATCGAGAACGTGTTGCCATTTGAGCAGCCATGTACCAACAAGCCCTACATCGCTATCACAAAAAGTGTGTTCGTGCTCGTACACTCACCATCGGCAATTACGTCCTTCGACGAGTTCAGAATCAAGCAAGGCAAAACAAGCTCTCACCTAAGTGGGAGGGACCGTACACGGTGATCGAAGTCTCAAGGCTAGGCGTATTCAAGATCGCAGACAACGAAGGCCACGAGTTGGCAAACTCTTGGAACATTGACCAACTATGTAAATTTTATGTATAAAATCGATGTACCAAAGTCTGTAAGTTTTGTTTAATAATATACAATATTCCGAATTCTTTTCTTTTGAAGTGTTTTACCCAGTGATCCTCATTTCTTATATCACCTTGTCTTGAAGTCAATTCTATTGTCCTCTTATGCTAGTCTAACAAGCTTCGGGGTCCCATGGACTCTGGCTGGGGACGCCTAGCACTGTGAAAGTTTGTCAGGCCATGCAGGGTCAAATGACCATGTTAGATCTGGTCATATTAGAGTACCCACTTGAGCGTATTAACCAAACCGTGTAATCGGGAATTGGTTTTTCCGACTTCATGGCTGAGAGCTAGGACTTCGCAGCTTCAGCTTAGTTTGCTATAAGATTTAAGCTGTCTTCATGGAAAATGATTTTTCCACGAAAACAGCTGGAGGCTAGGGAGAGTATCGTACTCTATTGGCTGATGGTAGCCCTTGGGAGAGTACTCATACACTATGCTCTTTTCAGATACTTATACAATAGATTTCAATTCTTACTTAAGTTTCGATACGTATGTAAAATGCTAACATATACATTAAGTGTTCCTTAGGTACAAAAACTACAAGGATGGCCACCGCCAGTCCATTGTGGAGAAAACATCCTCGGCCAATGGAGCGAAGGATTGCGCGAGGCGGTCGATCTCGTCTTCCTTCATGCAAGAACACGAGAACCCCTCCTAGAGAAAGCTCAAGCTCATCTGCGGATGCTCATCATGGATGTAGGCGAGGATGTGGCCACCAGCATACTGGCTGGCGTGACAACACTCCTGCTTCAAGCTGTTGTCGATCCGCTTCCCGATTCCCGCAAGGTGGCCGCACGTACTCTGTATCCAAGATAGATGACCATTGATAGATTTCTCGGGAGGACAGATCAGCCGCAGCTCTTCGCACAGTCGTTGTAGCGCTTGACAACAACCTTCGAGATAGGCGGTGATCCAGACTTCCCTACCTCGAAGGGCCTCTACAGCTTTGTCTTTCCGAACGACGTTGGCCATCTTGTTGAGGTCCACCTTCTCGAACTTCGCCTTCCAATACTCAACGCGGCGTTCTCTCTCCTCTAAGTCATTCTCGAGGCCTACGCAGGACATAAGATCTCAGTTAGCTTCCTCCACGAATACGAGAGAAAAGGCTGTAAAGATCATGTTCTCGTACCTTGGTTTCGCTTGAGGAGAGAGTTGAGTTGGAATCCCTATGGATCTAACGCACTGTCGGCATTCACAACAACCAGGGCTTGGTTGTCATCGCTCGGGGTTGAGGAAGCGCGAGGAGAAGGAGGTGTGATGTCAAAATTGCGAGGACATCCTCCTTGCAGGACGACCTTGTCTTTAATACATCTAAAGAGTGACATGATCATAACAAAAATTAAAGGCAATAAAGAAGGACATTGTTCTCGAAATACGACAAGCCTAACAAATTGTTCTTTAAAAATTACAAGAGAGTGTCAATTATTGTTCAAAAAAGGAAATGATGTTCTCCCCCAAGTCAACAAGCTCCGACATCACGTCCTCGCATGTGTCATTAGCCCCGTCCTTCTCTATTGCCTCCTCCAAGTTCACCTCGGGGTGCGTGACCTTGAAGCATGCGAGGACATGGCATGCGTTGGTCTGGAGACCAATGCGCATCTCCTCGGCAACCTGCTCAGTGTGCCTCGTCGAGGTGCCCTCCGGCTGATCAATAAGAAAACCCAGAGAACTTAGGACGATTGTCTCGTCCAGGAACTCCGAGCCTTTCTCGTGTACTCCCAGACTACGGGCTACCATGTCCAGCCGCCCGTAGTTATCCTCGAGGACTTGTTGGAGGGACGCCAAGTTCTCCTGTGTCTCCTCCAGCCGCTTCTCCCATCCTAGCCGTTGCCTCTCGTGACCTGCGACCAAGTCTTTGAATTTCTTCAAGTCCCTCTACGCCTCAGCCAGTTGAACCTCCAGCTCGGCGGTACGTTTGTTCAAAGTCAAAGTCATCATTCAGAGCTGTTCGACTTTAGCGAGGATGTTTCACACACCCGATTGTAGCAGATGGCTTGCTTCCTCCAGTTTGTCAACCGCGGTGAGTGGGACGATGGCGGTGGAGGAGACGGGCGGAGGAAGAGAAGGAGTGGACGCGGCCACAATGACGGGAGGAGGTGCAGAGATCGTCCCCCCATCACCGGTGCTTTGTGTCAAGGTCGTGGGAGAGGGGCTATAACAAAAAGAAATGTGTGTCTTAGAGGACGTCACGAGAAATTGATAAGGACGGTCACTTACCCGGGCTTGGGCCGCTTCAAGAGCATCTTCTTCCCCAATGAGGTCTTAGTGCCGGAAGTGGTCTACAAGATACGTAAGTTAGGACCGAAGTTTCCTCCTCAGGATAGTAATGGACTACAGGGAGCGATATTTACCGTCGAGTCGCTCGTCGGCGCCAGACTTTCGACTCCAGACGACTTGATGTCGACATCTCTTTCCGAGGATGGGAGGTCGCAGAGTGGGGTGATGGTGTGGTCTGGGCCTACTAGAGCGTCTGCGATTAGGTGACCAACTCGAGTTGCAACGGTTAGGTCATCGAGCTCTGTAAAAGAAACAGTTGTGGTATGTCATGAGAATCAGCCATGGTCGGAGTAAGGTCAGGAGGGTTATGAGAACGTATACCCCGAACCGATATCCGTGTCTCGTCTTGCTCCCCTGTGAACTCAAATACGGGGTGATCGCGAGCTTGAAAGGGTTGAATTTGACGACGTATGAAGTCTTCAGTGCTTCATACCCCAACAACCCTTATTCTCGAAGCTCATGGATTCTGTCTACGAAGCTTTTGAGGGATGGAGTTAGAGAAGGTTTTAATGTCCACAAAGGGGAGCGCACGGGCTTCTCGTCCGAGACATCAAGGCTAGCAGGTTGGTCTTGATGTGAAGGTAAAACCACTCTGACCTCCACGCTCCTCGAGAAGAAGGGCAGTTGAAGGGAATGTATTCCGCCTTCATCCCATCTCGGAGGCGGAAGTCGCAGCAGCCAGAGATTCTACGGGTTTCCATCCATCTGAGCTCATAGAAGTATCTAAACAGATCTAAGAAAGGCAATACCCCAAAGTATGCCTCGCAAAGGTGTGTGAAAAAACTAAGGAAAGCAATGGAGTTGGGATTCAGGTGGAGAAGGTGAATGCCGTAGAAGTTCAAAAGAAGAAGAAGAAATTCAGAATGAGGAGGCAGGAACCCACATCGTGCGAAATCTCCGATACAAACGACTTGGCCAAGGGCCGGGTTAGGGTTTGTACCTCCTTCTAATCGGGGCAAGGTTTTCTTTCCCGTGAGTGATCCTTCAATTTGTAGCGCCTTCAGCTCCTTAGTACCGACATTGGATTTGCCCAAATCTATTGGATTGGTCGAGGTTGAAGATGAAGATAAAGAGTGAAGTTTGGCTTGGGATTGTTGAAGGTTGAAAGGGCGCAGGAGAATGAGGGATTGCTTGTGGGAAGAAGGTAAAGTGAATCTCAAGATGGGAATTTATAGGTCGAGGCAGACGGTTTGTATTTCAAGGAAGAAAGAGAAATGGTCGCCACGATTTTCTCAGTTTGTTTATGGTAGTTTTTTAGACTTCAATTCAAATTCATGGTAGACCGTTGCTTTTTGATGGTGTTGTCGAAGGCTTCAGACTTCTCGATAATTTGAGAATGGTTAGGTAGACACGGCATCATGTATTCAAGAACTCTAGCTCGAGAACATTATAAATTCATTTGTTTTGAAGTCGGGGGCTATTGTCATGGTTACGGATATGGCATACCTTTAATATACGGGAAGGTTACCTTAACATTATGGAATTCGGCTAACAAACAGGGAAATTGTATCCCAAATAGAAGGTGTTAGAGTCCTATTCGGGGAAGATACAATCTCGATGATCTCGTAGGCTAAAAGTACTATCCGAATTCTACTTGAGGCTAAGGCAGTCTACAGTATAAATACAAAGCCCCCCAGGGGGTACGGGATCATTGAATCATAAGGGCAAGCCACCACCATAGCAGAGGCAATCCAAAGGAGTTGAAGACAAATCACCGCCTGGATCTCGTTAAGCTGTTCTCGATAGGGATCTTGTCGGTACATTACGTTTCTGTTGTTCTCTATTGTAATATCTGTGGTTTTCATCATAATCTCATATAAACTGGAGTAGACCTATTACCTCTCGAGGGGCCTGAACAAGTATAATCCTTGTCTTCTGTGTGCTTGAACTCGTTTCATGTAGATCCTTGTACCAATGACCCCATACTCTACAAATACCGTAGTCGCAATCTACACCGTCAATAGATTCATTGAGGCTTTTCACTAGCATGTCACGTTCTTTGGCTTCTCTCTATTTATTTAGAATGATGCCGTGAGCAATGCCATCTGCATCTTGCCATTGGATTTTTACTTGTGGAAGTGAATCTTCAGAAGACTTGATGCGAAGTATTTCTTCTTCTTCTTCGTTTGAGGATTGAACTGAGATGACAATGAGACAGTAGGTTATAAGAAAGATGTTAGATCTAAAGACATTTGTCAAAGGGATTTACCTTCATTTATCTCTAGCTGGCTGCAAGAAGGACATTGTGTTTCTTCATCTTGACCAGCTTGATCTTCGCCAGGAGCTACTTCGATATTTTCTTCTTTGTTTTCACCTACTTGAGGTGATTCTGAAGTGGTACCTGTCGACTAGTTTCCAGTTGGCTACTCCTAGTCAGCTGTAGTATCTTCATTAAAACCCAACTGATTTCTAGTCGGGGGCTCTTGGTCTGTGTTTGCTCTTTCAGCCTCTTCCGATTAGTCACCGGTCGGAGGCTTGTTGGGGATCTCGCTGGCGCCTGGGTTAGCAGATTCAGTATTTTTTTGTGTTTCCTCGTGGCTGGTTGGATCAATGTCCTGAGGTTTCCTGAAAAAGGCAGATATAAGACAGGATACATACATGTTCAAGGTTTTTTGTTCAAAGTGTTGAAGACATAATGAGATGGGATTGATGGCATACCTCGAAGATGTCCTGAGCTTGAAGCCGGTTTTCTTCTTCGGAGGTGGCGTTAGGATCTCGCTGGTGTCTTGAGCAGGAACTTCATCTTCTTCAGAAGAATCAAGAATCATTCTTCTCTTTTTCTTCTCGGCCTTCTTGTTTTTGGCTCTGTGGCTAGCCGTTTGGTTCCTTGCTGCGGTTTAATTGTTGGTCCTCTAGTTGCCCAACTGCTTCCACTCGGTCCCTTTTTTGGAGAGTGGCGGGTTGGAGTTTGAGGATTTGGGATAAGATGTTTATTTTCCTACATAAAAGATAATGATCAAAATCTACAGTAGTAGGAAGCATTGAGCTAGTAACAAGGGTTTAAGTACACATATCGGAGGAGGGGGTGAAGTATGCTGAATGGGGTGACTAGGAGCTTGTGACAGTAATCTACTTGTCGAAACATGGTTTCGGCAATATCAATCTGGGGGTAGCAGTCAAGCGCCAAACACAATGGGATAGTATGCAAAAGGAATTAGACAGGTTCAGGCCCTCTCTTCGAGAGGTAATACCCTACTCCTGTTTCGGGGATTCGATCCGCCGAGTGATTTATTGATCTCTTGATCTCTTTCAATATGTGCTCTCGTGAGTCGGGGTGCTTGTGCTCTTGTGGGTTCGTGTTGTCTCGTGTGTTTCGTCGTGCCCTCAAGGGACGCCCTACCCTCCTTATATAGTTTCAGAGGGTGGGTTTACAAGTCGGAGACCTATTCCACTCTATATCGGACTCCTCAATCTTACCAACTATAGACTATGGGCCGTTACCTTATCTCAATGGTAACGTAACACCCAAGTCATAAGCCGGTTTACATAATCATGAATTATATCCTATCCCCTATGGTAAGTCGGATAAGCTAGCCGTGAGGGTATCCGATACTCATAATCTCCACAGTAGCCCCCGAGACCTTCACAGTCAACGAGATAACTTTGCCTCGAACCAGAATAACACTCAGCCAAGTGACTCGTTAGCCGAATGTTTTTATCGCTGAGTGCCTCCATCACCTCTGCCTGAGTCTCCCGAGTGCTTCATCATCCAAAAAAGGCTGTGAAGGGCTGAAAACATCTCAAAAATTTCAAAATAAATATTATTTAGGTGCATCGACTGATGCACCTAATTAGGTGTAGCCCCCGACTATGTGTTTAGTTAATCAAACTAAGCATATAGTCAAGAACTATAATAATCATACTCTCCTGAGTTAAATAAATGTCCAACCGAAGTCAAGATCAATCATAAAAAATCATATAACACGTAACCCGATAATCAAGGCATAGTGCTTAGGGAATCATAGTACTCAGCAAGCTCATGCTCATCCGAGTCGTTTTGCCCGAGTCACCTCAGAACAAACTACTCAGCCGACCCTCATGGGTAGAAAATCTGAGTCAATAAATCATTAGTCATCCGAAAAATATGACCAAAATATTAAATAGCTCCAGCCATAATATTGGTCTTAATCAAAAAAGCTCACCAAGGTAATAGAAGAAACACTAATATAAAATCAAATCAAATGTTTTGTAAAGACTAAACAGCTCCTGCAACCTTCAACAAGTTGTGTAACTGCTATTATGAAAGGATTTTGGAGGCATTGGGCAATAAGACATGCACATATTGCCAGGGCAAGTTTGCCTAAGTCCTCAGGGACACATGTCAAGCCATACCTGTAATATGGGCCGCAAGTTTCTCATGGGCTCGGCCCAAATACGAGAAAACCCAGCAAAAAACCCTAAAAATCTTTCTTAAAGCACCAGCGTCGTCCCTGCCGCTTCATTTTCCCGAAATTTTTCCCCTTTTCGCACTCCTGTTCACCAACCATTCCGAGGAATTCGAGAACTTGCGCTCGCTCAAAATCATCCATCGAAGAACTCAAGTTCCACCACAATCCATCATCCGCATCCAGCCTCCAACATCTCTTCAAAAAATCCCCATCCCCTGTGCCAGATCCACCTCCTCTCAACTCGCATCCATGGCAGAAGAGAGGAAAATCCCTTTCGACCAATGGGCGACCTCGGACGTGAAGGAGTCGACCCTGCGGGAAATGGTGAAGAATGGAGTTCTTCCTCCTAAAGAAATCATCGGCTGGCGTTCGGCGGCCGGCGAGGAGTTCCCCACTCCAAACACCGGTGAGATTGTGTTCTTCACCTCTTTCTTCTATTGCGGATTTGGTCTTCCCACTTCTGATTTCTTCCGTGGTATCCTCGAATACTACGGCCTTCAAATCTATCACTTGAATCCCAATTCTATCCTCCACATTGCAATCTTCATCCATGTGTGCGAAGCATTTTTAGGCATTCTCCCCCATTTCAATCTATTTCGCCGCATGTTCTATGTCAAGCCACACCCGACCAAGGATGACCCCTGCGTCATCGGTGGGGCGGGTTTTCAACTCCGTGGGACTCTCCGCAGGGACTACTTCTCCCTCTCCTTGAAATCCTCTAATAAGGGCTGGCATGCAAACTGGTTCTACATCTCAAACCCCCATCCCAGTTTGCCCGACTTCGTCGACCTTCCACCGATCCAAAGGGCCAATTGGAGCACAATGCCAGAGAACCAAGATTGGTTTGAAGCCAATAACCTCCTGGCTAGCATTCTCGAAATGAAGAATAAAGGACTCCAAGGAGAGCAGATTACTCGGCACTTTATCAAGTGCCGACTGGCGCCTATCAAAGAAAGATCTAAGCCAGCATTTGAATATGAAGGCGAGAATGATCCCAATCGGGAGGACCGTGACTCCCTGAGTTACCAGGTCTTGTGCACTCGTATGTACAAGATTTTCTCCTCTGGGATCACGGTAGACCGCAGCCACAAGATGTCGGTTCCTCCCTTCAACTTGTTCCGACCTCCTCCTCCGGTAAGCCGACTCGGCTCTTTGAACTTCTTTCAATCTTACACACGTCCTTCGATGTATCTCAAAAATTCCACTTGCAGGCAAACGCTCTCATTACCTCTCGGCCATACAAGGTGTATCATGATGATATACCGACTCAGCCAGCTACCAACAAACCAACCGACGGCCCCAAAATCAAGGTCGAACCTCAGGAGAAGAGGGCTGCTGATGACGAAGATATTAGCAAACGGGCAAGCAAAAGGAGACTGGTCGTCGATGATTCAGATGACGAAGAAATCCAAATTCCACGAGCTAACATAAGTCCTCCGAAACCATCGGCCAGATCCGCTCCTAAAATCAGGAGGTCTAACAGGTATCTTGCATAACCAAAACCAACTTCTTGTTGAAAATTCTTTCCCTTCCGTCTCAATCAGCTTCGTCTTCCTCCTTGCAGAAAACCCCAGGACATAGATCCCACCGGGCGGACTGAACCCACCAATCCGTCTGCAGCATCAGAAAAACCAAGGCCTGCAGAACCAAAATCTCAAGACCCTGTCCCGAGTGGAGATGCTCCTGGGGCGGAATCCTCAAGCAAAGATGCTCCTGAGGCAGAGCCCCCGACTGCCAGCCAAGACATCCCAGCTGGAAACCAGTCGGCCGGAGAAAAGCCCACGACTGCCAATCAGGATACCCCGACTGGAAACCAGCCGGACGGAGATCCACAGGGCTCACGCAGTCAAGAAGCACCGACCGAGGACCCGGCTCCTAGAACAGGTAAGTCCAACGATAGCCTCTAGACTCTTGTCTTCATCATGTTGTTTTTCTTCTATCTTCACTTAGTTCCTCTAAATCAATCAGCCGAAGAGGAGGAAATCTCCCGACTGAAGTCTTCAACTAACTCAGTCCCTCCTATCAAAATCGAGTGGCGTGATGCCAAAGGCACGAAGCAAGGCATCGTTTTGAATAAGCAAAAAGAAAATGAGGAACGTGATATGCTCGTGGCCAGCCTCAATGAAGCGACCCGGCTGATGAATGTAAGTATATCTCCTCTATGTCTTATCATCGTTGTCTGATGTGGTTGACTATCTTCATCCCCTGATGCAGAGAATATATTGTCACTCAATGGCCAAGTCAGACACCCTCAAAAAGCTGGTCCCCCATGTAAACTCTCTGGAAAACGTCCACCAAGATCTCCAGCCTGCCAGAGAGGAAGCCGCAGCTCGAGAGGTTGTCCTGTGGGCTGAAATCGCGAAGCTCCGCGATGCAAACTTGGAGCTCCGTGGCACAATCGGGGGTAAGCCAAACCACCTTGTCCTTGCTCTATCTTTGCGTATTCTTCCAACCCTGACATCCGCGAATCCTCGTGTTGTAGCCAATCTATCTGAGATCAATTCCCTCAAGGCCCAGCTAGAGGAGGCAGAAACCGATAAAGCCAAGCTGGAGTCTGACAAGGAGAAAGCCTTAGAAGAAATCGAAGGTAACTCGCGAAGCTCACACTTCTTAATTTATTTGATCTTGACTGTTGATGCAATCCAAGTCATGTCAATCTTGTAGCCAATAAGGTGAAATCCCAAGCGCAATTCAATGTCTTCGCTGAGAGAGTTCGAAGGGCTGAAAGCGTGCGGGATGACATCGCCAATGCTGCTGCACCGATCCTGTCGGCACTGTACAAACATGGACTCGGGACAAGCTCGTTGGATGCTGTAGAAGTCTTCGACAAACTCAGGACGGCGCTGGCAAAATACATGGAGAATATCTCTGACGCGGCCATCATGGGTGCAAGCTTTGCTCTTGCGCAGACGAAATCGCTCTATCCTCGGATAGACATGGACTCTGTAGAAGATGGCTTTGCAGCTGACACTACGGACGAGCGAGCCTTGGAGCTTATAAATGAAGTGTAGGAGTCGGCGAAAAAGGTAGCCGATGATGTAGCCGCACACTTCCAGGAGTAGCTGACTTGCCTTGATATATATGACTCGCTGTATTTGTGATTTGTAAATATTTGGCTCATTTATGTTAATGCCTTGATCCGAGTCTTCATATATAATTTCTTAAGAGTTTTCATCCGACTAGAACCAACCCTAGGCTTGACTAAGTCATCAAAAAACCTCAGTCCTTATCTATTGAACTCGAACAAAAACACTAAGGAATGATAAGCGAAATAAGAACAAATTCTTGATGATGAAAGAAAAATCATGCTTTATTGATATATATATAGCCCCCGACTGACAACTCAAGAAGTCATCTTGCTTGAAATTGTCAGTCGAGAAGAACATGAAATTGGAAAGGCTTAAGCATAATATCGACGAAGGTGTTTAATATTCCAGGAGTTCTCAACCATGGTCCCGTCTTCGCGCTTCAAGCGATATGTTCCTGGCCGAGTTACCTCAGCGATTATATAGGGCCCTTCCCATAGTGGAGATAGCTTGTGACGATCTTTTGTAGTTTGAATCTTTCGTAGAACCATATCGCCAATAATGAAAGCTCGTGACCGAACATTGCGGTTGTGATAGCGACGAAGTCCTTGAAGGTATCTTGCCGACTGAACCAATGCGGCTTTGCGAGCTTCCTCTAGTTGGGTCAGGTCGTCAACTCTGTCTTGATTGTAACGTTCGTCATCGAAGCTGCGAACTCGAAGAGACTCGTACTCCATCTCACTCGGCAACATTGCTTCTGCTCCATAAACCAAGAAGAAAGGAGATTGGCCAGTAGCCCGACTGGGTGTAGTCCGCAGTGACCATAACACCGAAGGCAACTCTTGAACCAATCTTCCAGCATACGGTCGTAGTCTATCAAACACTCGGGGCTTGATGCCTTGAAGAACCATACCATTGGCACGTTCAACTTGTCCATTGCTCTTGGGGTGTGCCACCGATGCATAGCAAATCTTAATGCCGAAGTCTTCGCAGAACTCCTTAAAAACGCCTCCAATGAATTGAGTCCCGTTGTCGGTTATAATTCTATTCTGGACGCCAAACTGATGCACGATGTTTAGAATAAAATCTCGCGCCTTATCCGCAGTTATCGTAGCCACTGGCTTAGCCTCGATCCACATGGAAAACTTATCAATCGCGATGAACAGATGCGTGAATCCTCCTGTCGCCTTCTTGAAAGGACCGACCATGTCCAAGCCCCATACGGCGAAAGGCCATGATAAGGGAATTGTTTGAAGGTCTTGGGCTGGAACATGGCTTTGCCGAGCGAAGAACTGGCAACCTTCACACATGCGAACCACCTTGTCTGCATCGGAGACCGCCGTGAGCCAGAAGAATCCTTGTCTGTAAGCCTTGCCCACTAGAGTGCGCACCGCGGCATGACTGCCGCAAATGCCCGAGTGAATATCTTGCAATAATTGTCGTCCTTCCTCAGGCGTGACACATCTCATCAAAACTCCAGAGGGGCTTCTCTTGTATAACTCTGAATCAACCATGACATAGCCTTGACTGCGGCGTCGGACTCGTTCCGCCTCATCCCGGTCACCCGGCAGCTCCTGCTGAGTTAAAAACTTGATGAACGGTGTCCTCCAGTCGGCGTCAAGCGTGGCAACCTGGTTCGTAACTTCCTCGTCGGGGTTTGATTTTTTGGCAACAGTCGGCTCGTAGAGGTGTTCCACGAAAACATCAGTCGGGGCTGCTTCACGCTTGGACCTGAACTGTGCCAGCTGGTCTGCCGCTTCATTATTGTGTCTCAAGACATGGGATAACTCCAGTCCATCAAACTTGTCTTCAAGCTTGCGAACCTCTTGTTGATAGGCCTCCATGGTCTCATTTAAACAGGACCAGTCCTTATTACCTAGTTGACCACCAACTGGGAATCTCCTCGCACAATCATCTGTCGTATCCCGAGTGAAACAGCAAGTCGCAGGCCATGCAGCAAGGCTTCGTACTCGGCGACATTGTGTGAGGCGGGGAAGTGAATAAGAAGGACATACCGTAGCCTCTCCCCAATCGGGGAAATCAGCACGACTCCCGCTCCCAAGCCGGTGACTCTTTTGGATCCGTCAAAGTGCATGGTCCAGTACTGCAAATCCTCTCTAGATACATCTTCTTGTTGCTCGGTCCACTCGGCTACGAAATCCGCCAGGACTTGAGACTTTATAGACGTCCTCGCCTTGAAAGCTATATCCAGCGGCATCAACTCCAGAGCCCACTTCGCGATGCGCCTAGTAACCTCCCGGTTATGGATGACATCGCCGAGTGGAAAGGACGTGATGACGGTGACCGAGTGACCCTGAAAATAATGGGCTAGCTTCCTAGCAGTGATTAGAACTCCATATAATAGTTTTTGTACTTGAGGGTAGCGGGTTTTGGCTCCTGCCAGCACCTCGCTGACAAAGTAGATCGGCCGTTGAACCTTTTGAGTTCGTCCTTCCTCCTCGCGCTCGACGACCAAAACCGTGCTAACCACCTGGTGAGTTGCGGAGACGGAGAGCAACAGGGGTTCTTGAGGGTGCAGTGACGCCAACACGGGCGGTGTCGTGAGGAATTTCTTGAAGTCTTCGAAAGCTTTCTGGGCCTCAGGGGTCCATTGGAAGTCGTCGATCTTCTTCAGTAACCTGAAAAAAGGCATACCTCGTTCGCCGAGTCTGGTGACAAATCGGCTTAGGGCCGCCATGCAACCAGTGAGCTTCTGGACGTCCTTCTGGGTACTCGGGGGCTTCATGTTCCGGATAGTGTTGATCTTCTCTGGATTCGCCTCGATGCCACGACGAGACACCATAAAACCGAGCAATTTACCTGACGGCACACCGAAGGTGCACTTCTCCGGGTTCAACTTCAGTCTGAAGGCTCGAATGTTCGCGAAGGTTTCTTCTAAGTCGGCAATCAGGTCTTCCTTTTGCTTGGTCTTGATGACAACATCATCGACATAGGCTTCTACGTTTCTTTCGATCTGAGTCTGAAGGCATCTCTGGATCATGCGCTGATAAGTGGCTCCGGCGTTCTTCAGGCCGAAGGGCATCGTAACATAGCAATAGGCTCCAAACGGGGTAATGAATGATGTCTTCAGGCAGTCGGACTCCTTCAAGCTGATCTAGTGATAGCCCGAGTAACAATCCAAAAAGCTCAGAAGCTCACAGCCGGCAGTTGAATCGACGACTTGGTCTATTCGAGGTAATCCAAAAGGATCTTTAGGGCAAGCTTTGTTGAGATCGGTGTAGTCCACGCACATGCGCCATTGCCCTGTCTTCTTCCGAACTAGGACCGGGTTGGCTAGCCAGTCAGGATGGTAAACCTCTTTGATGAACCCGGCGACCAAGAGCTTGGCGAGTTCCTCCTTGATGGCATCTTTTCGGTCTTGAGCGAAACGGCGCAATCGTTGTTTAATAGGTTTAGCATCATCTTTGACGTTTAAAGAGTGCTCGATCACCTCCCTAGGAATACCCGGCATGTCAGACGGTTTCCAGGCAAAAATATCTTTATTATTCTGGAGGAAGGTGACGAACGCGCTTTCCTATTTAGGATCTAGTTCCGCGCCTATTACAGCAGTTTTAGAAGGATCAGATGGGTCAAGGGGGATTTTTTTTGTCTTGGCATCGCCTTCTCCCGACTTGGCTATCTTCTTTGTGGGGACTTCTCCTTCTCCGGATGTTGATGCGGCCAGTCGGACCTCTTGCTGGCCGCGTAATCTCTCGTGAGTTTGGGCCATATCGCAGCTTTCTCTGTCACAGATGAAGGGTGCTTGAAATCGCTGTGCAGGGTGATAACTCCGTGGGGCCTGGGCATTCTTCATGATGAGGTAGGTATAGTGTGGTACCGCCATGAACTTAGCGAGCGCCGGTCTTCCGATGATCGCGTGGTAGACCGTTTCGAAGTCGGCAACCTCAAAAGTAATGTTCTCCGTCCGGAAGTTCTCCCGAACTCCGAAGGTGACTGGGAGGGTGATGTGCCCGAGTGGCGTAGATGACAGCCCCGGGATGACTCCATGAAAGGGGGCTGAACTCGGCTTCAATTCTGATCTTGGAATTTGCATCTCGTCCAGCGTCTTGGCGAATAGGATGTTGAGGGCGCTGCCGCCATCGATGAGGACGCGCTTGAGCCTGATATTGCGAACCACCGGGTGTAGTACCAAGGGATACCGCCCCGGGTGAACCACTCGGTCAGGGTGATCCGAGCGGTTAAACGTGATAGCCACCTCCGACCATCGTAGATAATGCGAGACTTCAGGTTGTGTGGCGTTGACCTCTCTATCAGTCAGCTTTTGCTTCCTCTTGGACTCGTACGCCTGTGGTCCTCCAAAGATGTGGTTTAGCTCGCCTACGGGGTCTTAGAAGGGCTCTGAGCTGCTAGCCGGGTCGTTCCTCTTGGTTCCGATGGGCCGGCTTCATCAGCCGGCTTTTGTCGTAGTTGTGCTGCATACTGCTCAGCGAACTGTTTGTAGATGAAGCAATCCTTGGCCGCGTGCTTGTGATTAGGATGGTGCGTGCACTGAGCGTTCATGATCTTGTCGTAGGCGGTGACTTGGGGACGCTGTTGTTGGTAGTTCGATGTCGTGGCGACCAGATCCTCGGGCTTACGCTTGCGATCCTTTTGGCCGTTGTTGTTGTTGTTGCCGTTGTCCTTCTTAGGACGCCAGTTGCTTCCGGATGGCCTATCGTCCCTCTTGTCGTGCCGGTCTTGTCGCGAGGCCTTGATTGCGTCATCAGACTTGGAGTAGGAGTTTGCCGTCTTGAACATTTGCTTGACCGTCTTCGGTGGCTTGCGCCCAAACTTGCCGATAAGCAACTCGTCGCGAACGCCTTTCTGGAATGCGGCTATGATGACGTCATCGGTGATGTTGGGGATCTTGTTCCGCTTCTCCGAAAAGCGCCGAATGTAGTCTTTTAGCGATTCGTCTGGCTTCTGGATAACGTTGTAAAGATCAAAGTGGGTCCCAGGCCTTTCGAAAGTGCCCTGGAAGTTGGCGATGAAGTGGTCCCGAAGCTCACTCCACGACTGGTTCGAATCTGAGTCGAGAAGAGAGAGCTTACCGAATTTGTCGGTGATGAAGTCGAGCCCGCCGAAGCGGAACGCCTACCCAAGGGCGAAGACGGGGTAGGCGAAGCCTGATGGAGATCCCATTGCGCTTGTCGGCAAGATGTAGAAGAAAACTTGACGCAGAGTCCCCTACCTGGCGCGCCAACTGTCGAAACTTGGTTTCGACAATATCAATCTGGGGGTAGCAGTCAAGCGCCAAACACAATGGGTTAGTATGCAAAAGGAATTAGACAGATTCAGGCCCTCTCTTCGAGAGGTAATACCCTACTCCTGTTTCAGGGATTCGATCTGCCGAGTGATTTATTGATCTCTTGATCTCTTTCAATTTGTGCTCTCGTGAGTCGGGGTGTTTGTGCTCTAGTGGGTTCGTGTTGTCTCGTGTGTTTCGTCGTGCCCTCAAGGGACGCCCTACCCTCCTTATATAGTCCCGGAGGGTGGGTTTACAAGTCAGAGACCTATTCCACTCTATGTCGGACTCCTCAATCTTACCAACTATAGACTATGGGCACACCCAAGTCATAAGCCGGTTTACATAATCATGAATTATAACTATCCCCTATGGTAAGTCGGATAAGCTAGCCGTGAGGGTATCCGGTACCCATAATCTCCACACTACTACTATCCCGAATGAAAATACTTTGTACATCCTCTGACACATGACTCTGAAGTCGATGGACTGAGGGTCTTCGCGATTGGGATCTGACTGGCCTTCGTATTCAAATGCAGGCTTGGATTGTTCTTTTACTGGAGCTAGTCGGCACTTGATAAAGTGCCGAGTGATTTGCTTTCCCTTCAAGCCTTTTTCCTTCATCTCGGCTATGCGGGCTAATAGGACATTGGCTTCAGTCTTACCTGTGCCGTTAGGCAGGGAATTTCATTAAGACTGTTGAACTGGAGGGAGTCCGACGAAATCAGGAAGGCAAGGGGGGATTTGAGATATAAAATCAATTGGAGTGCCATCCTTTATTTGAAGATTTGAAAGGCAAGGAGAAATAAAATTTTTGGAGATTTCCTCGCAATTGGAAACCTGAACCCCTTACTACGCACGGTTTTTCTTTGGAAGGCTGGGCTTTTAGGTAGAAGAGGTGGCGGAAAAGGTTAAACTAAGGAAGAATTCCCAGAAAGACTTCACACAGATCAATAAAGATGGCAATGTGAATAATGGAATTAGTGTTAAGATGATAAATCTTAATTCCATACAAATCAAGAAGACCACGAAAGGAAACAGAAGTGGGGAGACCGAAACCGTTGTAGAAGAAATGGGTAAAGACAACGATCTCACCTGTGTTAGGTGTGGGGAACTCTTCGTCGGCTGCTGATCGCCATTCAATGAGCTCCTTCGCTGGCAGCACACCATCTTTCACATCTCCCGAAGATGCCTTTCTTTGACATCTGAGGTTGTCCATTGGTCGAAAGAAATTTCTCTCTCCTTCGCCATACATGAAATGGGGAAAGCTTGGATTTGGGTTTTTTAGCTCTGGATTTGGGGGTGGATGATGAAGGGAGGAATCCGCGTTGGATGTTCACAAGATTTGAAGAGTTTTGGTGGCTGGATTGCGTGAGGAAACCTTGACCTAGCTCTGGTGGCGGCGATAGTGAACAGGAGCGCGAAAGAGGATTTTTCGGGAAGACGAAACAGCAGAGAGAATGATGAGCGGTTTTGGCAAATAATTTAAGGGTATCGGTAAATGTTTTCTTTTGGGCCGAGACCCTTGGAGCATTTATAGCCCATATTTTCAGGTGTGGCATGTCACATGCCTTTAGGCACTTAGGTATTTTTGCTCTTGGCAATATGCGCGTGCTTAAGTGCTCAATACCTTAAAATCTTTTTATACAACTGTTACACAATTTTTTAAGAGTTAATACAATGCAATTTAAAAGGTGACAAACAATAAAGCTTTATAGTTCTATTGACTTTTTTATATAAGTTAAAACACTGTTTGGATTTCATAAAGCAATTGATTAAATATTATATTATTGCTTTAGGCCACATATGTGTGTATTTTATTTAAATGCCAATATTAAGGCTTTAGGCTGATTATATATCTTGGTTGTTTTACAGGCAAGTGGTAAATCTATTTATGATATTGTTTTACTCGGATTTTACTATATATGCCATATATTTTCCAAAGACGCAAATTGGTTTTAGGCCATGCGCATTATATATCTTATAGCAGTCGGTATATCACTTGGATTAAGATATTTGAGCGTTTACACCATATGTGATATATATTAAGTCACTCGGCTGACTATAATAATTATAAATCACTTGGTTGGTTAATTTATTTATTCTTTGACTATATGATTACTATATAATTAGTTTGTTCAACTAACCACATAGTCAGGGGCTACACCTAATTAGGTATAAATTCTTGGTTATTTTTTGAGCTCTTTTTCAGCTCTTCACAGCCTTTTGATTTGGTAAAAACACTTGAAAGACTATGATAGAGATGATTGAAGCATTCGGCTTTGGATTAATTTGGTTCGAGAGAAGATTATCTTTTGACTGTGAAAATCTCAGGGGCTACCGTGAAGATTATGAGTACCATATACCCACACGACTGGTTTATCCGACTGGGTATAGGGGATAGATTATGTATATGGAATATGTAACGAGCTATGATTTGGATATTACGTTTCCTTGTGTATTAAAGAAACGGTCCAAAATCCTAGTTTGGTAATATTATAAAGTAGATTTAAGAAATCAATACCGTGCCCGACTAGGTTTTTATCTTTGTAATCCTGCCCCCTAACCTATATAAGGTGAGTAGGAAGTCTTTAGGAGCATAGAAAAACATAACCTCAAAGATCATCAAATTAATGTAACACTCGTAAATCTAATCTTCAAAATAGGAGTAGGGTATTACTTCTCATCGAGAAGGTCTAAATCTGTCTAAACTTTTGTCTCTTCACCCATCCTTTTTAGATCTCGTACATTATCTCTATTTTTATTGCCGAAATCTAGTTTCGACACCAATCTCTCACACAGAAGAAAATGATTTCTCAAAATTATCGGCGACACGCTCTCTCTCTTGGGTAACCAAGACAGGCGCGGTTTCAAAATTCAACTGTACAAGTGGGTCCTAAAAAAAGTCCAACGGGAAAAAGGCAAAGCCCAGACTAGAAAAAAGCCCAAACTAACAAAAGGCCCACTTTTAGCCCGAAACAAAAGTCCAAGCTAGTAAAGGCCTAGTATTGTCTTGCACGAATCTCAAACGAATCCAACAGCCCAAAAAATGAATGATTCACACATCAAAATCATTCAACAGCCATATATAGCCTCCCCGTTTTTTTCCTTGGAATGGGCCGTCCCAATGGCTTAATTGCCAAGACCAGATGGGAAGACCAGCAAAGTTGGAGTTTTTTTTATTTTTAATTTTATTTATTAAAAGATTTACAAAAATAATTTTCTGTTTTGAAAATTTACAAAAGTAATCGCCCATCGCTCCTGGGAGGACGTTTTTTAAAAATCGCCCCCCCAGAGGACGATTTTCGTGACGTGGCAGACGGCTGTGGCCCAGGGGGGACGGCCGTCCAAGGGGGGAGGCATTTTTTCAGGCGGCCCCCTCCCTGCCCTCTGGAAGGGCGATTTTTACTGTGGGGGGAGCCGCCTGCACAGGACGGCAAGGGATGGCATTTTTGCAGACGGCCCCCTCCCCGCCCTCTGGAAGGGCGATTTTTACTGTGGGGGGAGCCGCCTGCACAGGGTGGCGAGGGATGGTATTTTTGCAGGCGGCCCCCTCGCCGCCCTCTGGGAGGGCGATTTTTCACTGTGGGGCTAGGGCATCCTTCTTGCCGCCTTCGGACAGACGATATTTCACTAAACTTATTTAAAAAAAAGTAAGTACCATTTTGAGTACGAACAAAATGAAAAATTCTTTTAAAAATGTAAATGATTGATTGATAACTCGGATGGGAGCGTATGGTGAGGGTTTTTTCATCGAAATATTAGGTAAATCATCGTTCTGAGAACAAAATAGGAAATTTTTGTCGTGTATTATGTAATCATGTACACAATAGAAGATACAATTTAAGAAAATATAAACACGTACTTATAAATTGTAAGGGATACAACGTATCGGAGCGTAAAAATAACATTGCAAATCGAAACGATACAATCTCATTAATTTATATTGCTTGACGTATAGAAGAAGACACCTTCATAATTAAACATTATGATCATAAGATAGTTAAGAAGTGTCATGGATACACGATACAATTTTGTGGGTCCCGACGAATCGAGCCTGAGCTTATCTACCGACCCCTTCTACGTCGTTCAATGTGTACTGCATTTTCGTGCTCCTTCAATCGCTGGTACTCTACTTGTGTTTCACACTCAGTTATCTTTTGGCCATGATATGTTGGATTGACATTGTTGATCCACAAAGTGAATCCGCACCTTCTTGGATTGGTCTGAGAAATAAACGTAGTTAGTAAGTTAGGGTAGTAATATTATGCAGATGGTAACGAAATTGGAGAAATATAAGATGTACAATGAAATCGTTGTCTACGTCGGGGCAGACAAAATATCTCCTGCCAAATGTTTGTTCTGCAAAGGAGGTAGCCACCTGGCAGCGACATGTACAACCACACTTTGGACGTTCCGACCATCCAGTCTACGCTTGCAATTTGTACCCGACGTTCGTACTCCATCCATGCCTGAATGAATTGTATGGTTGTCTCTGGTTGCGTTATCGTTTGATCGATGGAAGTAACTTTGACTGTATCGATCCACTGTACGAATTGACATTTTCTTACATCCTCCTATTTGTACAATTTTGTAACAATAGGTTAGTGCAGGAAAGTAGCGATTAGTGGTATCCAAAAGGATGATACTTACGACAAAATCATCATCGATAATGTTAGGACACACGAAGCATCTTTGTCCTCGAGTTCGTTGTCTTACGGACCTTATTACCTGACAACGGTCGCCACAACGACACTCAGGCCGTTCCCGCCATGTGGGGAGTCCCACGGGATTTACCTGCCATTCTAAAGCTTCTCTAGAAATTCGGCGTTCATTCTCATTCTTCCGCCTAAGGTACTCCGATCTTGTTTCACTACGTGAATATCCACGTGTTCCATCGTTTTGTGGGTTTTTCGTATCTACCCACTCAATGAAGTTGCACACCGTACGATATGTCTGCGTAAGATGTTATGATAGTGCACAAAAGCGGTTTATGTATTGATTCTAGTTATTTCAACTTGAAAGAAATGAATCATACCTGATCAGTGTTTGGGCATTGGAAGAATCTCCTGTCCCGAGTTTGTACCATGAGAGATGATTTAAGTATGCATCGATCCCCACAAGCGCACAACGGACGGTCACACCATGGGGGAAACCAACCGGCAAGAGGATCGCTTCGCCAGTGGAGACGCTCAACAAATGGAGCTTCCATTCTCTCTGGACTAGTGGGATTTTGAAAGATGATATGACGAGCTTGTATTCGGCTTGTCTATTTTATAGCGGAGCAACCAGTGATAGACCAGGACTTAATGAGAACCAATTTTCTTCACTGTATGTGACAACACGAGCACGCGTGAGTTGGAATTACTTTATCTTACAAAGCAGCGCCGAAAGTTGATAGTGACAAGTCGGACTGACAGTGTGTCCGTGCACTGTGCTATACTGTGCGATGTAATGGACCCGACACCCAAGCGCCGAAAGTTTGTTGTCGTATGCATAAGTGGTTGTAGCAGAGTACGGACGACGGTAGGCCTATGTACTAATGGGTAGAGACAATGGAACCGTAGCAGTAATGTAAGAGTAATGCTGGATCACAAAAATATCAACCAGAAGAACTGTATGTACAAACACTGTACAAAGATGGACCACTACTGTCGAGCCCTCTTTCTCCTGTCTCTCCTACCCTGGGCCCTAACGTGTCCCTGGGAGTACGTCAGACGGTCCGGTGGTACGGCACGACCGGCACGTCCCTCCGGTAGGGGTGTCTCCAGTGGCTGCTCCTGGCTCTGCGGTGGTGGAGCTCCGCCAAGCTGTGACGAGCCAAGTATATCCTGGTGTGTCGCGTCCTCCAAGTCATCGTCGTAGAAATGGTCGCTAGGACCAGCCTCGCCGGCGTGTGAAGAGGACGCTCCTACACCAAAGATCCCCGCTTGAAACCCTGTGAGAGAAATGACATAAGATTAATCGAAGCAAAAATTTCTTGTTTCAACGAGTACAACTAACGTGAGTAACGAATCATGCACGCTCACCTAGAGGGACACGCGGCTGCATGTCTGGACGAGGGATCGACGCACTGTGGGACGAAGTGAAACCTCCAGCAGAGGCGTGGGAAGGCAGAGGGGGACCTGCGTGTGCGTTAATTTTGTTGTGACGTGGTCATGTTAGCGATAATAAATCAAATATTACGAAATTAATCTCTGGGCAAAGCAGTACCATGGGAAGCCGCTGCTGCAGGTCGCACGACTCCGGCCGTAGGGGCATGTGGACGTGGTGGCTGTGGCCCAGCTGGAGGTACTGCGTCCACGGCGCTACGACAAGAGAAGAAGCGCATGACAGCGCTCATCTTGGACTGCATCCGGTCGAACGTCAGTCTGCACTCAGCATCACCTAACTGTAACCCAGCGTCCAACCTGACTAGCACCGAGTTAATATCGGCGTTGACCGCTCGTGCAGCGTCGGCCTATTCACAACAAATGAAAGAATGTCAGCACCGAGAAAAAAATGAAAGAAGCGAGCAGAAGTTCGACGTACCCCCAAGAAGTACTCTCTGTCACGGTACGTGGGGTACGCGTCCGTGACAGCGGCAACGTATGGCTGTGGAGCGGCTGGAGTGTACGTCACACTGGCACGAGTGCGAGGTAAGTACCAGCGGAGGAAGTCTCGGTAGTGGTCCTCTGTGTGTGGAAAGATCTCCTCGATCACCTCCTCCGATGCTAACAGCCAGTCGTCCACGAACTGCTGTACGCGTGGTGCCCACAGTGTGCCAGCGTGCTGTCCCCGGCGGGTCAACCTGTGAAGAGCACACAGTTAGATAGCTCCATGAATATAGAAACATCAAATCTGTAATTTGGACGCATTGTACTCACGAGTGGTCTCCAGGGAGGATAGTAGGCGTCATGTCTCCAAGGAAACCCTGCCTTAGCCCAAACTGTCGCATCACCCGCTGCGGGCAGTGAGGCTCGACGAAGATGTCGAACACCATCGGCATTGTCATGAGCCAGTACGCCGCGTCACGCGTGCAGAGGGACGAAAGCCCTAGCGGTGCTCTCGCTGCCACCGCCTGCTGCGTGTACGGCTGCCAGACGACGTCGTTGGGCTGAAGACGGTCGAACTCGAACACGAAGTCCGGGTAACCCCGTCTGACCTGCACGTGGGCGTAACGACGCTGCGAGAAACAAATATGGTACAAATATAATTGATTGTTACAGACGAACGTGAAAGAAAATGGACGATGCAATGTACGAAAGAACTACTCACCCCACGTCGACACCAGTACGTCCCCATCGTGGGGCCGTCCTCTGGCCACTCTGCGCTGCGTCCAGTCCCTAGCGGTGTGGGGTCCACCACAGGTCGTCCTATGGCGAACCTCTCAGCTGCCCAAAGCTGAACTAGCAGAGGGCAACCAGCGAAGATCGCTCCCGCATCGATCTTCGTGCACGCATCACAGAGGGCACGGTAAGTGGCCACTAGCACTGTTGATCCCCAGCTCCAGCTAGGCACGTTGCCCAGCTCTGCATCCGCGATGCCACGTGCGTAGTGGACCAAGCCCTTGTCGACTGCGTGGCTTGTGGTGCTAGTGAACATCACCCACCCGAACAGCCAGAGCAGGTACGCCTCTAGGGCGCGTCGAACAAAGTACTCATCGGCGTCCGGGTGGAGCTGGTCACCCTGTAGCAATTAATGAAATATTGGTACAAATGAATATATATGTCACAAAAACCATTAAGTCGTTCAAACCAGAAGAACTTACGGTGAACTGAAGCAACCAAGCCTTGCTAGTGTACGGGTGTAGGCCAGTGGGCGGAGGTAAACCGGGAAGGCGCATCACGTGTGCAAAACGCTGCGTGAGATCCTCCTTCCATCCCCCAGCACCGTCCACAGGCCCAACTGCGTCTCCTACGAGAGGCAAACTGAGGAGGTACGACACGTCCTGGAGTGTCGGAGCCATCTCCCCACAGGGAAGGTGGAACGTGTGAGTCTCAGGCCTCCAGCGGTCTACCAGAGCGGCAAGGAGTGACCGGTCTGCATCCCAGCGCTTCGCAGGGTCTCTCTCGTCCACCCCGGCCTCAACCAGCCTACACAGTGGTAGCAGCCCTGCCTCACGCAGCCTGCATAATGTAAACCTCACACATTAGTGCCAATAAAATATTACTGCAGTCAAGTGTGATGCTTTAAAATATGAACGAGGTGTACCAAGGAATGTATCGTGGGTCGACACGCAACAACTGGCGTGAAGTACGTGGGCGGAGGGTGCCAAGCTGAGCACCCTGCACTGCTGACAAGTAAGAGCGGTGGTTCCTGTCGAGGCCACGGCTGAAGAGCTTAGGTGTGTGGTCCGCCATACCTGCATGCCAAATTATGATTAGAAAAACAGTACAAAAAACTTAAATATAGTTAGGAATAGTACAAACAAATATTACTTCAGCACAATGATACAGAGTTTACGACAACATTACAGTGATACATCAAATATTACACAAACAATACAGTACCGACAAATTCGCATTACAATACCGGTGTACAATAAAATACCAAGTTCTGTAATGTTCACGAACAGAAGACTTACAACAATATTTACTGAAATTACAACAATATTACACCATCGCATCCCCTGCCGCAACAACATTACGCCTGGGATGTGCCTACCTGCTTGTTGTTCCTTCCCCCGGTGGTCGGCTTCCATCACCTGCCTCTCCAGATGGCCTGACATCCGGGACGCTCGGACCCTCCGCATTCTTCGGGCATTTCTTGTAAGTGTGGTCGCGCAGATCACACTTGCTGCAACGTATAGTCCTACCACCAGCTTCGGCCTCGTCCATGTCATTTCTTATGCGTCTTGTCTGACGTCGGCCCTTTTTCACCCTTAGCTTGGATGGATCCGGTATGTAGAAAACTTGGGGCCTCAGAGTTGTGTAAGATCCTGAGATCCCGAACCCATATATCTCCTCACTCCATGTATGAAAAATTGCTTCTTTCCTGAAATAATTTGACACGTACACATCGGGAAGTATGCCACAATCACCGGCTGCGGCAAGTACGTGAGAGCAAGGCAGGTGTCGAAGCTTTGGCTTCATACAGCTGCAACTGCATCCGCCATCGGCCTTAAGGACACATTCCTGCACGGCTTGCTTGCGGTAGATACCACGCCTGCTCCTATCAACATATATTATTTCATACCAATGTACTTTTGTGCCTTGAGGAACAACTCTATGCTTCTGTGCCTTGGCTATTTTATCTTCCATATACTTAGTCACTACACTACCAAATATTATCTTGTTATCAGCCATTGAGGGAAAAATTTTGTTGTATCGATCCCTGAAGTAGGCCTGTGTGCCGTGAAGGATAAATTCGACAATACCAACCAATGGGAGTTCTCGCACTCCTCGCATTACCCAGTTGTAAACCTCGGCCAGATTAGTTGTCATTATGCCATATCGAGAGCCATCGGTGTCGTACAGCAGAGACCATTTCTCCTTTGGTTCGTTCTCAATCCAATGAGTGAAATTTCGGATAGATGATCCCAACCTCCTTCTCATTGTGGGTGGATCGTCATGCAGTGCACCAAGAGGTACAGGAGGCTCGTCAACTTCAGCTTGTGGCCGACGAGATTGCTCGTCTGTTTGCTTACTTGTCAACTCATCCAACCTTCTCCACAACTCATTAAATTTCTTCTCTTGATTCTGTGCAGAGAGCCTCTTGAAAAGATCCGTCAGATGCTTGTTCTTGAATTGCTTGTAAAAATTAGCACCCATGTGACGCATGCAGCACCTACTACGAAAATCGGGCCACCTTGCTGGAATTCCCTTCTCCTCCCAGCCGTTCTTCAGGTATTCAATAGCCCGCAACATGCCCGCATGGCGATCATGTATAAGGCAAACATTGGGTCTCATACGAACAACTGCCATGTGCACTCTTTCCAGGAACCAGTACCAGCTTTCAGTGTTCTCGCTCTCTACAAACGCAAAAGCCATAGGTAACACCTGATTGTTTCCATCAGCTCCGATCGCTGTCAATATCTGACCTCTGTATTTACCGGTCAGAAATGTTCCATCTATGCATAGTACAGGACGACAATGCACAAAAGCGTTGATGCAAGCACCTAATGAGAAAAATGCTCTTTGCAGCACACTCTTGGTAGGATCATGAATCGATGGAAATGTATGAATGTCATAGTAGGTATTATTATTCCTCTGTGCAATGCTAGCTAACAGACGAGGCAAATTATCGTAGGATGCCTCAAATGTGCCATACCTCATCTCTATAATCTTTTGTTTGGCTCTTCAGGCCTTAGCATAACTTATGGTGTACTTGAATTTATTTTCAATGTGGCTAATAATTGATCTTGGTTCAAAGCCACTGTTGGAGACAACACTGCTATACATCTCACTTGCAACAAAAGCTGTAGTGATGTTGCGGTGATACTTTTCCACTCCTTGTAAGTGGCACTGATGCTCGGTCACTATGCTAACTTTCCAATAATCAAACCATTTATCCTTATATGCATGGACACGCCATGGACAATCTTCCCTCACGCACCTTACTTCGTACACATAGTTGGTTGACTTGACCACCCTAAACTCTCTCTGCAATGAGACCGCCCAATGCTTCACCGCCTCCTTCATATCCTCCTTATGAGCATACCTAGCATCCTGAATTATCTCGTTCTCCTTGTATTCCCAGAGTGTATGTTGCCCCTCTGAGATAACAAGTCCTGAGAAGTCCTCTTTTGTCCAATCAGTGGGCATTACATCGTCTTTCTCAGCGGATGACAAGTCGCCCTCCGCTTGCTCGTTATCCGAATCTTCCCTCTCCATTCCATCGACGATTGTACCGACTATCTCCCCCTCATCCGCCACACCCATGGCTTGCACGACCCTTGTAAGATTTTCCTCATTGTTTGATGGTCCAACACAATCGCCCACATGGCTAGGACCCTCAACATCTTCGGTTTCTATTCCAAGGTTTCTATCTTTTTCATGCACTAAAACAAAAATAACAAGGGGCCATGACTGTTCAAAAGCCATCTCCACATACCGTCTCCAAGCATTAGTGCTATCCTTGGGCATTAGTTCCCAAAAGTAACCTTCTATTGCACGACTCACTACAACAGATACTGACATTGTGTTGACTTCTGTGTCTATTCTAAATCCTCGCAGCAACCAACTATAAATTGACTGAAATGTTCTCTCGCCTGGCCTATCGATGCCCTTCGATGTCATTCTAAAATCTGACAGATCAACACCATCTGGATCAAATCTAAGGTTGCCTTCACCGTGTACTAACGGAAACATGACCTTACTTGACATTCTGCCTAATGAAACAAAAAAAATATGTTAACTAAGTTTGAACCATAACCACCGGATCTAATGTCGAATTCATCAATATGTAGTACGCCATAAGTTAAATTTTTTGGAAATGTATTATCTGTCCTAGGTCTCAAATTCTACAAACCGGATACGTGCTTCAGATGAATCATATAACTCAAATATATTGTATAATTTGCACTATGTCCTAAGTCTCGATTCCGTATGTCTTTGTTCTTAAATTATACAAACATACAGTGGGTTTCAGATCTACTAAAATATATGACAATCCAACTATTATGCAACAAATATTTGAAAGAGAATACTGCATTACCTACTGTGGAGTCAGAAAATGGACAGGGCTTCGCCGCTTTCCTTCAGCTCTCCCTCACCCCTCTCTCCTTTTTTTTCTGGATTTCGAGTGAATATAATGAAAATTTGGAGAGGAGAAGGGCTTATATATGGGGGGGCCTAAAAATCACCCTCCCAGAGGGCGTTAAGGGGGCCGCCTGCAAAACCGGCACAGGCAAAAATCGTCCTACCAGAGGACGGCGAGGGGGCCGCCTGCAAAAATGCCATCCCTCGTCGCCCAGTGCAGGCGGCCCCCCACAATAAAAATCGCCCTTCCAGAAGGCGGGGAGGGGGCCGCCTGCAAAAATGCCCTCCCCCTGAACGGCCGCCCCCCCGGGCCACTGCCATTTGCCACGTCACGAAAATCGCCCTCTGGGAGGGCGATTTTTAAAAAACACCCTCCCAGGGGGTGATGGGCGATTACTTTTGTAAATTTTCAAAATAGAAAATTATTTTTGTAAATCTTTTAATAAATAAAATTAAAAATAAAAAAAACTCAGCAAAGTTGAGTCTCACAGACTCTCCCAATCACTTTCCCCAAACACAGACCGTCTACAGTCCACCACCAGAGGCCGAGGGGCACAGCCGCACAGGGCTACAGCGGCAGCACCCCACCAGGGCAGGCAGGCAGTCGTTCATCCACTGCCGCCGTCTCCCCCGCCGCTTCTCACCCATTCCTCTCCAATCCGACAGCGCCGACGCCGCATCTGGTCCACCAAGAACCCCTTCAAAGAATCCCCACAACCCTCTAGGAAAGGATCGCAAGAATTCCTCTCAATCGCCGCTTGGATGGGGTGCGGGCAATCCAAGATCGACCAGGAGGAGGCGGTGTGCCGGTGCCGGGACCGGAGGAAGCTGATGGCCGATGCCGTCCAGGCGCGCAACGCCTTCGCCGCCGCCCACTCCGCCTACACCGTTCTCCTCAAAAGCACCGGCGGCGCGCTCTCTGACTTCGCCCAAGGCGAGACGCCCGACCTGGTGGCCTCTCACGCCCACCTCGCCGCCCCCGCCCCCGCCCAAGCGGCCGCTTCCGTCTCCGCGCCTCCTCCCCCGTCCACCGCCGCCGTGCTCATCGCGCCCTCCCCGCCGCCCCCGCCCTTCCTCGACTTCCCCGCCACCCTCCAGCGCTCCTCTTCTACTCCAAACATCCCGATGCCCGACCCTAAGGCCGCCACCAAGACCCGACTCGCCGCTAGCGCTTCCATCCGGGAAGAGGACGAGGAGGAGGATGCTGATGGCCATATCAGAACAGAAAGCGAAGATGATGACGACGACGACGAAGACGACGATAGCGATGATGACCACCATGAGCACGATGATGTCATCGTGGAAGAAATGGTACACGGACAGCCGCAGAAGCGGGTTATGATGGGCAGCGTGGGGTCTTCTCCAGTAACGCCGCCACCCCCACCACGGCCGAACCCATCCCCGCCGGCCACCATGACAACACCACCACCCCCAATGCCTGAGCCACAGATGGCTACTACCTGGGACTACTTCTTCGGTCCAACCACCACACCGCCGACCACCCTGGAGCAACCTCCTGAGGAGACTTGGATGGATAAGCGGGAGAAGGAGTCAGTGCCAGAGATGAAGGCACCGATTACGAAACCAGCTGTTAATGGATCAGCTGCTCCTATGCGTGGTGCGGAGGAGCAACCACCACAGACAGCGCTGGAGAAGGAAAAGGCCATTGAACAGCTTGCGGCAAACCTTCCTCCGTCGAAGCCACTTATTAGGAAGCCACCCAAGGTGGCACCTGGCCCTCCAGCAGAAGTTTGCTACCAGCATGCCTCATCTATGAGTGCGGTTGAAACTCGGAAAGGGAAGATGATGTCAGGTACTGCCAGTTTGCTGCAAATTGTTGCTCAGCTTGACGATTCTTTCCTCAAGGCTTCAGAGAGTGCACATGACGTGTCAAAGAAGCTTGAGGCCACCCGAATGCATTACCACTCCAACCATGCCGACAGTCGAGGCAAGTGTGGCCAATCAATTTGTTTCCTTCTCCTTAATATGAATCTTGAGCAATCACTATGCACCTCTTAAGTTAGAAATCAACTACACCCTCCCTTCTGGTCAGCGATCACAAAAACATGTCATTTTGGACATCGGCATGGTCTTAAAAATGAAACTTTGACTGCTGACTTTTATAGAAAACATTTGAAGAACTTGATAAAATTATGATATTCTGAAAGTACTTCTCGACACAAATTTCTGCACATGATTTTCATACATCCAATTGAGATATTTAAAAATATATTGATGATAAAAAATTCAACGCTTTACTTGAAACATGCCCAAAACCACATGTTTTTGTGACCGGGGTAGTATTATGCCTGTCCCTTAGTTTCAGAATCAACACGTGTGCATCAAAATGGAACGAAAAAGGTGGTGCCTAAAAATTTCTATTCTTTCTTATTGTAGTCCGTAGTTTTCCAATATAAAGTGCTAGACTAGTTGTAATAAAATCATGCTTTATTCGGTGTGATTTTTATAAAGCGGAATTGTAATCTGTAATTCCCTGCGATATGCTGTCATAGTACCTTTCTGAACTGTGAATCTGCATTTTGTATAATTAGTTTACTTTATATATCTGAAAGAGTTAATTTTGTACTTGTTTTGAACCCTAATTGACATCCAAATTGTTGCTTCCCTGGTTTGTCACACAAGATCACTTAATTTAGACCACATTTAATATTCCCTTAAGGTGGCATTTGTATTATGGGAAACAGTGTTTGGGAATGGAAAATATTAGGTGGGATAGATATAATCTATTCTTTGGATTGAGGGATGGGGAAAGTGCATGATTTTGGAACTGTGTCGGTTACAAGAACCTAATATCCCTCTGTTTTAATCATGAGAGAGTGGGGTGGGTGGTTTCCATTGTATTACAAGATTGTTCCTCTCTTGCCAACTTCTCCTCTCATCTATCTTCTCCTTTTTCCATTTTAGTTGCCACAACACCACTTCTACTTGTCAGAGGCAGTAGCTATAGCCCACTGTCAAATCCGCTGGCCACACTTGCCACACTTGCCATGCGCTACAGCATGTGGCCCTCGTGTCCTCTTCTGGAAGTTTGCCATTAGTCCTGTTTAGGAGTTCACCCTCAAGCCCACCCTTGTCCGCTCTTGATTCTAGTGGCTGAGGCCACCATGAGCCCTGTCAAGGTCTCATGGTTCGTATTCTTTTCCTTGTAATTTTCAATGTGTGTGTGCCTCCTTGAGCCTGCCATCAGGCATCCATCATTGAAGGCTGCTACAACCTGCCACAACTATTATTTCTTTTTGGATCTATGGCCAAGGCTACGAGCCTGAGAATGGCAGAAGCACGATATAGGGACAAGGGAAGCAGGCATTATTTTTTCCTTTCTCTAGGTTATGGAGCTCACACTTTGTTCATGCTTTCATCTAATTTAATTAGCTTGATAAAGGGTATTTTTGTTCAACCAAAGTTTATCACAAGCCCAGTGTATCCAATGCCAATTTTGTTAAATTGTGTATCCATATCCAAAACTAACCCATCTTTTATTCTATTTCCCTTCAAACTCATTATCCAAATGCCATCATAAGTTCTATTGTTCCATAAACCTTATTCTGCTCACCCAATATGACTGGCCCTAGTTTCTGGTTTGTGACATCTGCCATTTAACTTCCTAACTCTGCTGTGTGATTTCAATTTTCTCCAGGACACATTGACCACTCCACAAAAATCATGCATGTTATTACTTGGAACCGCTCCTTCAAGAACCTACCTAACCAAGATGATTTAGGTGGTAATTTTGAAATTGATGAAAGGTTTGAAACTCATGCCACAGTACTTGATAGGATGCTTGCATGGGAGAAGAAACTGTATGATGAAGTGAAGGTAATGAATATTCGACTAAAATTTTTTACATTTGCAAAATCTGGAACTATGGTCTGAAACTATATCTGCCTTGCTTTGTAATTTGTGTCCTCTCTTTGTTTGTGCATGTCAAAACCTAAGACAATATCCTTGCAAACTCTTCATCTTTTGGGCTTACTATTTCCTCATTTAACCATTAGAAATTTAGAATTTGCCAGTCCATGTTGATTTAACACCTATATAAGTCATATTCCCAATCCTAGCTTAATTTTGATCTATAAGCTATTCTGTGTGCAATCCCACTGTTCAGTTTTAAATTGATGTAATGTACTGTACTGTCAATTGTTGCAAAGATGTCACTAGTTCCCAAAATGCTAAGAAATCGAGTTATTATGAGTAAATTTAAGGAAATCCCATGTCTTTTACTTGTTGGAGTTGCATAAAACCCAGGTTAATGCCACAAGTCATAATACTTGAGGTTTTATGCATCTTCGACCATAAAACATGTGATTTACTGAAATTTACTATTACATTATCAATCAGGGAGTGCTATGCAAATTGCAATCAACAGTTTTTATACATATTGCTATTTGCCCAGAGGTACTATCATTTCAAAGAAACCCTCCAATTCCATCTATTGGTTGATTGGATGTCATGGTCCCCTACGCGGCTACGTCCACATTGACTTATAATTTGTATAATAATAAGTTCTTACAAACAAGAAGAGTTAAATATTATGAAATTGTATGTCACAATGAATCTACTCAATTTCATTTCACCGATGTAGAAAATTTTAGATATGTATGGTATGGTATGGCACCTTCATCCACAACCATCTGGTACACGCTTGATCACATGAAAGTTGGAGTTTGGGTATTTGATGTTATATCCCTTGATATATAGATGGAACTTTCACTGCAATTGCAGAGAGTACATGTACAGTGAGAAAATCAATTATGTGCAGGTAGAAGGATTGATAATTGTAGTTGTGAGTTCATAAGATTAACATATTTGGATCAAACTGTCCTATTTACTAGATTCTAGACCTGTGGTTCTTAATTCGTTTGCAATATTTGTTATTGTTCCTGTTCCATGAGTACTTAGCTACTGTTTTCTGTGTACTAATTTATTGTTTGAATGTGGCAAACCAGGCAGGGGAACTTATGAAAATTGATTATCAGAAGAAGGTAGCCCTACTTCATAAACAAAAGAAACGTGGTGTGAAACTCGAAACCCTTGAGAAGACCAAGGCTGCTGTTAGCCACTTGCACACAAGGTACATAGTGGATATGCAATCCATGGATTCAACCGTCTCAGAAATAAACCGACTACGTGATAAACAGTTATACCCGAAGTTAGTGGACCTTGTTGATGGGTGAGTATTCTTCAATTTAAGTATTAATACAAAAGTATGGCTATGTGATACATAATCTCTTTGTACTGTGCTGCTGCTACATCGCTTTATTTTTTCTAATCATATGGATGTTATGAGTATTTTCTGTACTTTCTCATAGTCTCAACCTTACCAATTTGCTCTCCTATTTTGACTAAAATGGAATGGTATGTATTTGTGCTGCAATCAATATAGCAGGGCAGACAAGAACTATACCTAGATATGGTAGTTAAAACTTCAAATCAATACTATAGAGGGACATGATGTTGTTGCATGTAGTGTGTATCCTTACCTTGATTATTATATTGTTTTTGCACCCAACAATTAATTACTCTCATAATTTGGGATTTGTCATTTGTTTTGTGTTCCAGTGAATCAATTTAAACTTTGCACGCTACTGTCTTTACAAATATCAAGAGTGGTTAGTAGATTATGGTATATGCATATTGGTTGTAAATTTCAATTATTGCAATTTTGTTACTATTGCTAATTTATGGCAACAATAGCTGACAGCGAAAGTAGTGTGATTGGAACCATCCGAAGTCAGGGTATGGTACTTTCTTTTTTTTGGCAAAGTAACAAAGGAACTAGTAGCCCTTAGAGGGTTCTTTAAACTCCCAATGGAAATATCTCACTCACATCACATTGACCTTGCGGATTCCACAAATTGTGACATCCCAATCCTATGAATCCTTTGTTTTTTTTTTGTCTATTTTTTGCAGCCCTTGGAGAAAATCCAGCATGTTGGAATCTATGGGGACTAAGGACAATCCCTTCAATATTAAAAACGAATTGCATTCTCTACCTATTAGAAGTGATCATGTCAAATGCCTATCCAAGCAAGCCCTAAAGAAAACCAGAAATGAGAAATAATTTCCCCCAACAAACTCACATTGACCTCAGTATTGTACTCTCATTCCTGTCCTTATCTCAATATTATATATTGCATCAATGACTTTTTTTTTCCTTTTTCCTACATATTGTTCGATTTTGGACATGGTTTTCCTATTAAATGCTTGCAATCTCTTCCAACCATATCAATAATTGCATGTAATTGGAGTACAAGTGTAGTTGAATGATTAGGTAGGGAAGTAGAGATCCCATAACTTTGCCCTTTTGGTTTCTATGGGATTACAAAATGTGCTACTTCTGTGACAAAAGCACATAGGTCTATTTTGTATACTTCAAAAATAGCAAGTTATGCTTTATAGTGTAGAATGAAGATAAGTGGCTCGATTGAAAAAAAAAAAAAGGACCATCAACAAGTCACTATCAACAAGAGGCAGTTACATTTAGGTGATGTATGTTCACTTGTTCAGTTCCAGGACTTTGTGATGCGGTATTGGGAAATGTTTGATGAGTTAGGTTCAATTCAATATTTGGTTAATAGGGATGGGTCACGGGTCAAGAAGTGGGACATGAAAACAGATATGAGACTCATATCTTATATCCCATCACCCATGTGGAGGATAGGATTTTAGTTTGAATATGTAGAAGGTGAGAAGCATGGAAAGAATCACCCATTCACTGGAGCCAGAAGTTTAGCCTCACTGTGGTGTCAATCCTTAAAGAAGTGATTTGTCAAACCTCTAGCGGCAATTTGGACTCGAGCTCTGCCAGTTGTATGTCCATTGTGCCCAACTGTCAAGCTGCCGCAGCCTAAAATTTGTCATTGCAGCCTGCTTGTGGATCATGTTGATGTGTTCAGTTAATCCATAACTTCATTGCCTGGATTTGGGGTTTGAGCCGCACTGCCCTGTTTTTTTTTCCTTCTTTCAATCTGATATTCCCTGCTGGACCTTTTTTTTCCTGCTGCTGCTTTGATCTTTTTCTCTTTGCTGATGGCCTTATGTCTTCTTTTTTTTTCCTTTTTTTTTTTACCCGTGGATAGAGATGGCAACGGGTACATACCCATCGGGTTCCCTTGTCCCATACCCATACCCACGATGACTAAATATTCCCGTTTAAATACCCATACCCGTCACGGGTACAAAATTGACCCCATACCCATACCCGTGCGGGTAACGGGTACCCATACCCATTTAATTGAATTGTATTACTTATAGTTTTATACTATAATTAGTCGTATTAGAACCGTAAACCATCGATATTTTCTCCGACAATAATGCTGTTAACATTAGCGTTCAAAGGCGAGTAAAAAAACTCTACAACCACATTACATAATCAATAAATCAAATAATAATTTCATATAACTCGACTAGAACAATGCTTAAGAGGTGAAAGAGGTTTTATGCTATGATTTGGTAGTCGTTGGGACTTATGTTACTCATGGTTTTAGGCTTAATCTACGGGTTTTTTTCATCCACGGGTTGATGGGTATGGGTGGATAAAGAACGGACCCATACCCGCGTACCCAACGGGTAAGAGTTTTTGCCCGTTAGTAGACCCATGGGTATAAGAGTTAGAACATGATTAGCTCCTAATAGAGTAAAAACCCATCGGGTATCGGGTCGCGGGTCCCTATTGCCATCTCTACCCGTGGACTTGGTTTTATTTGGTATCATGTTTGCGTTGTATTTTTCCATTTCCTGGAAGATTGTAGGAGAACGCGAAGGCATTTTATGCAATGAATTTTGATTTCCCAAACCCAATCCCCAAAAAATTACTGGATAAGGCAATTGGATTAAAACTCGTGTCATCAGGGAAGTTTGTGTTGTCATAAATACCGGATAAGGCAATTGGGTTAAAACTCCTATTTTCTATTATCCTAGACTCCTAGTATCCTAGTTTATAACCCAAATCCAAACAGAGCTAATCCAAATGTAATGATATTGAATTAATGGTATCATTGGGTGGCCATAATGAGTAATAGACAATAGGAGTTTGTCTTGTTTTATCATGTCATCAAATACATATCTTGTGGTTTGTGCTAGATTTGCTATCTTACGACTTCTCTAGTTTTAAGTCTTAACAGCTCATTTTTTTATTTACTATTTATGTTTTAAGGTAATGCTTACTCTGTGCAGAATGGCAAACATGTGGAGTTCTATGCATCATCATCATAAGTGGCAGTTGGCTATCATATCAGGAATAAGAAATTTTGAGGTTCCACCTGTTCCAAGAGAGACAACTGATCAGCATTACAAGCAGACATGCGACCTGCGTGACATTGTCAGGGAGTGGCACATGCAGTTTGAGAAACTCATGGACCATCAGAAAGGATATATTAGAGCACTGAATGCATGGCTCAAGCTTAATCTCATCCCCATCGAGAGCAACTTGAAGGAGAAAGTTTCCTCCCCGCCAAGGCAGGTGGAACCACCTATAAAAAATCTGCTATATGCCTGGCATGACCAGCTTGAAAGGCTTCCAATTGAACTTGCAAAAACTGCCATCAAAAGTTTTGCTGAAGTCATAAGCAATATTGTACTACTTCAGGAAGAAGAAGTCAATCTAAGGAGGAGGTGCGAGGAAACTCGCAGGGATCTCAACCGAAAAGAAGCACAGTTTGAAGAATGGCACCAAAGGTACATGGAGAGAAAGGCATCACAAGGTGAGGATGCTAATAACAGTGAAGTGGCTGAAGCTGTGATCTCAGATCCTGTCGCCGACAGGAAAACGGCCATCGAGGAAGTAGAGATTAGGCTGAGGGAAGAGATGGGGCATCACAATAGGATTGCCAGGCAGGTTAGGGAGAAATCACTGGCCAACCTTCGGATGCACCTGCCAGAGCTCTTCAGAAACATGACTGATTTTGCTGGCTTCTGCTATGAAATGTACAGCAATTTGAAACAATCTGCTGTACTGCCCAAAGATGAAGTGCAAGGCTGATGCTGTGCTCGCAAAACGTCAGTTATGTTGATTCTCGAGTTCATCAGCTGTAGGGGAAAATACTGGTAGCTATTCACTGGTATCGTTTTGATGTGTTGTTTTCCTTTTCCTTTTTGAAGTGCTTCGTAGAGCTAGTGAGAATTAATGATTTGATCTGCTTGTAAATTGAAACGATCCTATTCCATCATTTATTTTCATTTTCTGTCCATTGATCTAGGCCGCCTTATATCATCATGCATATGTGCGCGACCAGAAGCATAACTGATGATTGTTTCGGAGCACTTAATAAGCTTGTTACACTTATTACGTCATGGGGCAAGTACAATAGTTGAGTCTTTTCATAGGGGTCTCACCATAAGTTCATTTAAAGTAATTTTTGTTATTGTTCCATCCTTTTTCTCAGCCTTATGTAGCAAAATTTTCTTTTATCATGAGCTGAAGTGTCGATGATAAGCATAACATCAGAGCTCTCGTTCTATCATAATTTGATGATATTTGATTATGCATTGCTAGAAATCTCATAAAATGCAATATATTTGTGTAATAGAGTAATAATAATCTGGGTCGACTTGAAATTACCTTCTACTATGTTCTTGCACAAGAAACCTTAAAGACCATTTGGTCGGGGGTTCCTAATAGGCGCGCACACGCCGGCTGCTTAACTCATGCAGCTGCGCGCGCCCCTGCCCACCATGCCCCCGTGCAATTAGCGCAAGGCATCCCGACTGCTAATTATGGTTATTAGCGCTAATAATTGTAATTACCATTATTTTTTAAAAGAATACATAAATAATTTAAAATTTGAGTTTCCTAATAGGCGCTCAAGTGTCGGCTGCTTAACTCACACAGTCACGCGCGCCCCTGCCCACCATGCCCCCGCACAATTAGCGCAAGGCATCCCGACTGCTAATTATGGTTATTAACGCCAATAATTGTAATTAGCATTATTTTTTAAAAAATACATATATAATTTAAAATTTGAGTTAAAATTTTTGAATTTTGATATCAAAGTTTTCAATTAGAGATGAAAATTTTGAATTTTGAGTTGAGAGTTTTGAATTTCGATATGAAAGTTTTCAATTTTCAGATGAAAATTTTCAATTGTTAGTTGAAAGTTTTGAAATTTGTATTGAAAGTTTCAAAATTTGTATTGAAAGTTTTGAAATTTATATTGAAAGTTTTCAAAATTTGAGTTCAAAGTTTTCAAAATTTGAATTAAAAATTTTCAAAATTTGAGTTGAATGTTTTCAAATTTGAGTTGAAAGTTTCGAAATTGAGTTAAAATCTTGAAATCTGAGTTAAAAGTTTTTGAATTTAAGATGAAAGTTTTAAATTTGGGATATAAAGTTCTAAATTTCGGATAGAATTTTTAAAATTTTTAATTGAAAGCCTTAAATTATATTTGAAAAGAAAAAAAAAGCAACAAATACTACCGACGGTGTAGACTGCGACTACGGTATTTGTAGAGTAGAGGGTTGTTGGTACAAGGATCTGTACGAAACGGGTTCAAGCACACAGAAGACAAGTATTATACTGGTTTAGGCTCCTAAGAGGTAATAGCCTTACTCCAGTTTATATGGAATTATGATGAAAAACAACAGAGATTATAATAGAGAACAACCGAAACGTAAAGTACCGACAAGATCCCTATCGAGAACGACTCGACGAGATCCAGACGAAGATTTGTCTTCAAGTCCTTCGGATTGCCTTTGCTATGGTGGCGGCTTGCACTATAATTCGATGATCCCGTACCCTCTGGGAGGCCTTTGTATTTATACCGCAGACTGCCTTGATCCCCAGTAGGACTCAAAGAGTACTTTTAGCCCATGAGATCACAGAGATTGTACCCTCCCGAACAGGATCTAACACCTTCTATTCGGGATACAATTTCCCTGCTTATCAGCTGAATTCCTTAATGTTAATGTAACCTTCCCGTATACAAAGGGTATGCCGTATCCGCATACTTCATGACCCCAAAGATAGGAGGTATGCCTTATCCGTAACCCTGACAGTAGCCCCCGATTTCAAATCAAATGAATTCAGAATGTTCTTGAACTGGAGTTCTTGAATATGATGTCGTGCTTTCCAAACCGTCCTCGAATTATCGAGAAGGTATGAAGCCTTCGACAACACTTGGCCAAGTCGTTTGTATCGGGGATTTTGCACACTATGGGTTCCTGCTTCCCCCTTCTGAATTTCTTCTTCTTCTTTTGAACTTCTACGGCATCTACCTTCTCCACCTGAATCCCAACTCCATTGCTTTCCTCAGCATTTTCATCCACCTTTGCAAGGCATACATTGGGGTATCGCCTTTCTTAGATCTATTTAGGTACTTCTATGAGCTCAGATGGATGGAAAACCGTAGAATCTCTGGCTGTTGCAGCTTTCGCCTCCAAGATGGGATGAAGGAAGAATACATCCCCTTCAACTGCCCTTTCTCTGGAGGAGCATGGAGGTCAAAGTAGTTCTACCTTCACGTCGAAGACCAACCTGCCAACCTTGCCGTCCCGGATGAGAAGCCCTCATGCTCCCCTCTTTGGACATCAAAACCTTCTATAACCCTAGCCCTCAAAAGCTTCGTAGACAAAATCTACGAGCTCCGAGAACAAGGGTTGTCGGGGTATGAAATTGCTAAAAACTTCATACGTCGTCGAATCCAACCCCTTAAAGCTCGTGCTCATCCCATATTCTAGTTCACGGGGGAACAAGATGAGACACGGATATCGGTTCGGGGTATACGTTCTCGTAACCCACCTGACCTTACTCCGACCAAGGCTGATTCTCATGATCTGCCATTACTATTTCTTTTGCAGAGCTTGACGACCTAACCGTGGCTACCCGAGTCGGTCACCTGATCGTAGATTCCCCAGCAGGCCTAGAACACACCATTACCCCACTCTGCGACCTCCCGTCCTTGGACCGAGACGCCGCCATCTATGTAAGTGACATAGATCACTGCTTTTCTTTTTGACTTTTGTGGCCCGAAAGAGTAGTAATCTAAACATTTCAGGTTCTACCTTTGACAGACATCATTAGTTCACTCGCCGACCACCAGGTATCATCCTCTCTAAAAGAGAAGGCGATCTCGGAGCAGGCCACTGCGGAGAACGCTCCCAGCGGCAGTGGGACCAAGCCCCTCAAGAGGAAATGGGCGGCCTTAACCAAGCTGTCTGGTACCGGAAGCCTGGCGCCAACGAGCGGCTCAACGGTAAGTGTCACTTCTCGTAGTCCATAACTATCCTGAGGAGGAATCTCCGGTCCTGACTTAGATATCTTGCAGACCACTTCCGACACCAAGTCCTCCTCATAGGGAACAAGATGCTCTTGAAGCGGTCCAAGCCCGGGTAAGTGACCGTTCTTGTCGATTTCAATGCTTTAACGTTATCGCTACATCCTCTGAGACACGCGCTTCTTTTTGTTGTAGCCCCTCTCCCGCGACCTTGGCACAGAGCACCGATCACGGGGAGGGGGGTGATCTCCGCACCTCCTCCCGTCGTTGTGGTCGCATCCACTCCTCCTCTTCCTCTGCTCGACGCCTCTACCGCCATTATCCCGCTCAACCGGTCGACAAGCTTGCGGAAGTGAGCCGTCTACTTCAATTAGGCATGCAAGACGTCCTTGCCGAAGTCGATCAGCTTCGAACGATGGTTTCGACTTCGAACAAGCGCACTGCCGAGTTGGAGGCTCAACTGGTCGAGGCACAGAAGAACTTGAAGAAATTCAAGGATCTAGTCACAGGTCATGAGAGACAACGGTAGGGATGGAAGAAACAACTGGAAGAGACCCAGGAAAACTTGGCATCCCTCCGACAAGGCCTCCAGGAAAATTATGGGTGGCTCGATATGGTGGCCCGTAGCCTAGGAGTACACAAGAAGGGCTCAGAGTTCCCCGATGAGACAACCGCCCTGGGTTCTCTTATCGGCTGACTGGAGGGCACGTCGACAAGGTACGCCGAGCAGGTCGCCGAGGAGATGCGCATTGGTCTCTGGACCGGCGCATGCCATGTCCTCGCATGCCTCCAGCTCACACTCCTCGAGCTGAACTTGGAGGAGGTGCTGGAGAAAGGCGTGGCTGATGACACACACGAGGACGTGATGTCAGAGTTCGTTGATCTGGGAGAGAACATCATTTCCTTTTTTGAACAGTAATTGATGCTCCCTTGTAATTTTTCTTTGAGAACAGTTTATTAGGTTTGTCATATTTTAAAAAGGATGTCCTTCTTTACTGTCCTTAATTTTTTTCATGACCATGTCACTCTTTAGATGTATCGAGGATGAGGTCATCCTGCAAGGAGGATGTCCTCGCAATTTTGACGTCGCACCTTCTTCCCCTCGCGCTTCCTCAACCCCGAGCGATGACAAAGCCCTGGTTGTCGTGCATGCTGACAGTGCGTTCGATCCACAAGGATTCCAACTTAACTCCCTTCTCGAGCAGAACCAAGGTACGGGAACCTGACCCTTATAACCTTTTTCCCCATACTCGTGAGAGAGGCTAACTGAGATCATATGTCCTACGTAGGTCTCAAGAACGACTTAGAGGAGAGAGAACACCGCGTTGAGTATTGGAAGGCAAAGTTCGAGAAGGCAGACCTCGAGAAGATGGCTAGCGCTGTCTGAAAGGAGCAAGTTGTGGAAGCCCTTCAAGGTAGGGAAGTATGGATCAACGACTACCTCAAAGTATGTTTTCAAGCGCTGCAACGTCTTTACGAAGAGCTGCGGGTGGTCCGTCCTTCTCCCGAGAAATCCATCAGCGGTCATCTGTCCTGGATGCGGAGTAATGCGACCACCTTGCGGGAATCGGGAAGCGGATCATCAACAGCCTGAAGCAGGAGTGTCGTCGCGCCAGCCGATATGCTGGTGGTCACCTTCTCGCCTGCATCCAGGATGGACGTCCACAGATGAGCCTAAGTTTTCTCCGAGAGGGGTTCTCACGTTCTCGCATGAAGGCAGACGAGATCGACCGCCTCGCACAATCCTTCGCTCTGCTAGTCGAGGATGTTTTCTCCACCATGAATTGGCAGTAACCTTCCTAGTAGTTTCTGTACGTAGGGAACACTTAATGTATATGTTAGCATTTTATATACGTATCAGAACTTAAGTAATGATTGAAATCTATTTTATAAGTATCTGAAAAAGACATAGTATACGAGTATGCTCGCAAGGGCTGCCCTCAGCCAATGGAGTACAATACTCTCCTTAGCCCCCAGCTGTTTTCTTGGAAAAGTCGTTTTCCCTGAAAACAGCTTAATCTTATAACAAACCAAGCTGAAGCTACGAAGTCCTAGCCCCCAGTCGTGAAGTCGGGAAAATCAATTCTCAGTTACACGGCTTAGTTAATACGCTCAAGTGGGTACTCTAACATGACCAGATCTAACATGGTCGTTTCACCCTGCATGGCCTAACAAACTTTCATAGTGCTAGGCATCCCCAGCCAGGGTCCATTTGACCCCGAAGCTTATCAGACTAGCTTAAGAGGACAATAGGATCAACTTCGAGACAAGGCAATATAAGAAAAGGGGATCCCTGGGTAAAACACTTCGAAAGAAAAGAATGAGGAATATATATATATATATATATATATATATATATATTATTAAACAAAACTTACAAACTTTAGTATATTGATTTTATACATAAAATTTACATAGTTGCTCAATGTTCCAAGAGTTTGCCAACTCGCGGCCTTTGTCGTCTGCGATCTTGAACGCGTTTGGCCTTAAGACTTCGACCACCGTGTACGGTCCCTCCCACTTAGGTGAGAGCTTGTTTCGCCCTACTTGATTTTGAACTCGTTGGAGGACATAATCGCCGATGGTGAGTGTACGGGCATGAACACGCTTTTCATGATAGCGACGTAGGGCCTGTTGGTACATGGTTGCTCGAACGACAACACATTTTTGATGTTTTTCTAAAAGGTTAACATTGTCTGCTCGCTGCTCCTCCTGATCCTTATCTGAATACTGTTCGACTCGCATAGACCGATGTCGCAGCTCGGACGGGAGCATGGCCTCAGAACCATACACGAGAAAGAAGGGAGTTTCTTTGGTGGAGGTTGTCGAGGTAGTGCGGATGGCCCACAGAACAGAAGGAGAAGGAACGACGCTCTCCTTCCAGACACGTCATCCTCGGATCACCCCTGAAGCTGCCTTCCAGGATGTGCTTCGTGAAACCCTTTACCGGTTTTGCAATATCTCCGCCCCTCTCGGTATAGTCAATGACTATGGCTTGCACCCATTCCGCGCCGAAGACGACAACCGGTACCACCTCCGCGTGACCGGACAGGACCAAGGAACCCGGTGCGCTCTCCTCTCCGAGCTAACCTGCACCATCGAGAATGCCTATGAGCAGGCACTCGAGGAGCTGGATGAGCTTCGAGACCAATACACAGACCTGGAAGCCCGTTACCAGCGGCTGACCAGCAGGAACACCTCTGCACTGCTTGCACAGGCAAATGTGGCGGCCAATATGATGAAAGCCTGTGAGATGAGCAGGAAACGCGGGAAGCCCCCCCTGGGGATGGATCCACTCTTCCCTGCGCCATCGCCATGAGTACCATTAGGTGTGTAAACCCCTGTTGGGCTTTGTACCGTTAAGCGTAGTAGTTCTTTCCCCTTTCCCTTGAATTGTACCCTACCCCCTGGAGTTGTACCCCTGTATCCTGTTATGAATGGAATGAAGCCGTTGGTCCGTCATAAGTTCATGGTTTGCAGCTAAACATTTTGTTCGTAGCTAGATCATCACGCCTTTCTCCTTTCTCTGGGAAGCCCGTTGTTGTCAGTATGGGTTATTCCAAGTTTTGGTTAATAAGCACACCTAACAGAAAGAAGCAACCCCCGTTACCCGAGCAAGAAGCGATGTAAGCACGGTGAGGAACTAATAATAAAATCAGTATTCAAGCCCTCATCAACAAGCGGCCCCGGACGACTCACTAAGGACCCGAAGTAACCATGCCCATGACAGGAAGAACAAGAAAATTTCATTGGACACTCTAAGGACCGACTCTGCAGCAAAATGCCCAGCCATAGGATAATCAAGTTTTATGGGCATGTAATTGCCTTAAGACCTGTCAAACCAAGGCTGACAAGAACCATGACCACCAGTCCTCGGGAATACATGACAAGATACTGTCCACCACCAGTAAGTGGAACAGGACTCACCGTGAGAAGCACAAACACTGGAGATGTTGACCCCATAACAGGAGCCACCAAAAGATGGTGCCTACAAAAGGAACCCCAAGCAACCACGATAAAGGGCACCCTTCTTTTGATCTAAGCTAGCCAGAAACCCTAGCCCCATGGAAGACCCACCTGTAACCATGGAGGGGCATGCCATGGAAAACCTTAATGGGTATGCCGAACAACTAGGCCACCTACTCCGACAACTCGATTTCTTTGAGGAGCCCGTCTACTGTGGTGAGCAAATCGTCCAGGGATCCCAGAAGAGCTAGAAGGTGAAAGTCTTCCTCCACTTCCAAGGAGATGAAGTGGTCGCTTTCCAGACTCGTCATCCTCGAATCACCTCTGAAGCTGCCATCAAGGACGTGTTTCGTGAGGCCCTCCTACGGCTTTGCAAGATTTGCGTCCCCTTGGGTGTAGCCGACAGCTTTGGTCTCCACCCCTATCGCGAAGAAGACGACAACCGGTGCCGCCTCCGCCCGACTGGACAACCCGAAGGGAGCAGGTGCACTCTCCTCTCCAAGCTAGCCTGCACTGCTGAGAACGCCTATGAGCAGGCCCTCGAAGAACTGGATGAACTTCGAGATCGGTATGCCGATCTAGAAGCCCGCTACCAGCACTTATCTCTGGAGTGCACTACCATACAACTCTTGCAAGCATCCGAGATAGTCCGCCGCATCCAAGGCCACAAGTTGACCAGGATCCGCAGGAAGCCTCCGCTGGAGTTCGATCCACTCTCGCCTCCACCATCACCATGAGCAAGCTATGTGTGTAGACCCTTGTTGGGAAATGTCTTATCCAGTAGTAGCAACTCTCCTTTTCCTCACTAAGGATGTATTACCCTTTTATCTCGTTGAAGGGAGAAATTGGATGAAGGGTAACACAACCTTTTGCCCGCCATGACTCCATTGTTCAGAAAGGGTCGTCTGTGTCCACACTTAGGCTGACCTGCCCTTTCCACAGAAAGCCATTCGACGGATTGAACTATTTCAAGATTGAATGGTAATCTCGTCTAATGAGAAAGCAACCCCAAGATACCCAAAATTAAAACAGGCATGAGCCTGTTCGAGAAACCCACAATGCTGTTAGTAATCAATCCTCATCAACGGATAAGCCAAGTCAGGCACAAGTACAAACCAGAGACAACCATACTAATGACACGGAAGACCAAAGATTAAAGACATGGACTATGAAGGTCGATACATAGGGGATACATGCCAAGGTTTGGCAACCATGCCGTCAACTACCTACCCTAACATCGCTTCCATAATGGAAATGAAGACAATGGGTGCCAACGCAATAAGAAGACAGACCGCCTCACATAAGTGGTCGGAATGCTCATCTGCTACCAGAGCACGCCACCATCTCCAAATAAAGACCACCGGACGCACCACCCAAGACAAAATGGTACAAATGGTCACAGTGACAAACTGCAAACCCGACCACACCCACACCCAGCACAAAATAGTGGCCACCCTAGACAAGAAGGTTTCCTCTCTGCCGGAGCGCCTTGGCGCCACCCTTCTAGCGCCCCCGCTGTCATCGGCACCGCCCACCGCTTGCACCGGCAAAGGAACTCGCCGCTGCATCTCGATCTCCGCCGCCTCCGCTTCTTCCGGCATCGACCACCAGCGAAGTCGACCACCCTCAGGGGCACCTTGCTTCGCGCCGCCCCCAGCGCCTTGGCCGCTAGTGCCTCGCTCTCCGCCATTATCGCCGCCACCGATGCCGGACCCCCGCTCCATTTTTCCCCTTCACCCAAGCTACACCGCCTCCACTCACTCTCCACTCGCCGCACCCGCGTGCTCCACTCACGGCACGCCGAGGAGACCGAGCCGAGGCCCCTAATAAAGGGGTGCGCTCGATGAAATGGGTACCCGAGTGCACGAGGCAACAGAAAGTATGTTAGTAAACCGGTATACCAGTTGAGTAACCGCCTGCAACCACTGAAGGATAAACTAGATGATCACCATAACCACTCCGTAGGATGCAAAATCTGGGCACACAAAGTATACCCATCACTGGACCACACCATACCCGCTTGAGACACGTCAACACCAGTACCGACACCAGAGAAGAGCTCTAGTTTCTAACCTAAAAGCAACATCAGCCCAGTAGCCAGTGCTAGAGTTCAAAAATTTTGGGCGCCAAACAGTGGGCCCACGTGTCACTTAGAAAAGATGGGCCAGAAATCCCGCCCTACTCGTCGGTACTAAAGGAAACAGTCATCCTAAAGACCGTGTAAAGTTCCAAGGACACTTTTGACCCCAAGAGAAGACTGTTACCCTGCTTCGGCTAGAATCGGCTGGAATCTCGGGACGAGATTCTGTTAAGGGGGTAGGTTTGTAACACCCTGATTTTTGCCCGTCGAAAAGTTTATTTTATTAAAAACCTATTTTCAAAAATTTGGTTCTTTGAGTGTACTTAGGATTATGTGCCAAAGATCTCAATTAATTCTTTTCTTGTGAACTCACATTCTCCGCCAAATCCGTTCCTTCCAAAATATCTTTCAAAATAATTTTCCTTCCATCCGGAGATCCTAGCAATATTTGTTTCCGGAATCCTACCGCCAACAAATATTTTTGTGCAGTTACATATCAAAATTTGACGGCCATTTCTCTCGTCAAATTTAATCGTGCACCAACGGAACCGGCAAAAGCCGAGTTTTTCCTTCTATTCCTCTTTTCTCCAAATAAAATCCTCGTGTTCGGATTTTTGAATCCGAGACGCATCCTAAATCGCTCGTCCAATTTTTACCCATTCTAAATTATTTTGCTTTCTACTCACTCCATTCATTGCAAGCCAAAATACTCATCTACTTTCCTGAACACACGAAGCAGCAACAAGCAACATCCATCCTCTCCCAGCATGCATGCATGCACACGTCCTTCATTTCTCTGCCTCCTCAACCCCATGCCAAAACAATGGTTAGGCACCGTCCCTGCAAATCGGAGATTAGGCACCGTCCTGCACTGTGCACTAAGCATGGTTAGGCACCATCGCCGCCTTCTCCGCCGAGCAAACGGCCATTTCTGCACACGGTCCAGTGCGCCATGGCACCGCGACGAGCTTGCCGGTGTCACTCGTCCACGCCGAAAGGTGTGAACCGAGCTCACCATGCCGCACCGGCCACTGTCCTCGCTCTACGGTGCCTCCCTGCCGACGATGACCGCCGAACAGGATCGTCGGCCCCACTCGGCCGAGCCGCCTTGTCGTCGTCCGCCGGCCGCGACGGCTATAAAAGCCACTGCCCCGTCGTCGTCCTCCTCGGCCTCCAAGCTTGACCACCACTTCCACTGCCACGCACCTCCGCCTCCCGGCCGAGGCCAGCCGTGGCCGCAGCCGTCGCCCGGCCTGTGCCCTCCGCGGGCCGCGCGCCGTCGTCCCCGCTTAGCTCAGCGCCTCAGAGCCGCCATCGGGCCGCCTTCCCAGCCGCCGCGGCGCTGCCGCGCCCTAGGCAAGCTGCGTCGTCGCTCCCGGCCGAGCGCCGTGGCCGGCGCCGCGCCGCGCCCGTGCCGCGCAGCCTGGCCTGCACGCGCCGCCCCGGCCGGTGCGACCCCCGGCCATGCCGCCGCCGCCCCCGGCCCCCAGCCACCACGCCCGCGCGCACGCGCGCCGCGCTGGCAAGGCCGCGCCGCTTGCCGACAATGATCCTGCCATCTCCTTATCGGAATCGTCTACATCGGCTATCCTTGTCCGATTCTGTTTCAGCCGATGCACACCGTAGCCGATTTGGCTTGCAGCCGATTCATACTCCGTTTTCTGTAATCGCTTATCTCCTCCAATCGGCTTCGGCTTTAACTCTGAATCCAATGCATGATTTACCAAATTTCGTCGTTAACAGCCACCGGCCATGCATGCGCCATACAGCTAGCTGGCTGTACGTGTGCATGCATGCAAGCAGCTCGCATGCATGCAGCTAGCTAACCGTGTGTATACTTATGCATGCATGCTTGTAGCTCGCCCAAGCCCTTCACCTCACCATGCGCACACCCATTTACAAACAAAACCTGTACGTGAGGAGCTAAGGGCGGTCCCACCCGTCAGACCTCTTTCCTTTTCTTTGTTTTAAAACTTTTCCAATCTTTCGAATTCCGTATCTCCCCCGTTTAAAGTCGGATTTGAACGAAACTTTCGTCAAAATCTTTCTAAAATCAAGACCTACACAATGGCACTGGTTTGGTTATTTTTTTGATTGTTCTGGAATTTTTGGCTCTTTTTGTGTTAGCGAGTAGTTTGTGACGTTAGTATTCAACCGGACAGGGTACATCTGCGAGGAGGAAACTGAGCTAATCGAGAACGAACCCCCAATTGAGCAAGGCAAGTCACTACGCCCCTTTCCTCGAACATGTTGATCCTATTTTTAGAAATGTGTTGATTACAAATAAAATTGCATACTAATTATAAAATGTGTACCTACATTTGCTTAAGCCTTACCTTTGATATTGTTTATCCTTATGTATTTACACACCTTTGTTACCTGAGTATATTACTTTACACGTGATTATTTATTCACTGCTTAGCCCTGCTTACGTAGACGTTATACACTCCATATGTGTGATATGTGGATGTGGTTATACTGATCACTCGATGGGAGTGATTGATAGAGATCGGGTGGAGACATAAGCGCCACCCACAGCATGAAAACCTTTGTAAAAACCCAAAAACTTAATTAAACAAAAGTGATTTCGACTGGGGTGGCACGGATAGAATATGGGTGGTTCTGGGAACGGTAAGCCGCCGACCCTGGTCAGTTAAGGACCGAGTCAAGAAGCTAAGCAGGAAACGAACCCAGTACGACCACACTTCTTGAGTGGGGTTAGACCCGGTGGACTAGGTTATTCTCGTGGGGTGGCACCCCAGACATGGTAGGTTCTGGATATCGGTATGGAAATGTGGAAGTGTGTGGTTTAATGACGTCAAAGCTTTATATATGTATAATGTAACCTTAAATCTCGGGAGCGCTAGGACTCCCCTCACAACCGGCTTGAGGTAGGAATGTGGTGCCGGGGGTGCAATGGGGATTCATAGTCCTTGGAGCGGGTGCCGCCATGCGAGGGTAACTGAAAAACCGGGCCGTGACAAGTCTCATGTGTTGGGTGCGTCACGGAGTATGGGATTAAAAGCGTACATCCACTGCAGTGTGAGTAAATTAAACTATTCGAATAGCCGTGCTCGCGGTTAATGAGCGCCAAGACTTGTATTACTCTTGACTAGCCTCGTCAATTTGTAATATTGCTTAAAATATGATGGGTATGGAAGGTGTGACCTTGCCTGATGTGCAAAAAGGTCGTAGTGGTTAAAACCGTGGAAATTGGATGCGAGGGTAAACCGGACCAAGCGAGGCTTGGGAAAGGTGGATGAACCCTCGCAGGTTAATGACAACTTCAACTTAACGTGGTTTTCAGTTAAAACTGTTATGGCATAGGTTTGTGAAATAATTTGTGAAAACTAGCTTTATGCAAATAAACCAAGCCATCCTTGAACCCCTATGAACATTATATGCATTCTGTAGTGGTGGCTTGCTGAGTACGGTTGGTACTCACTCCTGCTTATTTAAATTTTTTTTTAGAAAAAGGTGTTGGTGTCGATCTGTGCATGTGCTATGCTGGCAAGGAGTTACCAAGGACGGCGGAATAGGGACCTAGGTTCACCAGTCGATGCGTGTGGGATAAAATGGACCGCCGCTGCTTCGCTTCCGCTACCTCATTTATTTGTGTTGGTATTTTGTGTTGTTGTCGACCATGCTTGGTCTATTCGGATCCCATTTGGGCTATCCTTGTATTATTAATAGATTGTAAGACCCGTATGACGATGTCAGCTTGTGATATACAACTGTGCCATGTGTGTACCATCTACTGATCCAGGGAATGGTATTGTAATACACATGGGGTTTCCGGTATAGAAAAACCGGGGGCTCACACCTTTGTCCTTGTCTTGACCACAACGTTGTTGACGTATGCCTCCACGTTCTTGCCAATCTGGTCGTCGAAAACCCCCTGGATTTCTCACTGGTATATGTTACCTGCATTGATTATTCCAAAGGCATCTTGGTGTAGCAGAAAACATCGAAGGGCGTGATGAATGCAGTCTTCTTCTCGTCCTCTTTGGCCATGCTGATCTGGTGGTAACTGGAGTAAGCGTCAAGGAAACTTAACAACTCACAACCCGCAGTTGAATCCACCAGTTGGTCAATGCGAGGAAGAAGAAAGTGGTCCTCGGGGCACGCCTTGTTGAGATCGGTGAAGTCTACACACATCCTCCACTTGTCATTGGCCTTGCGCACCATTACTGGATTGGCGTGCCACTTTGGATGGAGAATCTCTTTGATGAAGCCTGCTTTGAGAAGTTTGTCCAGCTCTTCTTGAATAGCTTCTTTTCGGTTTTGTGCGAACCGCCGCAGTTTCTGTTTTACTGGCTTGGCATCGGGACGCACCATTAATTTGTGCTCGATCACCTCCCTAGGGACTCCGAACGTGTCAAACGGTTGCCAAGCGAACACGTCTGCATTCTCGTGGAGGAAGGTGATGAGCTCGAGTTACTATTTGTTGTCGAGCGTTGCCCCAATTTTAACTGTCTTATCGTGGTTGCTGCTGGTCAACGAGATGATCTTGATTGCACCGTCGGGCTTGGGTGCCTTGTTGGGTTTGCTCACTTTTCGAGGGGGTTCTGTAGTGGCGGGTGGCGTGGGAGTATGCTCGATCATGTCAAGGCTCCTCTTGTCGCACTGTACCGCTACTTTCGCATTCCTGGGGATTACGATCGTCCCATTTTGGCCTGGCATCTTTAGAATCTGGTACGCGTAGTGGGACGCCGCCATGAACTTCACCAGTGCTGTCCTTCCGAGAATAGCATTGTCGGTCGTGTCGAACTCGGCTACATCAATGTGATCTACTCTGTCCGAAAGTTATTAGCCTAGCTGAACATCACGGCTAGCGTGATCTTTCCCAGCGGCTTAGACGATGCTCTGGAGTGATCCCATAGAAGGGCTAGTCAGAAGCAACGAGCTCGCTTCTAGGGATGCCCATTGCATCGAGTGTAATGGCGAAGAGAAAGTTGATGGAGCTGCCGCCGTCGATGAGGACTCGTGCTACTTTGATATTCTAGATGGTAGGCTCGACTACTATCGGATATCGGCCTGGCACAATCGTTGTTGTTGGATGGTCGTGTTTTGAGAACTCGATCTTCTGTTCAGACCACTTCATCTTGGCTGCGACTCCTTGTGACGTAGAGCAAACTTCGCATTCTACCTTCCTATACTCTCTTTTAGAGTTGTACGTTGTAGAACCGCCGAAGATATGGGCTACATGCAGGTCGAAATCTAGGAACACGAGTTCGTTGTCGGACGAGAGATCATCAGTGCTCCTCTCGACCACATGAACTCGCTTTCCTTTTTTGAGAGTCAGCTGTTTTGCCAATGCTTTCTTGAAGACCTAACACTTCTCCAGGGTATGCATACTGGTCTTGTGGATTGGGCATCATTGTCGTACTGGTTCACCACCTTGAAGGGTCAGACTCTTTGAGGGTGGGTTCTCTTGTTTTGCAACAAGGACCTCTGTCTCCGCCTTGCGTTTCCCTTCCTTTTTGCGGTTCTGTTTCCTCTTTTTGGTAGACGCCGGTGCTTCTCCTCGACCACCTTGCTCTTTCTGTCCTTCCTCCTGAGGGCATCATTAGCGTGAGCGCATTTGTTGATGATATCGAACAGCTTCATGGCCGAGATGATTTGTCTTGTCGCCAATTCTTGGATAGTGTATCGATCTCGGACGCCTAACTTGAACGCGCGTATGACAGAACCATTGCTGATCTCGGGGATCATATTCCGGCATTCATTAAAATGCCGTATATAGTCCATAAGGATTCACTCGGATTCTGCCTAAGGACGTGTAGATCGTCCTTGACCGCATCCGCTTGTATGTTTCTTGAAAATTCGCAACGAACTGCTGCCTTAAGTCTTCCTAAAAAGAAATTGAGCGAGGTGGGAGGTGTTCCAGCCATGACTGAGGAGACCTGTAACATCCTGAATATTTCGACTTTGGAATACGGAATTAAAAATTCAGAATAACCAAAA